>JAJEJO010053669.1:6848-31449 GCA_020662805.1 Glaucomys volans
AATATTAGAAGAGGAAGAAAATAAAAAGAACAGTCTCGGTCATCATGGGGAGGAATTACTCTAAAGAAAGAGTCAATCAAAGCAGAAACAAAGTTAAGCTAAAAACCCCCAAAAAGCTAAAATGACAGGAAATACAAGTCATATCTCAATAGTAACCCTGAATGTAAATGGCCTAAACTCATCAATCAAAAGACATAGACTGGCAGACTGGATTAAAAAGAAAGACCCAACAATATGCTGCCTTCAAGAGACTCATCTCATAGAAAAACATGCCCACAGACTAAAGGTAAAAGGTTGGGAAAAAACATATCATGCACATGGACTGAGTAAAAAGGCTGGGGTTTCCATACTCATTTCAGATAAAGCAGACTTCAAGCCAAAGTTAGTCAGAAGGGATAAAGAAGGACATTTCATACTGCTTAAAGGAAGCATAAATCAGCAAGAACATAACAATCATAAATATTTATGCACCAAACAATGGTGCATCCATGTATGTCAATCAGATCCTTCTCAATTTCAGGAATCAAATAGACCAAACACAATAATACTCAGAGACTTTAACACTCCTCTCTCACCATTGGACAGATCCTCCAAGCAAAACTTGAACAAAGAAACCATAGGACTCAGTGACACAATCGCTAATTTGGACTTAACAGACATATATAGAATATTCCATCCATCAAAAAGCGAATACACTTTCTTCTCAGCAGCTCATGGTTCCTTCTCTAAAACAGACCATATGTCATGCCACAAAGCTACTCTTAGCAAATACAAAAACATAGAGAAACTACCTTGTATACTATGAGATCATAATGGAATGAAATTAGATATCAATGATAAAGTTAGAAACAGAAACTACTCCAAGACCTGAAGATTAAATAATATGCTATTGAATGATACATGGATAACAGAAGACATTAGGGGAGAAATTAAAAGATTCTTAGAGGTCAACGAGAACAAAGATACAACATATCAAAATATCTGGGATACTATGAAAGCAGTGCTAAGAGGAAAATTCATTGCAGGGAGTGCATTTAATAAAAGAATGAAAAGTCAACAAATCAATGACCTCACATTACAGCTCAAAGCCCTAGAAAAAGAGGAACAGATCATCACCAAAAGTAGTAGAAGACAGGAAAAAATCAAAATCAGAGATGAAATCAGCGAAATTGAAACAAAAGGAACAATTCAAAGAATTGATGAAACAAAAAGTTGGTTCTTTGAAAAAATAAACAAAATTGATAAACCCTTAGCCACGCTAACGAAAAGAAGGAGAGAGAAACTCCAAATTACTAAAATTCATGATGGGAATGGATACATTACAACAGACACAATTGAAATACAAAACATAATAAGAAGCTACTTTGAAAATTTACACTCCAACAAAATAGAAAACCTGGAAGACATCAACAGGTTCCTAGAGGCATATGAGCCACCCAAACTGAATCTGGAGGACATACACAACTTAAATAGATCAATCTCAAGCAATGAAATAGAGGAAGTCATCAAAAGCCTACCAACAAAGAAAAGTCCGGGACCAGATGGATTCACAGCCGAGTTCTACAAGACCTTCAAAGAAGAGCTCATTCCAATACTCCTCAAAGTATTTCATGAAATAGAGGAGGAGGGAACCCTTCCAAACTCATTCTATGAAGCTAATATCACCCTGATACCAAAACCAGAGAAGGACACATCAAGGAAAGAAAATTTCAGACCCATATCTCTAATGAACATAGATGCAAAAATTCTTAACAAAATTTTAGCGAATTGCATACAAAAGCATATTAAAAAGATAGTGCACCATGACCAAGTGGGTTTCATCCCAGGGATGCAAGGTTGGTTCAACATCCGGAAATCAATCAATGTAATTCACCACATCAACAGACTTAAGGTCAAGAACCACATGATTATTTCAATAGACGCAGAGAAAGCATTTGATAAAATACAGCACCCATTCATGCTCAAAACTCTAGAAAAAATAGGGATAGTGGGGACATTCCTTAACATTGTAAAGGCTATTTATGCCAAGCCCACAGCTAACATCATTCTAAATGGAGAAAAATTGAAAGCATTCCCCCTGAGAACTGGAACAAGGCAGGGATGCCCTCTTTCACCACTACTATTCAACATTATTCTTGAACCTCTAGCCAGAGCAATTAGACAGACCAAAGAAATTAGAGGAATACGAATAGGAAAAGAAGAGATCAACTATCCCTATTTGCTGATGACATGATTCTCTATTTAGAAGACCCTAAGAATTCCACCAGAACACTTCTGGAACTCATTAATGAATTCAGTAAAGTAGCAGGATATAAAATTAATGCTCATAAATCTAATGCATTTTTATTCGTAAGTGATGCATCCTCTGAGAGAGAAATTAGGAAAACTACCCCATTCACATTAACCTCAAAAAAAATAAAATACTTGGGAATCAATCTAACAAAAGATGTGAAAGACCTCTACACTGAGAACTACAGAACACTAAAGAAAGAAGTTAAAGAGCATCTGAGAAGATGGAAAGATCTCCCATGTTCTTGGATAGGCAGAATTAATATTGTCAAAATGGCCATACTTCCAAAAATGCTATACAAATTCAATGCAATTCCAATTAAAATCCCAATGATGAACCTCATAGAAATAGAGCAAGCAATCATGAAATTCATTTGGAGGAATAAGAGACCCAGAATTGCTAAAGCAATCCTTAAGAAGAAGAGCAAAGCAGGGGGTTTCACAATACCAGACCTCCAAGTATACTACAGAGCAATAGTGACAAAAACAGCATGGTATTGATACCAAAATAGACAGGTCGATCAATGGTACAGAATAGAGGACACAGAGACAAACCCACAGAAATTCAGGTATCTCATACTTGACAAAGGAGCCAAAAATATGCAGTGGAGAAAAGACAGCCTCTTCAACAAATGGTGCTGGGAAAACTGGAAATCCATATGCAGCAAAATGAAACTAAACCCATATCTCTCACCCTGTACAAAACTCAACTCAAAGTGGATCAAGGACCTAGAAATTAGACCATAGACTCTGCTCCTAATAGAAGAGAAAATAGGTCCAAATTTTCATCATGTTGGCCTAGGACCAGATTTCCTTAACATGACTCCCAAAGCGCAAGAAATAAAAGCACGAATCAATGATTGGGATAGAGTCAAACTAAAAAGCTTTTTCTCAGCAAAGGAAACAATCAGCAATGTGAAGAGAGAGCCTTCAGAGTGGGAGAAAATCTTTGCCACACACACTTGAGATAGAGCACTAATTTCCAGAATCTACCAAGTACTCAAAAATCTTTACACCAAGAACACTAATAACCCAATCAATAAATGGGCCAAGGAAATGAACAGACACTTTACAGAGGAAGATCTATAAGCAATCATCAGATTTATGAAAAAATGTTCAACATCCCTTGTTATAAGAGAAATGCAAATCAAAACCACCTTAAGATTTCATCTTACCCCAATTAGAATGTCTTTTATTAAGAACACAGGCAACAACAGGTGTTGGCGAGGATGTGGGGAAAAGGGTACACTCATTCATTGCTGGTGGGAGTGCAAGTTGGTGCAGCCACTCTGGAAAGCAGTGCGGAGATTCCTTAGAAAACTTGGAATGGATCCACCATTTGACCCTGCTATCGCACTCCTTGGCCTATACCCAAAGGTCTAAAATCAGATTGCTACAGTGATGTAGCCACATCAATGTTCATAGCTGCTCAATTCACAATAGCTAGATTATGGAATCAACCTAGATGCCCTTCAGTAGATGAATGGATAAAGAAACTGTGGTATATATACACAATGGAATATTACTCAACCATAAAGAAGAATAAAATTATGGCATGTGTAGGTAAATGGATGATGTTGGAGACTGTTATGCTAAGTGAGATCAGCCAATTCCCAAAATCCAAAGGCCAAATGGTCTCACTGATAAATGAATGAAGATGCATAATGCGGGGGGAAGGGTGGCAAGAAGGGAGGAAGGATAGATTGCATGGAGGTTGGGGGGTAAAAATAATAACAGAAATTGTGATATTTACCATTGCCCTGTGTACATGCATGAACACACAGATGGTGTGACTCTCCTTTGTGTACAACCAGTGAAACAGTAGCTGTACTTCATTTGTGTTCAATGAATCAATAAGTAAATAAAAAAAGGAAAATAAAAATAAATAAATAAATAAATAAAAGCAATTTACCACTATCCAGTGTACAATGGTACAGAGTAAACATTTCCATTCACAAAATTAGGTGCATAGAAAGAATGGATGGGACTGAAGCAGGACTGAAATCCAGCTGGGCAAACAGGTTCTGTAGTTTGTGTCTGGCATCTGGAACACATGGCATGATATCCTCTCCAAAGGTCTTGTGGAGCTGTTCCCCTGTGGCTGTATTAGTTGCAGCCCAAGTGGCCTTTTTTTTGACTGTCTGTACTCAATTCCTGCAGCTTTCTGAAGACAGTGTCCCATGTTACTGGCATTTCTTAATGTCAGGGCTCTCCACAGTAGCTTCATTTTCCTCCTCACATCTGCACACTTTGACTTCTGAGGAGGTGCCCACAGGGACTCTGACTCTGCTGTACTCTGCCTGGATTCCCAGGTCTTCCTTTGAAATCTTGGTGGAAGCCTCCATGATGCCCTATCTTCAGTATACTGCATTCTTGCAGAACCAGCTGCATGTGGTCGATGCCAAGGTCTTCTGCCATCCTGATCGGTAGCCAAGCTTTCAGGGATCCTTGCTGCAGCAGCTTTAGAGTGAGTATGTTGAAAAAACCTCCCAGGCTCCCTTGTGCAAGAAGGCTTCCTCACTAGTCTTTTCTCAAGAGAATTTTCACTTTCACTCCCTTGAGTATCAGATGGCTGGGGTCTTGCCAGCTCATGAGATGCCCCCAAGTCATCTTTTTTATTGTTTCTAAGGAAAATCTTTAGCATTTCTTTAGTGGCAGTAATGTCTTTAGCAACTGGAACTTCCTCGCCCTAGTTTTAGTTCATTCTTGCAAGTCTATGTTTTCCAAATCTTTCTGCTCTGCTTCCTGCTCCTGATTATCACAATAAATTTGGCTGGAAGTTCAGAGCAAAATCCATGCCACTGCCTGAATTCTATGCTGCCTAGAAATTTCTTGCAAGAGATTAAGTCCATTGCTTTTAAAATTAGCCTCCTAGAAAGTCTCAGGACACGGGCAAAATGCAGACAAATTTCTCAGTCAGAACATAACACAAATGGCCTCTACTCCAAATTCCAATAGAGTCCTCATTTGAACCCTCTTGAGCACTGTCCTCACTGTCCATGGTCTTTGGCATTCTGGTCTTCTGAGCTCCTAAGAGAATGGACCATTAAGCTCTGCTTACAACATTCTAAAGCATGTACAGCTTGCATTGCTAGACATCTTGAAACTCCTCCCACCAATTTCAAAAACTCTGAAACCTTCTGAACCACAGTCAGGTTAGTCACAAAACTGACCCTACTTCTCAGCACCAATTTCTGTTTGAATTAGCTTTCTTACTGCTGTGACTAAAAGACCAAATCAGAACAATTATAGAGGAGTAAAAGGTTATTTGAGGGCTCACTGTTTCAGAGGTCGTAGTCCATATTAGTCTGGCTCCATTCTTATGGGGCTCAAGGTGAGGCAGAACACCATGGCAGAAGAATGTGCAGAGGGCAGCAGCTCACATGATGGTCAGAAGCAGAGAGAGATTCCACTCACCAGATAAAACATACATACTCAAAAGCCATGCCCCACCATGTCCCACCTCCTCCAGCCACACCCTACCAGCCTTCAGTTACCATTAAATTATTCCCAATGGGATTAATTAACTGATTAAGTTAAAGCTATAACCCAGTCATTTCTCCTCCAAACCTTTTTGCATTTTCTCACATGTGAGCTTTTGGGGGACACCAAATCTAAACCATAACACCATCCATTTTCTGAGGTTCATGGACTCCTCCTTTAAACATTATTCCAGTTTGCTAAAGATATTACCTAAAATGTCACATTTAATTTAAAGATATTATCTTCTCAGGAAAGACAAATGAACTAGGTTTGTTTGAACCATCTCAAGGCAGAGGTTATATAAAATTTATAAAATTTCTCCCTTCTGAGACCTCTCAGTGGCATACAAGATCAAATGTGAGTAGATTTGGCAATTAACATGACAAAAGTCAGTAATCTGAAATATTTTATTTCAGTGTCCTCATGATAGGTTTTAAACCTGGAGTTTCCATCTACATAAACCTGTTCTATAATTAAGTCATAATATAAAAATTTTGCTCTATTTTAATTTCTAATAGGTTAAATCTAACAGAGGTTTTAATACCAATCTGAAATGTTACCTCCTAGCTGTGGAGTTCCACTCACAAAAATATAAAATCTTTATTTCTTATCTGTTTTGTGTATGTGTGTGCACAGTGTCCTGTGTCATTGTGTCTATGTCTATATATTATTTACCTAGTACCAAAATTGACACATAGACAAATGAGCACTCATAAATTAAAGTTAAAATTAAAAATGGATCTAAATAGTGTTTTAATTTAAATGACTTAAAAAGAAGTTCAGGTTAAATTGGGTAAACAGATAAAAATAAAGATGTCTTTAATAGTATTAACTCACAAATTTTTACACTTGGTCAGACAATAAAATAATGGCATCTATAAAATATTTAAAATGTAAAATCCATTGCTTATAACAATTTTATTCAACAGGAAAGAGATGGTTAATACTGTTAACTGCATTTCTTTGACATCTTGGTTTTTTACAGATAAAAATAAGTAAAATGCACACTTTTACATTGCTGATGGAGCTGCAAATTGGTGCAGCTACTCTAGAAAGCAGTGTGGAGATTCCTCAGAAAACTTGAAATGGACCCACCTTTTGACCCAGCTATCCCAGCCCTCAGTTTATATCCAAAGGACTTAAAATTAGCATACTACAGTAACTTAGCCACATCAATGTTTGTAGCAGCTCAGTTCACAATAGCTAGCCTGTGGAACCAAACTAAATACCCTTCAACAGATGAATGAATAAAGAAACCGTGGTATATATACACAATGGAATATTATTCAGCCATGAAGAATAGTAGTATTATGGCATTTGCAGATTAATGGATGGAATTGGAGACTATCATGCTAAGTAAAATAAGCCAATCCCCCAAAACCAAAGCCTGAATGTTTTCCCTGATAACTGGATGATGATATATAATGGGGATGGGGGTTAAGGGGTAAGAGAAGAATGGAGGAACTTTAGATTATTCAGAGGGAAATGAGAGGGGAAGTAGAGGGGGTATGAAAAATGGTAGAATGAGACAGACATCATTACCCTATGTACATGTTCAATTACATGAATGGTATGAATGTACATCTTGCACAACTATAGAAATGAAAAGTTGTACCCCATTTGTGTACAATGAATAAAAAGAAAGTCTGTGAAAATTTTAAAAATAAGTAAATCAGTTTTAACATAAATGGGATTAACTATAAATGTGTTTGTTAAAGGAAACATCTATAAAGTTTGTTAAAGGAGACATTTATGAAGGTAAAGTGCTAAAACATCAACTGCTAAATACAAAATCAAGTACTCTTAACTGAAATGTATTAAAGCATTAGATGTAGTTTCATAAATTGGTTAATGGGAAAGATTTGAGATCCTTTTGTTTCTATGTTCTCACTAAAAATGGAGTTTCTGAGAGTTCAGATTCTGTCAGGTTTGATTTATATACACAGTCTAAGACGTTTTTGTCTGGTAATGTAAAAAGTTGTAAATGTCTAAATTACAAAAAACTTAGAATAAATTTCAAAAAGTTTATATGTCATTAACTTGGCTATATATATTGACATAATTAGTTAAAGTTATTTAAGGCTTTTCTCTCTTTTAAAAATGAAAGTTCCTAATTGCCTGTTTACAAAAATAGATAAGGTCTTTGAGCAGACCCCAGCCATTTTTCAGACTGCTAATTGGGCTTTCTAAATAAAAACCTAAGAGAAAGGGAAAGGCTGTTTTTTCTCCAGATACACGTTAAACATTAATTTATGGATATAAAGCAAAAGTTTAACCCTCCATATATTAAAGTAATAAGGATTTCTTAAAACATCAATCTACATTCATTCCATCAAAATAATTTCTTGTGTCTGGTAAGTTTTATTAGTTAGAAAAACTAGCCTTAAGGGAATTGGGATTTGTACAATTCTGGTTAAACAACAACTGCTCTTTTAAAGTATCACATTATATTCCAGATTCCAAAGTTTGTTTTAATTAACTAAACTTTTCAATATTTAAACTAAACTTTAAATATTTAAACATCAATATAATTGTGATGCTGTTGCTAGCTTCTTCACATACTGAAAGTATTCTCTTCTTCCATGTACACAGTCTTTAAAATCATATACTTTTAGTAGAAGTATTTTACCAAGCTGATGCTCTCCAAACTAAAGTTTTCTGTAATGGTGCTCTCTTGCAGACTTATATAAAAATAACAAATTTAGTTACAAATCCATCTGTCACTTAATGTCTTTACAATTAGATACAAATAATATGGCATAAACTATAAATTTTTGTGTTACTCTGTACACCTTAAGGTACACTTAAATACATTTTTAAAAGACAATAAAGAGAGCCTGATTTATTTGAAGGTTGACAATATGAAATATAAAAACATTGTGCCACTGTCTCACAAAAGGGAGTTAATAGCTCTCTTAACTTGTTCGATTCATATTTTAGATGTAATTATGTTAATTAATTTATATTGATTCAAAAATGACATATACAACTTTAATATTTAAAAGAGACAAAAATGAATTTCTAAAGTAAAATGCCTGATGTACGATTTATCGAGAGGCCATCTCATCTGAGTTAAGCTCTGCCTCTTATTCCCTTTTAAGATAACTACTCAAATTCATTAAGTTCAAAAGATATATTGTTGTATTACTATAATCTTAAACAAAAATACTATATATAACTAAGCAAAAGCTTGTAAGTGCAAAAATAATGTTCCTAATTCATAGCTATTATACAAATTAAATGTTTTCACCCCTTGTTAATTTCATTTTGTATTTTCCTTACAAACTTTACAACAATTGTCAATGCCTTACATAAGTATATTTCTAACATAATACCATGAGTTAGTGTAAGATAATAAGGTCATTTCCTACAGGACGGACAAGATGTAAGGCTGACTTTTAGGATTTATGATGACCCCATTTCATAATTTTCTTGTTCATCTTATTACTAAAGGCAAAAGTTAAGTCATACTATTGGTGCGAGCTGATCCGTCTTTTGTTGTGGCACCACTTTTAGTTCAACAACAACATTGACTTTGGCAGTCCTCACTTGCCTAACAAAGAGCCTTACTATTTTCCTAAGTAAAAGTGCTCACTAAGTCATTGTTTACTGCTTAGATACTTCACAGTGCTGGGCCATTCCCCACAAATTAAGGCTAAAAATGCTCCAGCTAATACCAGTTCTTCTTTTCAACAATTTTACCAAAACAACAAGTGGGACATAGAACCCCCCAAAATTGTTTGATTCATGCTCCTCTTGTTTTAACTTTTTAAAATTGTGATGTTAAAAGTCCCGCTGCTGCTAGGTGACACATGGCTCCTGCTCTGGTAGGCCCATCAGGCTTAGTCTGGTGGAGAAAGTAACACACAGGACCATGGAATGAACCAGTTTCAATAATAATATGGGGCAGAGGCTATGCTTGCATCTTTCTAGAAGCTGCAGCCCATCCTATCTGGGTACCAGAATGTGCTACTCACCATGGAAGAATTCAAGCTGCAGTTCAAACCACTGAAGAACCTGAGGCATCAGGCTGAACAGAGAGTTAAACAGCAGGAGGTCCTGAGTCTCCAGCCACTGCATTTGCAGCTATGCTGGTATAATGAGCTGTCAGGTAAGTAGAGTTCATGGGGAAACTTATTGGACCTATTTTCCAGATGCACCTTTAGTAAACCCAGCTGTGTGGACTGGAGAATCCATTTCAGTGTTTTCTAATGATACTCATACAATGGGAGATTTTTTGGACAAACACATTATACCTGTTCATTTAATTAGATTTAATTATACTGGATATGGTGGGAATTTACCTATATGTTGGTCCCATGATAAACATGCTGGATGTTTAATAGTAGCCCTGGAAGAAAAGACAGTATATGGGGGGAGGGGCGGAGCAGCTAATCACACTGGGCCCTGGGACTTAAGATCATATATGCAGTTACTAAAATGGAACTTGCAGTTTATAAGACAGTGTTTCCCAAGGAGCACCCACCAATTCCTTACTACCCTAATCATTCTGCAATAGAATTGATACCTTTCCTAAATGGAAGAAATGTGCAAATGTCTTGCCAGTGCAGCATAAAGTCCCTGGCAGTAGTGTTTTGGATTGGTCACCAAGATTTGATAGGAGAAAGCTACATCAGGATTCCATGATTCCTGGAGGATTTGTTGTAATGTCCTGACTTTAAGTGGTGGTGGCATGCAAGCAGATCTGTGGTGTTTTGATAGTTGCTTTGGATTTTATTTATTCTACAGAGGCCCATGCCTGACTTTATAGATAGGGACTGTAAACAGGCTTTCTGTTATGGCCTGTGGGCTTGTGTCCAATCTCCTTAAGTTTTGATTTCTGGAAATGTAAAAGTGAAAATAATAAGAGGAAAATGTCATGTAACTTGTAAGAGAGATAATCTGACCACCTGCTTCACTAGGTATAATAGAAGAAAGGGAATAGCTGTCCTATATCAACCCTCCTTTGCTTTACTCACAGCTCACATTTGAGGGCCATGGTATTCTGATGCTGGAGTTCAAGTCTTTCAACAAAGGCACACCCAGCTAACTAGACCTGGTGTGCTATGGCCTTACTGCATTTGGAGTAGTCACTTTGCTATTTATGTTGTTGCTACTGTGAAAGCTTCGGTAGTCTTTTCCCAAGACATTCAAAATGCTCATTTCCTTAATATTTTAATCCAAAATGCTCCCAGAGCCCTACACCATCAGGAAAATATTGATGAAAAGATTGAGACTAAGTCAAATGCTTTGGAAGCTACTGTCATATATAAGGAAATGAGCTTGTTGGTCTTAAATTTAAGCAAAGACTCTGATGCCATGCTGGCTACAAATTTGTTTGTGTTACAGCAGCCAAATACAACACTTCCCAATGGGATTGGGAGAAGGTTAAGAATCATTTAATAGACATTTAGCATAGAAATAATGGCAGTCTAGACTTTATGGAGTTACGTCATCATATCCAGGAAAGCAGGAGTGACCTCATGGATCCTGCATTGCTTGCTGAAAAAATACTGCATGACTTAAATGGCTTTAATACTGGAAATATGTTTAATCATTCAGCGTGGACTATTTTTGGAATTATAGCTGTACTACTAATTCTCTTTTGTGTTATAATAGGGTGTTGTGTCCTCAGAGATGACATCTGGAAATTTCAAATAACAGCCATAACTTGTGCTTAAGAAATAAAAAACAGGGAGATGTCGGGAGTGGTGAATGAATTACAGGTTGGTTTGAACCATCTCAAGGCAGAGGCGATGACCTTCTGAGAACTCTCAGTGGTATCTTGCTGAACTGGGGGACCTCAATCACTGGCCCTGCTCAGAGAGTTCTGTGTCTCACAGAACTTATTGGTTCAAAGAGCCTTGGGTTCAAATGCCATGGGCTTGGGGTTGGAAGAGATATGGGTATGCTCAATAGCCTTGAGGCACCAGCTCCCTGGAGGAGGAAGAAATACTGAACAAGCAGATAAGCCCAATTGGGCTGTTCCTGCAAACAACTTGTTTTGTTTATCTTGAAGAAACTTTCTCAGAATAAATCCTTTTGATGTGTAAACCTATAAATAAAAGTACCAGCCTGCTCTGGTGTCAGTCAAGTATCATCAGGGCTGGCTTTCCCACTTTCTCTATATTGGTGTGTTTGTCTGTCTTATTTCCAATCCGCTAGCCACCCTAATTCAGGAAACTGAGGAAATGTGCTGGATCATGACATTATCTAAAATGACTCATCTATGTCAAATGAACATAAAGAAATTCTGCAAGGAATTCATGCAACACATTCAATCTTGTAATCCACAGGTATGAGCAACCTTTCCTCCTAATCTCCTAAAAAATTTGTATGATGTTAAACCTTAAAATCCAGAGTTCTGAAGGACAATGGGAAAAACCCTAGAATCCCAATGGAGTAAACTCAGTAGTAAAATATAAAAGGCACTGATCCTGAAAGTTCTTCAATTAAAGAGACATAAATAATCTATAAATTCCTAGAAAGATGATCTAATAAGAAACCTCAAGATAATTATTATTAGGCCTCTTCTATAAGCATATGTTCTTTCAGAGAAGCCAGGTTCCAACCATATGAAGAAAACCTGAGTCAAGGACCCATGGAACAAGATGCAGATAACCAGAGTAAGATTCTCATGCTTCAAAATCTGAGTGCAATTATTGCTGCTGTCCTTTACATTTTAGATATTTCCTTCCCCTCCTGTTGTTGTTGTTTGTTTGTTTGTATGTGTACTAGCTTTATTGAAATAAAATGCATAGTGTATACTTCATTGATTTAAAGGGCACATAATACAATTTTTCTAATTCTGTATTCTAATTCTGTTTTCTCTACCCACTGAGTCATTCAACTATCCCCTCAATCTATTTTGGAATATCTTTATCACTCCTGTACCCTGTATGTGTTTGCAGCCATTCTCCTTTTCCCCCATTACCATCACCAACCTTGAAGAACCAATTACCTACTTTATGTCTCTAAATCTTTTAATGAAAATTTCACACAAATGGAATCACACAACTTGTAAACTTACATGATTTTTTTTCACTAAGCATAGAAATTTAAAGGCATGTTGTAGCATGCCTTCATATTTCATTCCTTCTTAGAAGCAAATATGATTCCATCTTGTGGGTATTTATTTCATTTGTGCATCTGTAGAGACATTTGAGTTATTTCTACCTTGGGGCTGTTATAAAAATAGTGTACAGTGATAATTTGTGTAGTTTTTGTGTGGACATAGGTTTCATGGGTTTTTTGTTCTGTTTTGTGTGCGATGCTGGGAATTGAACCCAGGACCTTGGGCTTGTAAGGAAAGCACTGCACCAACTAAGCTATATCCCCAGCCAATGTAGGTTTTTAGTTCTTGAGTTTATACCTGAGAGTGTAACTGCTGAATCATATAGAAACTCTGTGTTTAATGTTTTGGTAATTGTCCACCATTTTACATTCTCACTAGCAGTGTATATGGGTCCAAACTTCTCCACATTCTTGCCATCACTAGTTTATATCTTTTCTTTCTTTCTTTCATTAAAACCAGACCAGCAGATGTGAAGTCATGTATCATTGTATTGTTGATTCAGGTTACATGATAAATAATAATGTTGGGTATCTCTTCTTGTATTTATTGGACATTTATTCATCTTCTTTAAAGAAATACCTATTCCAATTGCTGTCCTATATTTTAATTGGGTTATTGATTTTTATCGGTGTTGAATTCTGAGAGTCCTTTGCATAGTCTAGGTAAATATATTCTGTGGTTTCTTTTCCCATCTTCAGGCTACACTTTGAACAACAAAAGTTTTTAATATCATTTAATGTGTTAGTCAACTTTTTGTTGGTATGACTCAAGTACTTCACATAAACAAGTTAAAGGAAGAAGTGTTTATGGATTTATGATTTATGACAATATGATTTATGGATTAAGTCCCTGGGTAACGACTCCTTCAGGGAATGCCCCCCAGTGACTTATTTCCTCCAGGTAGGTCCATCTCCTCTGGTTTCCTCAATCTTTCAATAATACAATCAAAACTCAGTCACTCCAGTGGACTAATGATTCAATCATTTCCTGAAATCCCTACAGTGGTATGATGCAATTGCTTCCTGAAACCACCACCACTGAACATTGCTGTATTAGGGGCCAAACCTTTAACATATCAGCCATTGGAGGACATTCTAGATCCAAATCATAAAAATGAATTTGTTTAGTTTTCATTCTTTCATTCGTACATCTGGTGTATTTTAAAAGTCTTGGCCTAATCCCAGGTCACAGACATTTTACTCTTCTAAGTGATTTATAATTTAAGATTTTACACATATTTTTATGACTTATTTTATATGCAATTGTGCATGGAAGGAGATATTATGGGTATGTCCTTGATGAACCCTAGTTTGTTGAAAAGACTGTGCCTTCCTCATTGAATTGTCTTGATAGCCTTGGGAGAAATCAACCAACCAAAAATGAGGGGACTTATTGAAGCAATCTCAACTTATTTCATTGTCTAGGCATTTATTCTATGCCAGGACCACCATTTCTTGATTTCTCTTAGCTTTGTTATCAGTTTTGAGCCCTCTAATTTTGTTCTTTTTCAAGGTTGTTTTGATTATTATATGACCTTTACATATACATATAAATTAAGGATCTGCTGGTCAGTTTCTATAAATTAGCCAGCTGGGATTTTGACAGTGATTGTGTAAAATTTGAAGATGAATTTGGGGAGTATTACCATGTAACAATAGTAAGCTGCTTGATGGAACATGGGAACTTTTCATTTATTTAAGTCTCCCTTAATTTTGTCCAATAATGTAGTTTAGCTTTGCACTTATTTTGTTGAAATTATTCTTAAGTATTTTATTGTTTTTCAAAAAATTAGTTTTTTTATTGATACATGTATTCTTGATACATTTTATTCTTCCGAAGTTATTATTAATGGAACTGCTTCTCTTAAGTTCACTTTTATACTGTTTGTTGCTGATGTATAGGAACACAACAGAATATTGTGTACTGACCTTGTATTCTATGTATTTGTTTCCAATTACTGCTACAACAAATTACTATCTATTAAGAGTCTTAAAACATATTTACTCTTTTACACTTGGAATGTCAGAAGTATAAACTAGGAATTGTGTTCCTTCTGAAAACTGAAGTGCAGGATGTTCCCTTGCATTTTCTGGCATTTAGAGTTTACCTTTATTTGTTCACTAATGGTCCCTTTCTCCTATTTCTATACCTTTGGTTTAAGATCTTCCCTTCCCCAGGATTTTGTTTCCATCCTATTGTAGTCAGTTTTCTGTCCATGTGACAAATTCCTGAGATAAATCAACTAAAAAATGAAAAGGTCTATTTTGGCTCACGACTGCAGAGATCTCACAGGTGACTGTGGACCACAGGCGACTGAGGTCCACAGGTGACCTCAGTCACCTGTCCCTGTTGGTTTGGGGCTGTGGTGGCATTGTGCATCTTGGCAGGAGTGTCTGGTGGAGGATATCCGCTTACTTCATGGCAACTGAGAATCAAAGAGACAGAGGAGGGACCAAGGTCCCAATATTTCCTTAAGTGGCAGGCCACCAGTGACCTAACTTTCTTCTTTTATGACTCCTCAGGTTTCCACCATTTCCCAATGATGACATGAGCATGGGACTAAGCCTCTAACATACAGGCCTATGGGGCCTGTTTCAGATTCATATTACAGCACATCTTCATATTTCCCTCTGACTGTGAGGCTATTGGATCCCTTATATAAGGTTCCTTTTAATTACATTGGCTGTATCAGGTAATTCAAGATTATAGGCCAACTCAAGACCTCTAAATTAATCCTATTAATGAAGATTTTTTCCCACATAAAGCAATATATCTGCAGGTTCTGAAATCATATCTTGAAGCAGGTGCCAGGGGCTGAGAAGAATTAAGTTTACTACACCCTGTACACTTATGGAAAGTATATATTTATAATAGATTTATAATAGGGATAGGTTTCCTTAGGATTTGCTACATAATGTAATTTAATCTGCAAAATTGCTTTACTTCCTACTATTGGAAGCCTTTATTTAATTTTTTAACATAATGGCCCTGCCGGAAACCTCCAGGACAGTATTTTATAGACATGGTGAGGGTGGACATCCATGTATTGCTCCTGCTTTTAAGGAGGAAGTTTTTAACTTTTCCCCTTTGTGTATTAATGTTAGATTTGGGTGTTTTGCAGTTTTTTTTCCAGATGTTCTTTTCCTCATTGAGAAATTTCCCATCTATTTCTGGTTCATTCAGTTAGTTTCATTCATCTTTCTAAGGATCCAAGGTTTCATTTTGCTTGTTTTACCTTTTTTCATTTTTGATTTTGTTCATTTTCACTCTCTATATTGCTCTTTCCTTCTGCATGCATTAGGTTTATTCTGTTTCCCACTGCCCCCACCCCCCAGTAAAAAGACAGATTAGGTCAGATTAGGTTTTATTTATTTATTTTTTTTGGCAGTGCTGGGGATTGAACCCAGGCCTTGTGACTGTGAGGCAAGCACTCTACCAACTGAGCTATATCCCCAGCCCCCAAGATTACGTTATTGATATGAGACCTATCTTCCTTTTTAATATAGGCATTTAAATTCCCTTTAAGCACAATATTACTATATCAAATACATTTTGATATGCTGTGTTTTTATTTTTAATAATTTCAAAATACTTTCTAATTTCTCTAGTAATTTTTTCTTTGTTCCTTATTCATTGGATGTTTAGGAGTAGGCAGTTCTCCTCTGTTGTTTCAGTTTCAGACTGGTAACAAACACTTGTTACACTGAAATATCTATTTTTTACATTATTTATTATTATTATTATTATTATTATTATTTTACTGTTAGTCACTCCTTGAAGTCACCCCAATACATATCTACAATGTGCTTATAATTTGGCACAGACATATACTGAGTGGTGGATTTGTACACACTTTCCTATGGGTCCTACACTGTTTACGTTACTGCTCTTAAAATGAAAAAAATGATTTAATGGGATAAGTGGCTATAATATATACAGCACAGGGTAGGTGTAGACACAGAGTGTAAAAGTTTAAAATGTTTTATCATATCACCACTACCAAGGGAGATTCTTGTCTCCATTGATTTAACTCCCCCCAACAAATAGTAACAAATAAAACCATAGGAAATGCCTCTGAAACGGGTTGTCTCAGTATCTGTTAAAACACACTTGTAGAGGGACTGTGCTAGTTGAAATCCTCCAACCCTCCTCCCCTCAACATGGACAAGGGAAATGGGATGGAGCTGACCTGAGATTAAATCACCCCAATTTGGTGCTACCCACAGTCTACAAAAGAGCTCAGGTGAAAATGAGACAGCCAGCAGACTATCCTCATCACAGTGGTGTTTAAAATCCCAGTAAATGGATGATGTTGGAGACTGTTATGCTAAGTGAGATCAGCCAATCCCAAAAATCCAAAGGCCAAATGGTCTTTCTGATAAATGAATTATGATGCATAATGCAGGGGGGAAGGGTGGCAAGAATGGAGGAAGGATAGATAGCATTAAGGGGAGGGAGGGGTGGGGTCGGGGTGTGGGGGTAAGAATAATAACAGAATGTGTGACAGATACCATTGCCCTGTGTACATGTATGAATGCACAGATGGTGTGACTCTACTTTGTGTACAACCAGTGAAATAATAGCTGTACTCCATTTGTGTTCAATGAATCAATAAGTAAATAAAAAAAAATAAAAAAAAGAAATATTGAACACACAAAGTAATTCTAAACAAACAAACTTATCATGGGGGCAGACATGATTTATTCATGGGTCTAGACAAGACCCTGAGAAGTAAGGATATACTTAAGAATTCTAGACACATTTCTAGAACTTGGAGTTTGCTAAAAACCTAGAAAACTTTATGTACTGAGTTGGTTAAACTTGATACAAAACACAAGTTAATTGAGTTTGTTTCTTTTGATTCAAGAAAGACTTTCTGAGACTGAAGAAAATCTGAGCTATTCACTGAATGCCATTAAATTATATGATACTGAAACGCAGATTGAAAAAAAAATAAAATAAAATCCCAGTGATCAGCAGCAGCCATTGTTGAGGCTTCTAAGCCACAGACACCCCCAGGGAGCCTGTGCTCATAGGCCCCACATTTGCAGACAGCCATCTAGTGTTTAGATAAACCCCAGCTGAGGGGAGCAAAGGAGTGGGTGCTAGGTGTTCGGGAGACACCAACCACCAGCCACCAGCCACAGGAGCTCAGATGAAGACAAGACAACTGAAACTCCACCCCTGTCGTGGGGATGGTACCTCAGTGATAAGCAATAGCCAGTGTGGAGGCTTCTCTACCACAGACTGCCCATAGAGCTCCTGCATGCAAAGGCCATACATTTTCATACACCATCAAAAACAGTGATGCTATATAGAAGCCCCAGTGAAGGGGAGCTTGTGCTCAGTATTCCAGGGCAGTTGTGACAGCCCTGAGCCATACACCGTGTGCCCCCACACCCAACAAAAACAGCAAGCTGATGCAACACTCTCCAAACACACAAATTAGGGCCTTTGGGCAGACTAACAAACACCAGTTTGCAAGAAAATTAGAGTAACCAGGGGAGTAACTCCTGTGCCCTAGTACCTCCAGGAGAGCCCATATTTGTGTATCTGAGTTGCCAGTTAGCTCAATTATCATTTTGATTCATGGATACACAAAAGGCAATTCCTGAGAATAACCCCAAGAAACCAGCAGAGAACCTCATGTATAAACAATGGCAGTACACACGCCAAAAGAGTTCAAGGACCAGCATCCCACAGACACTAGACACCATCCACATGCCCAGACACAAGCTCACTGACCTATGACTTGTGCATTCCAAAAGAAAAAGGAGTCTTATATCCCCCATGAGCTCCCAAAACCACTTCAGATTATGATATCTCCATCTTAGACTTCCACATCCCACACGCTCTGAAATATATACAGGGGATCTCACACTAGATTTCATAACACTGGATTCATTTCTTCACGAGGGCACACAAAACCACACTGCCTTACCGTAATGTGGCTCCTAAGTCACAGACAATTAGGGATCATCTCCTCTGAGCCAACAAAAAGCTATTTAAGTACCCAAACACATCAAAGATTGGAGGGGAGCTCCTAGAATTGTATCAGAGGTGAACTGGTAGAATCACTACTTGTCCACTCAGGGAAACTGAAAGATAAAACCACGGAGTGGTGGGCATCTTTTAAAGGTTCCAAACTCTGATGAAATTCAAATTAGGAAAACTCAATAAGAAATTACCTCACCTTGATATGGATTATCATAAATAACTCTAAGGCCAATTTTGATCTCATAGGTAATACTTTATGTATTGGATGGACAAATATTCCATATTATTTGACATTGCAGCCCTCAACCCATTTGAGTATATTTCTTCTGATGTTTTAAAGCATCAATTGGGACCATTCTTTCTTTTCCTAGGTCACGTTTGTGTTTACTTCTTTTAGTCTCTTTTTCCCTTTTGCATTACCTGCTCTGCCTCAAATCTCCCCATTTTTAAATTTTCTTCATCTCAGATTTGTATTATTCTTCTTTTTACTCTTTTTTTTTGCCCATTGCACATTTTTCTTCCCAGAAACTCATATTTAGTGTAATAGTAATATTTCTAATTTAATAGTTATTTTTAACCTATTCAAAAATATGACTACACTTTTGTACCTGGATTAAAGAAGCTATGAAGAATATTTTCAATAAGCACTTTTTTCTAAGTTTTATTAGTACATGGCTTTGCTCTGATGTGATTGAAGTTAATAGAGTTTAGCATCTTTTCTCAACATTTTGCTGCTATTGGGCATAGTAAGATACATTGAGTGAGGGTTTAAATACTTGGATATTTGTCCCATCTTTTGGTACTTAATGGAAAGAAGCTCACTAAATAGTGTCTTACATAAAAGCAGAAGAGATAATCATGCCAGAAGATGGTTAGACATACAAGCAATATGAAAAAACAGGAGAACAAATCACTTAAAACAGCCCATAACACTTCAATAATTGATCTTATGACACCATAGCAGAGGAATCATCAGGAAAAAAAATCAGAAAGTTCATAGTTTAAATGTTCAATGATCTAAAAGAAGCTGTAAGTAATGATCTAAGACAGAAAATATAGGAAGTGAAAGCTCATTTAAATAAAGAGATAGAGATTCTGAAAAAGAACCAAACAGGAATCTTGGAAATGAAAAACTCAATAAATCAAATTAAAATTCAATTGAAAGCATCAGAAATAAAGTAGATCACATAGATGACAGCTCAAAACTCAAAGACAAAGCATATGCTCTTGAAAATAGACTCAATAATAAAGAAAAGATGTTAAGAGAGCAGGACCAGAATATTCAAGAAATCTGGGATATTAAGGGAACTCATATAAGCATCATTGGTGTAGAAGAAGGGATTGAAATACAAACTAAAGGAATGTACAACCTTCTAAATACAATAATATCCCCCAAAATTCCAACTCTTCGAAATGAGATGAAAATTCAAATACAAAGAGCATTTAGAATCTCAAGTATGTAATATTGAAAAATTATTATCCAAAACACATTAAAATTAAAAATTCAAATATGTAAAATAAGGACAAAATTTTAAAAGCCACAAGAGTAAAACATCAGGTCACTTACAAGTAAGCAAATCTGACTTTTTATTGATTTCTCAGCCAAGACCTTAATGGCCAGGAGGGTTATAATATAACCCTTATATACTAAGCCCTGAAAGGTAACTAGTGTTGACCAAGTTATTATATCCAGTAAAAATATCTCTTAGAATTGAAGATGAAATGTAAACCTTCTATGATAAGGAGAAAGTAAAAAAAAAATTATAACCAAAAAACACACTCAATGAAATAATTCACACAGAATACATGGAAAATAAATATCAGTGACAGTGCACGGATAGTTCGCATTAGAATAATAGTCAATTAAACAAGAAGCAAGTCTGAATTAAGCTTCAGAAATAAATCAAAATGATTTATTTTGATGAAAATCATTTCCATATAACACTGAATATAAATGATCTGAACTCTCCAATTAAAAGATATAGATTGATGGTCCTAACATAAATCTACAGAATACTGCATCCATCAGCAACCAAATTCATTTTCTTCTCAGTAGCATATGGAATCTTTCTAAAATAGACACAAAGAAATTCTTGATAATTTCAAAAAGAGATAATTCCTTACTTCCTATCAGGTCGTAATGGAATGAAAGTAGAAATTAATAACAAGATTAAAAACAGAAACCATTGTAACACCTGGAGATTAAATAATACTATTTCTAATGAGCAATGGATCATAGAAGACATAGGAAAGAAAGAAAATACTAATAGAAACAAATGAGAACAGAGATGCAATTCATCTAAATCTGTGGGACTGTATGAAGGCAGTTGTAAGAGGAAAGTTTATAACATTTGGTGCCTACATTAAAAAAAATAGAAAAATCCTAGTTAAATGTTCTAATGTTATATCTCAAGTTCCTAGAAACAGAGGAAAAAACTGGTTCCACAATCAGTAGAAGACATAAATAATTAAGATCAGAGTAGACATAGATAAAAAAGTCTTTAATAAATAGATAATAAATATTTAATCTTGAAAAACACAGGAAGATAGGCTTCATCCCAGGGATGCAAAGTTGATTTGACATATGTAAATCAATCAATGAACACCATGTATATAGAATTAAGAACAAAAATCACATTATTATCTCAATAGATGCAGGAAAATTTTTGACAAAATCCTGCAACCATTCATTTAAAATGTCCTGGAGAAACTAGAAAGAGAATGAACTTACCACCATAAAGCCCTTATATAACAGACTCTAGGCCAGAATCTTACTGAATAGAGAAAAACTGAAAGCATTTCCTCTAAAATCAGGGAAAAGATCAAGATGTCCAGTGTCACCTCTTCTATTCAACATAGTTCTTGAAACTCTACATAGAACAATCAAGTAAAAATAGGAAATGAAAGTAATACAAATAGGAAAGGAAGGAATCAAACTATCTGTTTGCTGATGACATGATTCTCTATCTAGAAGACAAAAATCTCCACCAAAAGACTTCTAGAGTTGATAGACAAACTCAGTAAAGTAATTGGAGACAAGATCAACATACATAAATCAATCACTTTTCTATATTCCCATATGAATTTGCTGAGAAAGAAGTAAGGAAAATTATCCCATTCACAACAACCTCAAAAATAAAACAAAATACTTGTGAATTAATCTAACCAAGGAGGTAAGACTCTTACAATAAAAACAATAGAACACTGAAGAAAGAAATTTGAGAAGATCTTGGAAGATGGAAAGACATCCCATGTGCTTGGATAAGAAGATGTAATATTGTAAAAATGGCCACAACACCAAAGAGTTATACCGATTTAATACAATTCCCATCAACATACCAATGACATTCTTCCCAGAACTAGAGAAAACAGTCCTGAAATGCATTTGGAAAAATAAAAGACTCATAATAACCAAAGCAATACTGAGCAAAAAGAACAATGCTGGAGGCATCACAATATACCTGATCTCCAATTATACTAAAAAGCTATATTAATAAAAATAGCATGCTATGGCATCAAAACAGACATGAAGATAAATGGAATAGAATAGAAGACACAAAGACAAACTCACAGAGATACAGTCATGTGACACTTGACAAAAGTGCCAAAAATACATGTTGGAGAGAACATAACCTGTTTAAGGAACAGTGCTGGGAAAGCAGCGTATCCATATTTAGAGAAATGAAACTCGATCCCTATCTTTCACCCTGCACAAAAGTCAACTCAAAGTGGATCAAAGACTAGGAATTAGGCCAGAAACTATGCAACTGCTAAAAAAAACACAGGCTCAACATTCCAGCATATTGGTGCAGGCACAGATTTCCTTTAAAAGACCCCTAAAGCCTGAGAAATAAAACCAAGAATCAATAAGAGGAACAGCTTAAGTTAAAAAGATCAACTTCTGCTCAGCAAACTAAACAATTAAGAGCATGAAAAAGCAGTCTATACTCTGGGGAAAATCTTTGCCAGCTACTCCTCTGACAGGGAATTAATATCCAGAATATCTAAAAAACTTAACATAAAAGGTAATCCAATCAATAAATGGGCTAAAGAACTAAACAGGCACTTCTTAAAAGAAACAAATGGTCAGCAAATGTATTTTAAAATATCCAATATCCTTAGGAATCAAGGAAATGCAAATCAAAACTACTTTGTGGTTTCATCTGACTCCAATCATGAAGAAAAGAAAAAAAAAGAATGCTGGTGAGGATGTTGCAGGAAAGGTACTATTTTTGTCAGCTTTTCCAAGGCAGTGACTAAAAGGACCTGACCAGAACAATTGTAGAGGAGGAAAAATTTACTGGAGGACTCATGGTTTCAGAGGTCTTAGTCCATAAAAAGCTGGCTCCATTCCTCCAGGTTTGAGGTGAGGAAGAACATCCTGGAAGAAGAATGTGGCAGAGGGAAGCAGCTCATGTGAGCGATTGGGAAGCAGCGAGAGAGAGAGAGACTCCACTCACCAAATACAAAATGTATACCCCAATACCATGTCTCCAATGCTCTACTTGGTTGTTGGGATGGGTTCTCAAAAGTTTTTCAAATGAGATACACATGTCAATATTTTGTCACAATTTGCATTGTCAAAGACAGTACTGCTTTTTCTAACTATTATGTAGGTGCATGTGTGCACACACACAAACACACACATATATGTGTGTTTGTATGTACATATATATATTGTTTTCAGTACTGGAGATTGAGCCCAAGGCATCTAACCATTTAGCAACATTTTCATGCATTTTTAGTTTTAGTTTTAGTTTTTGAGACGGGGTCTCGCTAAGTTGCCAAGACTGGCTTCAAACGTGTGATCCTTCTTGCCTCAGACTCCCAAGTTACTGGGATTACAGTCTTGCTTCACTATGTCTGGCCTAATATTATATTTCTAGGATTTAACAATATGATTGGGCATTCATTTTGACTGTCTTATGATATTTCTTTCTGTGAATGTACTAGTACTTATTCATTTATTTTCATCAGTGGACATTTGTATTACTTCCAGATATCTGCTATTAAAAACAGTGCTGATTTAGATGTTCTTGTGTATATCCCCAAGTGAACATATAAATAAATTCTACTTAACATATACTTTCTTGTGAAATTACCTAGGAGTGAAATTCTAGGTTATCATAAAACCAAAACCCTGTGAAGTTGATGAGAAGACAAGCTAAATAAATAAATAAATAAACAAACAAAATACAAGATGCCAAAGATGTAAGACCAAGAGAAAAAGCAAATCAGAGGCAGAAAATAGATAATAGAAACAGAGACAGAGTTGATCCAGAAGCTGCAGTGAACAGATTCAAACTTTAAAATAGCAGTGAATGTAGCTGGGCCTGGTGGTACACACCTGTAATCCCAGAGGCTTTGGAGGCTGCAGCAGGAGGACCACAAGCCAGCCTCAGCAAAAATGAGGTTGCTAAGCAACCCAATGAGACCCTGTCTCTAGATAAAATACAAAACAGTTAGGGCTGGGAATTTGGCTCAGTGGTTAAGCACCCCTGAGTTCAATCCCCAGTACCCATTTCCCTCGTGTTCAAGAAGATACGTGCCAAGATGAAAAACATGATAATGAAATTAAATCTATAAAAACAACCAAATGAATATTCCAGGACGGAAATACAATAACAAAAAGCACCTGGGTTCCCCCATGCTTCCCTGTCCCTATGTCCTTTACCATGTGACTTTGCAGTGGCTGCCCTCTCAGTCCAGCCTTGCCAGTGTGACTTGCTTTGCTAAAGGAATGCTAACAGATGTGAC
>JAJEJO010053669.1:31549-59317 GCA_020662805.1 Glaucomys volans
CCTCTGTCCCATTCCTCTGTTGAGGCCCTGCAGTTCAGTGCCTGTTTGCCACAGCAAGTGCACCCATACCCATACCTTTTTATTAAGTAATCCACATTTTGCTCATGCTTCCTTAGCTTTGTGCTATGTCCTTCTACTGTCCTAGGACCCCCCCACTCCCCCAGGAGCCCACATTGTATCCAGCAACCGGGCCTGCTAGACTCCCCAGCTGTGGAATTCCTTGGACCTTCGTTCTCAAAGACCTCCTGGTGAGGGGTTTGGAGCAGGGATTTTGCAATCTCTCACCTGGAAATTTTCTGGTTTTTTCATGGTGAGACTGGGGTTGTAGGTTTGGGGAAGAAGACCACAGAGGCAGAGTGCCAGTGCTTCACATCCCGGGAGGGTGACCCTGTCAGTTTGACTGGCCACTGCTGCTGCTGACCTTGATCTCCTGGCCAAGATAGTGCCTGTCAGGTTTTTCCTGCTCCTTCATGGGCTGTGCATCTAATGGAGGGGACAGAGTGCCTGTGCTGTGGTCTCCTAGGTTTCTGGACTCACAGGGTGGCCAACTGCCCAGCATCAGCAATGAGGACCATGTCCTCCTGTGTCATGAGCCCTGGGAACATGACCTGCTTGTTGTAAGAATGAGTTAGGCACAGTGAGGAGTGTGCCTGAAGCCCTCCGGTGGCTCAGCCCACTGCTGGTAGACAGGCAGGACCCATGAACCTGCCTCCACCCTTAGAAGTGGTGACTTCCAATGCAGTGGCGGGATGCCAAGAAGGAAACTACTGGCACATTTCCCAATGAAGCTGTATAAATGTTGCTCAAAGTCCTTCAGGATTCCGCTTAGGAAATCTCCATTTAAGGTCCTACTTGGAGTGTGTGCGCGCAAAGAAAACATGCCAAGAACCACTTCCTGTGACTGAGTACCAACAGGACTAGGTTCCCACCCGACCTTACAGCCAAGAGGGCATGAGTGTCGAGGAGGCCCCCATGCTCCAGACGACTTTCTGCAGGGAGCCCATCTTGATCGCCTCCATTAGCTGACCCCATGGGTGGGGACCGGACACCTGCTCACCTTTGTGTCTGGAGCACTGAGCCATCTTGAAGGGCCACTGTCTGCCAGAAGGGATGGTGGGCATGACTCCCCAGGTGGCCCGTCAGAAGGGCTAGGTCAACATCCTGGCAGGTTGGGGAAGATCAGTCGCTTCTTTGTGGCTATAGTTCATGTTAATTGTATTAAATCCCCAAAGTGTGTGGGGAGGCAGAGCAGACTTGACCCTAGAGGGTTTGAAAAGCTTTTCTCTGATAAAAAGAAGCCCGACCCTCTCTAGCTGTTCTTTGTTTTGTAGTTTTGCTTCTTTGTAAACAGGAGATATTGTGGAAAACCTATGATTGGCTCTAATTGGTAAGAAATGTGCAAAACAGCTTTGCTTTTGTGCTTTTTATTTTTTCTCCATTCCAAGTAGAGTAACTCTCACTATTTTTGTTTGCCTCTAACATGTCACAGCAGTGGATAGCACTAGACATTCATTTCAATAATCCCAATTTTCTTTAAGTACAAATGTAACTCTTGGAGCCACATTTGAATCTGAACATTTCCTCTCTTAATATTTTAAAGTTTATGCTGTAAATAAAATTTCCCTAAGTTTCTTTATGCTAAGAATCTCCAACTCCCAAGAGTTGTAACATAGCTGCCTGCTAATACAATACATCAGATTTGGACTGAAATGTATCCATCCAAACCAAGAAAAAGAGTTAGAAACTCTGTGTGGCATATAGAAAAAATTTTACAACTCTGAATGCAGTACGTGACCTCCTGTAGCATGTATAGGATTGATTCTTGATGTTGTAGGTAAAGAACAAAGGGGAGATTGTTTTGATTTCTCAAAAAGCATATTGAGTTTCTCCTAGGGCTAAGAGAAGCTGCTCAGATGAGTAAATTTACAAAAGATTAAAAAAATGAAATGTTTGCAAGAAAACATTTCTAAATTGGATTGATTTGTTTTGATAGGACATACATTGGTATCTTTCAAGGACTTAAAATTATATTGAGAATAAACTCATAAAGTTCCCAAAGTTTGATCATTTTCCTGTCCCCCTTCCCCCCAAAAAAATGATGTGGAAAATTATTTTTATTCTGCTTTGAAAAGTGGCAGACTTAAGACAGAATTAACTGTGATCCTAAGTCATATGTCTTGGGACTCCCCCACCTAAGGGCCAGTGGAGGCCAATGGAGTGTAAAGCTGGCAATAAAACTGTAAGCTCCCTCATATTTGGTCAATGGCACTTGTGACTTTCTAGTTCTCAATATCATTTTTCTTGCTCTCTTTTTCTCATGTTCTTACTCATTTTGAAGTTTTTTGGTTTTTTTTGAAGAAAAATGTTGTGGATTTTTTGTGGTTGTCCCCCAGGGTCCTTGAGCTGCAGGCTTGGTCTTCAGTGTTGTTGGTGGTGAGGAGGGAGAACCAGTAAGAAGGGGAGATTAGTGGGAACTGGTTAGGTCATTGGGTTTCTGTCTGTAGAAGGGATTAGTGTTGTTCTTATGGGACGCTGATTTGTTCTCACAAGAATGTGTTATTATAAAAAGAGAAAGACAGCATTAGAGCCAAGCACGTACTAGCCCCCATGTTCTTGGTCCTCCAGAATTGTGAGCTAAATGAACCTCTTTCTATAAATATTAGCCAGCTTCAGGTATTTTCTTATAGCAACGGAAATGAACTAGCACACCAAGGAAAGGATGGTGTAGGAGCACTATCTATTTCTTCTTTCTCCTATAACAAAAATGGGCTTGGAATAATGGGTATCCTGGAGATGATGTTTCTCAGGGAGGCTCCTTCTGTTAACCTTACATGGAGCTTACATAAGACAAGGCAAAATATTACCAGCTATAACCCTTCCAGAGTTTTTTTTATAGCCCTGCATGGGCTGGAAGGGACCTCACACATTAGGTTGACCTAGGCAGGAAGCTATAAACTACCTGGGATCCTGGGATTTATTTTCTCCTCTGAATGGTCAATGGACCTCTTCACCTCTTCTCCTATGGCCTGTAATAATATTCCATTACAATTTCCAGGATAAGATGCCTTCTCCTGGTCATCTTTCTGTGTCTGTATTATTGTCCTCTGAGAATTCCTAGCCATCCCATGGCATCCTTCACTAAAACCAGCAGGCAGAGGCATAGGGACCCTGGGGAGATCCTAATCCACAGCACTCTTAATAACTCCCATGCACTTGCCTCACAAAAGTGTCTCTGCCACACACTGATCTCCCTCTTGGCTGTGGCCTGACATTATTGGCCTTCCTTTGGCCACCTTGGAATATTTTGGCACTCAGTCTGGAATGCCATCATCATTGCTGTGTGACCATTTTCCCTGAGTATGGTTGTTCATATGAGAACTGCTTTGTTTTTCCCTTATGCCAGTAGTTATGATGTTGGAGTGTGTTTGTGTGTGTTCATCCATATGTTGGGGCAATGGCAAGGAAGAAAAAAATCACATACTTTCATTTAAACTAAACCATGCTATTAAGTTATAGAATTGAGTGACTTTGATTTTGGGGTTCCCTATAAAATTATAGAATTTTGTAGTGATTTTTCTCTGTCTTGGAGACCTAGCCTATGAAAGCCTAGGGTAAAGTCTTTGGAGACAGGACCCTGAGGTAATACAGAGCCACTGCCCTTAAACATTAAAAATGACCAATGATCTTCACTAATTCTGCATTAGTGACCCTGGTTGGGTGTGTGTAGCTTCCATTTCAGCTTCCTTGGAATGTGATACTATGATGATTAAGTTTTTTTTTCTCTTTGTACCTAGCTACTTGACAGGGTCTTAGAATACATAGAAACCCCTCAAGCCTTCAATTGGGCAGCAATTCTGCCAAAAGTTGTAGGAAGGCCTCAAAACTTTGATTAATAAAATAGGTTCATATGAACTGCTATCTAGCTGTAAGCCATTAAAAGATGCAGCAACTCAACACACATTGCCCAACCCCCTTGTTAATTCTGTTCATTCTGGTCTCCAATGTGTGATTCATGCTTCCACCCGAAGGCTATTTCTTGAGCAGCTCTTCTGACTCACGAGTGATCTTTCTCCAGGTATCAGGATGACACAATCCCTCACCCTCAGAGATATTTTGCCTATCTCGATTAAAATTGATTAATCTTGCTCTATTTCTTGCTTTTTGTTCTCTTTACTATTAAACACCATTTCATATTTTTCTGGGTTATTTTATTTATCATCTGTCTTTGTCCCAGTGGAATATAAATTCCATAAATAGATGCTATTGTCTGTTTGGTCACACTAGATTCCTACTCTCTGGAAGAGTACCTGGCACAGTAAGCATCCAATCCATGCTGTTGAATAAATGAACTAAAATTGCTCACATAGAGCTTCAGTTTGCTCTGTCCCATTGTTTATAAAGGTTCTCCCTAACTTCATAGTTTTGAAAACATTGTCTTAACTTTTATTTCTTAATATTTTATACTTCAAATCATCTAGAATCTAATTTTGAATTTGATGTGCAATAAGTGGTCAACATTTTCTTCTAGATGGGCAATTTTCCTAGCATAATGAGATTTACATAATGCGCTTATATATGTGTGTGTTTGTGTACATATGTGATGTCCATTGATCATCTATCTAATCTGTATCTCTTTTTTACCTTTGATGCTACATCACTGCAAAAATTTATTTTATAGCAATTTCATACTGTCACAAAGCAATCTAGAATATATAGAAATTGTTTTTAAAAATGATAAAAATTACATATGTTATTTATTTCTAACACATTAATTAATGTTTCATATGCTAGAGTCAGATCTGGGGCTAAATTCTATTCATAAGTAACCTCTATGAGTTACCTGTCCTCTTTTGCCTCATTTATAATATGTTTCTAAGATTCTGATTCCATTCTTTTGGATAAATATCCAGAGTGATATTGCCATATCACATGGTAGTTCTATTTTTAAGTCCATGTTCATTGAAGCATTATCCATAGTAGTCAAGATTTGAAAACAGCCTGAGTGCCCATTGATAGAAGAATAGATAAAGAAAATGTGGTGTAAAAAGCCATGGGCTATTACATGGCCTTAAAACCAAGGGAAATCCTGTCACATGCTACAACATGAATAAACCTGAACAATATTATGTCAAATGAAATTAGCCAGGTATGTGATGGCAAATATTGCATACTCTCACTTATATAAAGTTTCTAACATAGTCAAACTCATAAACAGAGAACAGAATGGTGATTGCCCTGGGGTTGGGTTTAGGGAGAAATGGAAAGTTGTTCAATGGGTACAGAATTTATAAGAAGAGTAAGCTCTAGAGGCATGCCATAAATATTGTCCCTGTGGTTAATAATCCTGGATTTTGCACTTAAAACTTTGTTAAGAAGGTGTTTCAGATCATTCAGAATCTTAAAATTTTATTGGTGGCTTCAGAACAACAGAAGTTCATTTTTTATGGTTCAGAAGACTAGGAAGTTCAAGATCCAGGTGCTGGTAGGTTCAGTGTTTGGTGGGCGACCATTTCTTGATTTACAGGAGGCACAGGAAGGATCAACAAGTTCTCTGGGAACTATTTTAAAAGGGCAGTAATCCCTTTCATGAGGGTTCTGTCCTCATGGCCTATTCAGTGCCCCCCAAATCCTACCACCTAGTACATCACTTTGCAAAGTTAGCATTTCATTATTTGAATTTGAGAACACAAGCATTCAAACTATAAGCAAACAGTAGATCTCATGTTAAGTATTCTTCCCACAAAAGAGGAGTAAACAGCTTAAATTCACAAGTTTTAAAAAATGTTGATAGCCACTTAAGTATTTACTACCATGCCAGTGAGTTTTAAAGTCATTAATTTAGGTGATATATACTTGTCTAAGGTGATAAACACTTGTCAAAATTTTTCACTAAGAAAAATTTTGTTCCTTTATTAATTTTATATTAAATTGTTCATTCATAGTGTAGGTCTTAATAATAATGCCAAGTGGCAATGTCATGATAATAAACATATAGTACTTTTCCAAGATAAAACAATGTTTTAAGTTAGTAACACTTGTTTGAAGGTTGCTGTGGGGTTTAAATGAGGAAAAGTGGTGTGTGCACTGAACATGTACAGCCATTTTTCTTGTCATTAGTCCTTAAACAATATCACATAACTGATAATTACATGTCATTTACACAGTATTAGATATTATAAGAAATTTAGAACCATACAGGAAGATATGATTAGGCTAAATGCAAATTCTCTGTCATTTTTTATGAGGGCATGAGCAGTTGCAGGGTTTGGTATCCATAGGAGGTCCTGGAACCAACCACCCATGAATACTGAAGGATAACTCTGTCTTGTTGGTTCTTTCTTACAACTGTTGCTTCTAATACAGTCTTAGAAAATGTACTAATTCATTAATATGTATATCTGTATACACTGAATCATGTATATGCTGAAACTGATTGTATATGTTGGTGAGATTTGGGCTTTGGGGGTATGGACATGAAGTTAACTTTGACAAGCCTGGACCACATAAAAGATGAAGTATTGACAAGGAACCTACTCTGAAAAAGTCAATAGTTTACAGGGTCTTTATTTCTAATGAAACATTTTATTTTAAGGGATGGGCCATTAAATTGCACATGGACAATTTAGAGTAGTTCTTAGTGACAGTTGGAGTATATGAAAGCTTTCATGGTCTAAATTCAATCAAATATAGTTTCTGGAAGAATGTTATTTTTTTCTCCCTACTATTTTTGGCTATTTTATAGGTCCTATTATCCTCTTCATGACTCATCCCTAACCTGTTAAAAAAAAAATATATATCTTATATATCTATATCTATATAGCTCCTATATGTACACATATATATGTATATATATCTACCAAATATATATATAGCTCATATATATATATACATATATATATCTTCTTCAGATAGTATTATCTGCAATGAAAACTTAGTTTAATTAGTCAGTCTTTAGATTTTTTCACTGAAAGTCAATGAACCTAAAAGCTTCTAGCAAGGTTTTAATTATTTTTTGCATTGATTTCCTCCTTGTTTTGTTTTTCTCTGTTTTTAAAGATACTATAAAGATAATAATCCCTTATACTTTTGCTATTTTAATTACTTTTTGGCCTCTTTCTATTTCTGGAATCTTAAAGCACAGAATACTATAAATAAAAGTTCCCCCTAATCTAGCTTTTGTATATAACCTTTAAATAATTAAATTCTAAAGTTCTTTTAGAGATGCAATTATACAAGAAGGTGTGATGCCTAAATGTTTTTAAGTAAATGAGACTATGGTGTCTGATAATACTTTTGAAAGCGATATTTATTACTTAAGGTCTTTGGAAAGTTGGAACTGAGCCTTTGCTGTGCCGAGGACCTGCATGCCCAGACTGCATCCATTGGGTCTTTCCACAGCTCTAGTTTACTGTAATGCCCGTGGCTTGTGTAGAGGCCTTAATGAGAAGTAGCCAAATATAAAATATGTCTACATTTTAAAATACAACTTCATCAAAGGTTTCACTGTTAGGTGATCAGAGCCTCTAACAGACCATATAGGTAAAGCAAATTTCTCTTAGCACCCCGATTATTGATGTTGATTCATCGATTTTGATGTAATGTTTCCTACTTGCCAGGCACCATTCTAGGTGCTTGTCATATCACATTGAAGGTTTCAGATGAAGTTTCCTTGTCTCACGGAGCTCTTATTTCTTTGGAAATGATTTCTTAAACTAAACAATTATGGTTATGTAATTAATTTTAATTCTCTCTTTGCCTTGATTTTTATGGAGTTGAGATTTAATTTGTGGTGTAGCGTACATCAATCAGGGAACTCTGCAAAAATGTAGAAATAAAAATAAATAAATTTGCTCCTTGTATTTTATTTCTTGACCCTTTTTTCTTTCATCTGTGAGCACACAATAGCCCTTCAGCTCTTTTGATGGATAACCCCTTTAGTCATGTAACCAAGTCAGCACTGTCCCAGTTAAATCAGGTTCTGATGAGATTTGACCTTAGCTTTTGGAACACAGTCATGGGAGGAACTGAATAAGAACATAGAGCAAGAACCATCATAGACGCCTCTGGTGAGAAGTCTATGCAGTTTCCAGGCAAGAGGGGTTTACTGTCCTCTTGCACAGGGGGACTTGGATTCATCTGAGTCTGGAATTTCCGTATTTCAGGCTTCTTCCATCAACTATATATTTCTATCCCATATGTTCAGGTAATAGTTTTACTTAATCTTTTCCTCAATATTAGTGAAAGAAGATTTTCAGGGATGCAATTCAAACCTTCTTTATAACTCTGTTGCTCTCTTATTAGAACACTGACTTGCCTTAAAAGATATTTCCCTTCAACAGAATGGAATGAAGGTCTTTAAACAATTCCATAGGGACCTATCATTTTCAGACTGTTCCCTGATTTGGTGCTAACCTATCTCAGTCCTGTAAATTTCTTCATAAAGTTCATTAAATTCACTTCATAACCACCAACTGACTCCACATAATTATAATTGCCACATTTCAGAAATGTTAGCCTCTGTCTCCTTCTACCTACATCCAATTACAATTTACCCCAGGAGTAATCTTGGCCCTTATGAGACTGCAGAATGCCAGGGATTATTACTACCTGTTCACCAATGGCTAGCGTGAGATTTGTGGAAGGAAAGTCAGCCAGTAATGGATTTACAATTAAGTCAGTTACAACCATAGATAGCTGAAGATTGATCTCACTTAGTAATGACACAATATATTTGCTTTGGAATCAATCCATCTGAGAAATGAGAATTATGGTATTTATATACCAATATTCCAAAGCCATTTATTAAATGACTATTTCCAAGTAGAGATTTATTTCCAAGTATTTGTGAACTTCAACATATATAACAGTATGACTTTCTCCATTCCAGGAAAAAGGTTTATCATAGAGGAACTTTCTTTTTTTATACAGTGATAAATTTTATCATATTTTATATGTTCTTTAGATATACATAATAGTAGAATGTATTTTGACATATATACATACATGGAGTATATCTTATTCTAATTAGGAGCCCAGTCTTGTGGTTGTACATGTGTATAGGTCATGTTCATATATGAATACACTGTAGTGAACTTGCTGATACTGGCTTTCAAATGTCAACAACACACTAAATGTTTTGAGGGACAAAGACACTGTATTAACAGCATGTGCTACACATGGAAACAAGAGAAGTAGAAAGGTACAGCAAAAGATATGGAGATATTTGGAACATATTGATATGCTTTAATATGCATGCAGTTTGAATTTTAAAGGATGGGAGAGACAGAATAAGCAGAATAATATTTGAAGATATAAAGGCTGAGGATTTCTAAAGTTGAGAAAAGAAAGCAAGTTACAGACTCAAGAAATTATGCAAATATTAATAAAGATAGAGAATAAAGTACAATGAGAGGACATCACAGCAAGAGACCTAAAAAAACAGTGGAAAATAGAAAAACTAAAGACATTCAGAGAAAAAGAAGTTAACAAAGGAACAAACCTGACTGTAGACATCTCAACAGAAATAATGAGATCCCAAAGACAATGGAATGACCTATTTAATATGTTAGAAGAAAAGACATGCTGACTAGGAATTCTACATGAGAAGAAAATATACTTCAAATGGAAAGTGAAATTAAGATATTTTGCAGATTAAAAAGGAGAAAATTACTATCTGCAGGACACTAAAAGAGATGCCAAAAGGTATACTTCAGGCAGACAGAAAGTGACTTCAGATGGAAAGGAATGTGACTAAGAAGAAAAGATACCAGGAAGGGTGAATATGTGTATAAATATAAATAAATACAGACTCTAAATAGTCATAGCAATGCTCCTTGTGATATTTGAAACCTTTGTAAAATTTATGAACTTGGCAATACACAAAAGACAGGAGGAAGGGAAAGAAAAATTGTCCTGAGATTTTTGCATTGTCTAAGAAGTAATTTAAGGTACATTTTAATAATACAAGAAAGCAATGTAAACTTGAAAGTAAGAAGTAAAAGAAGTATTTAAAAATATACTCAGCAAATACGGCATAACCATGAAAAGAACTTTTTGTGCTCTGAAAGAAAGCAAAAAGGAAGGGGAAAAGAGATCATATGGAATTAAAGGTAAAAATAATAAGGTATTACATTTAAACCTAAATACTTCCACACTTACATTAATAATAAATTTAACATTCAGTTTTAATTTAATTTTGAAAATTTACTCATGAAATTTAAATGCAATAGACAAACTTTTTGAAAAGCAATCCTTAATGTCAATGACATGAGAAGTATAAAATGTGAATATTTCTTTTAAGAAAACCAAATCTATAATTTCAAAGATCTTCTAAAAAGGGAACTCCAGGCTTCACTAGTGAATTCTTCTATAGATAAAAACAAACAAACAAACAAACAAACAAACAAACAAAAAACCAAAAACATCTATCTCACACAAAGTCTTGCAGAAACAGAAAAAGAAATGCTTGGCAACTAAGTTTATAACAGAATAATCATAATTTAAAAATCAGTTACAGCTGGGCATAGTGGCCCATGCCTGTAATCCCAGCAACTTGGGAGAATAAAGCAGGAGGCTCAGGAGTTCAAATCCAGCCTTATCAATCTAGGTAGGCCCTAAGCAACTCAGCAGGACCCTGTCTCTAATGAAATATAAATGTAAAAAAGGGCCAGGAAAGTGGCTCGGTGGTTTAAGCGCCCCTGGGTTCAATCCCTGGTACAGAAAGAAAGTGAGTGAAGAGAGAAGGAGAGGGAGAGGGAGAGGGAGAGGGAGATGGAGAGAGAGAGAGAGAAAATATCAAATTTTTAAAATCAGTTACAAACATTGTAAGAAAGAAAGTTTTATGACATATTTATGTTCATGGAAACCAGTATCTTAAGCAAATTAAGAGCCAAAAGATGATATGTCAAGTATAAAAAGAATAATATACCACCACCAAATTAGATTTATTTAGAGAGAATAAGGTTGGTTTCACATTTTATGTCAATCTGTGTTATCTAGCATATTAGTAAAACAAAGGAGAATGAAGTTATATGTTAATAGATACAAAACATTAACATTCATTTATAATAAAAACTTTCAGTTCCTTGGGAAAAGAACACTTCTATAATATGAAAAATTATCATTAAAAATTGCCATGGGTATCACACTGAAAAAAAAAGTGAAATAGTAAAGCTTTTCCCCTGGCATCAGGAATTATACCCAGAGGTCACTGTTATGTTTCATATCATCTTTTGTCAGTTAAAAAAAAACTCTAAATAGATTAGGAAAGAAGAAATAAACTATTATCTACAGACATGATTAACTATGTGGGGGAGCCAAAAACTCTACAAACTATCAAAACTATTTATATTTAGCAAATTTGCTGACTAAATACAACAATCAAGTGTATTCTTTGTTAGGAAGAAATATAAATAATATTTTAAGCATATTAGAATTTAAAATATCATTGACACTAACAACAAAAATATTAATCATCTCAAAATAAATTTCATAAAAATACAAAATTTCTATGATGAAAGCAATAGAAATTATTAAACTAAAAGATTATAAAGAAATGAAACAATACATCATAATCATGGATTGAAAAACTCTTTTAATACATAATATTTTCTCAATTTTTGTATAGATCTTCTGAAATTCCAATGAAAATTTCAACGGGTGTGTGTGTGTGTGTGTGTGTGTCTGTTTAAAATGTCAAGTTGATTTCAAAATTTAAATAGACATGAAAAATATAAAGGCAGTGATGACAATTTTGAAAAAACAAAAAAAATCAAAGTTGTATGACTTACAATTTATTATAAACCTACAAAAGTACAGTGATTAGGACATTGCAATGTTAGAGAAAAATATAAAAAGGGACTAATGAAGCAGAATAGAGTTTTTAGAAATGAATTTATAAACATGACTATTCAAGTTATGAAAAAGGTGCTTATGTAATGAATGATGCTAGATCAATTAATAGTCACTTAGGGGAGATTTTCCTTTTTGAAAGAAAGAATCTTTATCCCTTCCTAATGCATACACAAAAATCAATTACCATGGACACCTATGTGTAACAGGTAAAGAATGAAAACTTCTAGAAGACACATGAGAACAATGTTTATATACTAATATATATCCCAATATTATAAATATTTATATTATATATATCACACACAATATATGTAACAGTATATATATATACAAATATATTTGTATTGCTTGTGTGTATATGTACATATTTATAACACATCAATTTCAATAAGTCAACAAGATAAAGAAAAACAGGCCAAAGGAAATTATTTCTCTGTGTGTGTGTGTGTGTGTGAAGACAAACAAATATCACACTTCAGAGAATATTCACGTAGACTTGGATTTGACAAATATGTTCCCCAATTTGATAATAATCTTCCCATTAAGAGGTCCTTCTTCATCAACTGTGACTATCTCTGCTCTGATCCATGGCTTGTGACCAAATGATATTTTGTGACTTTAAGGCCAGGTCCCCAAGGCAGTGCAGCTACACCTGAGTTTTGAGTTACTTCTTTGTGTGATTGAAGAATCCAATCCCTGTGCTATGAGAAGCCAAATAGCCCAGAGGACCCAAGTGTCGGCATTTCAACCAAGTATCATTTGGGCCCAGATTTGAACTTGGCAGCCAGATACTGTGTAGCAGATACTGTCTAACATGGTCTGCCCTGTTTCATTTCTGGGCTTACAGAATTTAGTGATTAAGGCAATCTCCCTTCCTCCCCCAGAGGTTATGTTTCAGTGTCCCCTGTGGATACCTGTGAACCTGATGATAGTCCTGAACATATGCTGTTTTTTCTTCATACATACCTATAATAAATTTAATGTATAAATTATGCACAGTAAGAGATTAATGGCAATAATTAATAATGAATGATTATATACAATATAATTATATACAATATACTGTAATAAGAGTTACGTTAATGTGGTTTCTATCTCAAAACACCTTATTGAGCTGTTCTAACCCTAGCTCACCCTTCTTGTGATGATGTGAGATGATAGAATGTCTACATAACAGAAACTAAGGGGAATTATTAATAGTTAGTCTATTGTTGACCTTCTGACAACATGTCAAAGGGGAATTGTCAACCATGATGCTGCCAATTGACCATGGTACCCAAAACAGTGGGGAGAGAAACTGCAGATAAGAACAAAGAACTGTGCATGAAACAGGTTGTTGCTTTATCCCACCTGTAGTAGATTGTTACACAATAATAGTAATTGGAACATGACCAAAACAGATCAATAGGGTGGTCAACATTTTAAACCATCAGATATAGGACCACTGACACCAGCCAAATGTGAATTTTTGTCTAGAGTATTTTTTACTTGGTAACAAGAAGTCATCCCAAAGTCAACAGCTTAGTGTAACAATAATTTATTCTTGTTCATGATTCCCTAAAGACTGGGTCATAGTTCTTGCACTTTGTGTGATATTGACAGTTTCTTAAACAGTATATTTTCTAAAGGTCCTCACTCACATGGCTAGCAAGCAGGGCTCAGGCTGGCTTGGAGCCTAGTTGGAACTTTGACCAGATACCATGGTTTTTCTCAACATGATCAAGCCACATACATTATTGGGCTTCTCTCAGTGTGGAAGCTAATTTGCAAACAAAAGTATATCAAGATCAATATTCCCAGGGTTTATGAATGGTTGTAAAGCCTCCTTTCATATCACTCCTGCTAAGCACTCCTTGAATATAAAATATCACATGGCCAAGGCCCAGTGAATATGGGTGGATATGCTCATGGCATAAACACTGGGAGGGAGGTTTCATAGAGGATCGTCAGTACAGAAATTCAATATAACTCTAAATGCCCACTATTTTTTAACCTTATACTAAAAACATTTGGGGATTACATGATAATAGTAGCTATAAATCTTTCTAACACAAGTGTCACTCAAAAACTGTCACTTATGAAGCACTTGCTGTGTACTAGGCTTTAGTTGAATGTTATCTTTAATTGACAAAAAAGCCTCTGGAGTCCCAATTTTATGGACAGAAAAACTCAGATATGTAGTTAAAATAGCCTGCCCAGAGTCAACAGCTAGTAATTGTAAAGCTGAAATTTGAATCCAAATCTCTTTTACAACTGCCGCTTGTGGTCAGAGTCAATGATATTTTGTCCTGACCCTGAAATGTTGGTACCCTTCAGTGTTCTTTTCTTCCCCTTCTCTTTCTTCTACTAGCCTTTTGTTGTTGTTCCTTTTAGTTACACATCACAGTAAAAACTATTCTGATATATTCATGCAAACTTGGAATATATCTTATTCTAATTAGGATTGTAGTCCTGTGGATGAGTTTCGCTATGGTGTATTCAGACATCTACAAGGGAAAGTTATGTCTGATTCATTCCACTGTTTGTTACATTCCATTCCCATTCCCCTCCCTTTCCTTCTCCCCCCTTGTCTAATCCATGGACTTCTATTCTCCATTTCTCACCCACTTTTTATGGGTTAGCACCTACATATCAGAGAGACCATTTGACATTTGATTTTTTTGAAGTGGCTTATTTCACTTAGCATGATAGTCTCCAGATCCATCCATTTACTGGTGAGTGTCATAAAGTCATCCTTCTTTATGGCTGAATAATATTCCACTGTGTATAAGTAATATAATTTCTTTATCCATCTGTTGATGGGCAACTAGCTGTCATGAACATTGATGTGGCTGCATAACTGTAGTATGCTCATTTAAGTCTGTGGGTATATACCAAGGAGTGGGATGACTGAGTCAAATGATAATTTCATTCCTAGTTTCTTGAGGAATCTCTATACTGCTGTCCAGAGTTTTTGCACCAGGTTTCAAGTCCCACCAACAATGTATGAGTGTGCCCTTTTCCCCACATCTTCACCAATATATATTGTTACTTGTGTGGGCTGCAAAGATTTTCTCACGTTCTAAAGGATTTCTTGTAATGCTCTTGAGCTATTCAAGAATTCTGTCTATCCACAAACATGAGAGAATTTTTGATCTTCTAAGATCTTCTCAATTTCAAATTTGGCCTATTCATATTATTCCATATTTCTTGAAACTTCTGTTCATGGTCTCTTAATATCTTTTCTCCATGGCCAATTTTATTTTCAAGATTATATATTTTGTCATCCATGTTGTCTGCTCCACTCTCAAGATGGGGTTGCTATAGAGTTTTGTGAGAGGAGCTCCTGAAGGCAGGGCTTATTTCTAAGTAGTCTCTGGTTATTTGATTGAATGGCATTTGGTCTGAAGATTTTAAATCAAAGCACCTCCAGGCAGCTGGTCCTGCAAGATGCCAGCCTCAAAGCAGGAAAGGGGATCCAGACTCTCGTTGGTTTCTAGGATCCATATTGCCCTCATGAAAACACCCTCCAAGCCTGATTTTCTCCAGATCTAAGCACACTGAGTCATGTAGTAGGTGGATGCTGGATCTGTCTCTCAGACTCAGCTTGGATGTCCCAGGTCTAGGCTCCTAGACTTGCTCCCACATGTGCCAACTGCAGCAGTGTAGTGGCAAGATGGCTCCTATCTCCGCATTCCATGGGCAGCTAGAGAGCTAGGCATCTTTCCCACATGAGGATATAGTGTGTCACATCCTCAGGATCAGTTTGGCAGTGACCTTGATCTCTGATTTCTCAGTGCCAAGACACACATGGTGCCACCTGAAATGTGGGTGCACTTAGTTCCTCCCCAGGCCTTCCCATGGTGGCAGGGTGGATCAGCTCTGGCAGCTGCTGCTGGAAGTGGACTTTCTTCTTTATTTTATTATATCCAATCTCTGAGTCCCTAAGCTGTTCTAAGAACCCGGTATTAAATCCCAGTAAAATCCCTCTTTCATCCACCTACTGAGAAGCTTTTTATCCACTTTCTTGGTCTCATGGCATGGAGCAGCTTAGAAAGCAACCTCTTCTACTGTGCAATCTTCCAAGCCTCCTCTTATATGTCCACTATTAGAGTTAGATTGTAAAAGGAAAAACTACTAGATCTGAAGAAATTTTATTGCTATGCAATTACTTTGGGTAACCATTTTACTGTATCTAGTAAAGGTAGATTTGAGCATATTCTATGAGCCTTACAACAGAAAATCATGCAAGTGCACTAAGATATACAAAGTGTATGTATGTTCATCATAGACGTAATCAAAATAATGATATTTAGAGACAAGCAAAATGTTTACCAAAAATAGAACTGTTAAAGAAAAGTATGGTATATTTATAGAATAAAAAATGATACAGTGATCAAAATAAATGAACTATTTCCACATATAACATATAAATATCACAAGTATAATGTTGATCAAAAGAGGGGTTATACAAAAAGAACATATTTATCTATCTCCATTTATTTAAATGTTCCAAGACAAGCAATGATATTCCAGGTTAAGAGAAATAGTAAAAACAATAACATTAATCAATTGTATTTTGTAGCTGAAGGGTTATGGAAAATAATATTCCTATAAAATAACTCTCCAAGAAAAATTAAGGGACAGTTTGGCTTGAGAAGCAGGAAAGGAGACTGATCAACCATTAAACCTCTCCCAGTGCATTCCTGATAACAATGGGCCCTGGGGAAAAGGGTGGATATGGAATGCTAGGCCCTAAACCTTGACCTTCCCCAGGTCAACCTAATCCTGAATGACATTGAGCAAGATTTGAACACTCATCCTTCAGCATCTAATTTTAACCTGTACAGCTGACCCCTGATGGTCAAAACTGCACGTACACAACGATTACATCCTCCTCCTCCTCCCCTATAAAATCAGGATCCCCCCTGTAACTGATGGCCATTTTCCATCAGGAAAGTGGACCTGAATGACGCCCGACTCTGCGAAGGAATAAAGGCTTCTCTGAATCCGTTGAGGTCTGCTTCCCGTTTTTTTCCTTTTTGCGCTTACAGTAGCTCTTTGTGAAAAGTTGATTTTCACAACACAACAAGATAAAACATAACACATTTTGTTGTTTCACAACAAGATAAAACATAACATTTTTAATCCAAACACACTTGAATTTCTGTTCTGTAAGTTATGTTACAGTGATCAATAAAAACTCATTTTAGCAAACAAATATTCTATTAGGATAAAATTTTATTGGGTAGCTGGAATGTAAACATGAGATTAAGAATACTGATGACTTAAAATTTAAGACTGTGAACTGAGAGTTAATGAGTGGATGATGGAGGTATCAAGCCACAGTAATATGGTCTGTTCTCCATCAGATGTAGTTAGGAGTATGGCAATTTAGCATTTGAATTTTGTCCCCTACAATTCCTCATTAAAAGGAACTGGGCCTCTTTGGATGAATGGCTGGCCTTAGGTCTGAGAAAGAAATATATGAAATAACACCAGGGCAGATTTTTATATTTTATTTTATTCATTTATTTATTTTTGTCATGTGACTGGAAGCAAGTAAGTCATAAAAGTCTGTTACCCTTTGTAACCGGTGTCGAGTCCTGCTTCCTCAGGTGTTGAAGAATAACGCCGTAGAAGCAAACCGAGGCAAGTGTAGAGTGGAAAATAAAGTTTTATTAAAGAAAAGTAAAAGCAGACTTCTCCTGAGTGGAAGAAGGGGACCCAAAGGCGGAATCCGTGTGGCGAGTAAATCCTGTCCTTTTTATAAGTTTTACTCTCTTGTTCCCTTCCCCCTCATTCTTCCTCTCTGTCTAGGCCCACTTTTGCATGTGAGTGGTAAAAGCAGAAAAGCAGATGGGCAGGGGAAGGGCTGAAGCGATAACAGGTAATGTCCCAGCAGGTGTTAATTAGCAATTCCTTGCCTACAGTTCTTGATAAGGACAGGTAGATCTGGTTATCAATGGGTTCTGGAAATCTTTGACATTCCATTCCCCAAGGCAGCCTCCAACTTCCAGATGTAGGTGTTTTTTCATGTCCTTAATTTTTCTCGATTTGACCCGATTTTTTATTTCTACACTGACTACCTAACCAGTTCTGGCTACAAAAGCACAAAAGGAACAAAGGAAATCTGATGAGATACATATATTAAAAAAGAACAGTTTCTAAAGACCACGGGTTAGAGTGTTACCCTTTGTAACCGGTGCGGAGTCCTGCTTCCTCGGGTGTTGAAGAATAATGCCATAGAAGCAAACCGAGGCAAGTGTAGATTGGAAAATAAAGTTTTATTAAAGAAAAGTAAAAGCAGACTTCTCCCGGGTGGAAGAAGGGACCCAAAGGCGGAATCCATGTGGCGAGTAAATCCTGTCCTTTTTATAAGTTTTACTCTCTTGTTCCCTTCCCCCCTCATTTTTCCTCTCTGTCTAGGCCCACTCTTGCAGGTGAGTGGCAAAAGTGGAAAAGCAGATGAGCAGGGGAAGGGCTGAAGAGATAGCAGGTAATGTCCCAGTGGGTGTTATGGAGATCTTTGATATTCCATTCCCCAGGGCAGCCTCCAACTTCCAGATGTAGATGTTTTTCATGTCCTTCATTTTCTTGATTTGACCCGATTTCTTTTATTTCTACACTGACTACCTAACCAGTTCTGGCTACAAGAGCATAAAAATACATTTTAAGATACTGAATAAAATTCTTTTAACTTTTTTTTTTTTTTTTGAACCAGGGATTGAACTCAGGGACACTCGGCCACTGAACCACATCCCCAGCCCTATTTTCTATTTTATTTAGACACCGGGTCTCCCTGAGTTGCTTAGGGTCTCCCTTAGTTGCTGAGGCTGGCTTTGAACTCGCTATCCTCCGGACTCAGCCTCCCAAGTCACTTGGATTACAGGCGTGCACCACCATGCCCGGCTTCTTTTAACTTTTTAACTTGTTTTATTTCTATCTTTTATATTTAGCTATACATGACAGCATTTTTCCACTCTATTTTGTACACAAATTGGGTACAACTTTTCATTTATATGCTTGTACACAATGTAGACTCACATGATTCATGTACTCTTACATATTCATAAGGTAATAAAGTCTGTCTTAGTCTACTCTTTCCTTCCCCCACCCGCTCCTGTCCCATTTTCCTCCTTTCTTCTCTGCCCCACCCCACTCCTCCCCCCTTCTGTTGTGTATCATCATACACAGAGAAGCACGCCAAGACAAGCATGTTAAGCAGGCTTTATTTAAAAGTAGTAATACAGACTTTTCCCAAGTGGGAGACGGGGGGCCATGACTGATGTTCTGGAATCCCCCAGAAGTGAGCACACCCTACATCTTTTATAGGTTAGGATCTTCTTTGTTTTGTCCCTTCCTCTGACCCTCATCTTTCCTTCCTGCCTATTTGGGGGTGGTGACATAGCAAAAAGGTGAGATGCAAATGGCAGGGGGAAGGGCCACCTGGAGATTCAGGTGGGGGCACAGGAGGCATTAATTAGCAACTCCTTGCCTGCAGCTTTTGGGGAGGGGCAGCTAAGCAGGTAACCTTGGTGATCAAAAGGGCTCTGGAGGCACTGACATTCCATTCTCCCAGGGGTGTCTCCAACGGTCTCCATTCCTCAATTTGACCAGATTCCCTGATTTCTACACTAACTTCCTATCCAATTCTGGCTTCGGTTTGTCATTAATTAAAACTCTGTTCTCTTTCCTGCCACAGATCTTCTCTCTTCATTGTCTGCATAACCCTTGCAACTGAACCCTGGGATTTTTAAAAATCCTTTAAGTTTCTTTGGCAGATTTGAACTTAACATTGTAAATTTCCTTCTTCCTGAAGTACAATATGCAAGTCATGCTTATCACTTTCAAGGTGCATACTGGTATAATGTGTTGATTTATTTATAAAATCTTCCTTTTACTACTAGAGGAAAAGATAATTCTGAATATGGCATATTTTTGACCAAGTTACATGAGAAAACCCTATACTTACTAAGAACTTTCTCTTTAATATCTGCTTTTGAGTAGGTGTTATATATTAAATCACAGGTAACTACTTCTCTATTAGCCAGCAGATGGCAAGATTTAGGGGTAGGTACAGCATCAAAAAATATAAGTTCCAAGTTTTGTTGCAATCAAATGCCATTTCTTGGACAGCAAAGGCAAGTAAATTAGGGTGTTAAGCACTCAAATTATAATTCCAAAATATTGAGAGTAAAAATGGTTTTGGTATTTGCAGTTATAATACATAGACTTTATCATAAATCTTTCACTAGAATTGGCACAGCTGCCTCTATATTAAGACATTTTAGTACTATTGTTGTACACAAAGAAAATAAAATCATCCAAGCCGATCATGTAAAGCTCAAAGAAGCCTTTCTTTTAGCTGGCCAGCGACGACCTCCCTTACTCCTAAAAGTGGGGTTCCGGGGGATCTCGCATTAATTGTGTCATTGCCAACTTTTATAGGGCTGGGAAGGGGATTAGGGCGGGGCTATAGGGCACAGGAGGGTTTAGGGTTGGGCTATAGGGAGGGGGGATTAGGGTGGGGCTGACTCTCTCCGGATGGCACTGGAGAATCTTTCTGTGAAGTATAACACTATGAAAGAGAAACTCGGTGAAAAATGTGTGTGCCATTATTTCACATTGAAAATGTTTTTTATTCTGCACTTTTGAAAGAATTTACTGTTTGAGAAATGCATTATGGTAAACCTGGACACAGACTGCTTGTCTGCTCTTTGCCTATGAGAAGTGAAAAGCCACAGGATAAAGCAGGAGGGTGGGTCATTAACACACTGGCTTCACACCAGCCCTTGGACAGAATCGGAACACAGGCCCTGCATTTAATTTGTACCATCTTTTGAAAGCATCTTTGTAAACAAAATCTCAGTAACAGCAGAAGTGGAAAGTAAAAGGGCATGTCCATGCTTCTGTGAGGCCCTTTCTACCCTGGGTTCCTGACATGCCTAGAGTGCACCCAGATGTGGAGAGGGAAATTCCACAAACTCAGGCATCAGAGTGTTCTAAGGCCCTCTGAGGGGCTTTAAGACTGACAGGGCCACTTCAGGCTGAAAAGAAGCATCAATTTCTCACAAGAGCTTTTTATACTCAAAAACTGTACTGCTGAGTTTTCATTTAGATTCCATCATTAAATAGGGCAAACATAAGACCTCAGGCAGAGTACACTCAACCTGAGTAAGGCCTACCCATAGGTGAAGCTGGAGGTTTCCTTGCAGCATGCATTGCAGGGTTTTTAAGAGGACCCTCACCCCAAAATGTCTTGGTACACACTCGCATCCCCCCTCCCCGCAGCTACCATACACACGTGCTAGGTATTGAAGTACCTTGCACACGTCATGACTTTTTGTGCCTTTATAATTTCTTACTCCCTGGAATGCCATTCGTTTTCCTCACAGGAGGCCCACCCTCTTCTAACCTTTAACATTTTATTTTAAATGATTCACTATGGGAATATTTTCAAGATAATCACATTCTCTTCCATATTCTACCTCCACCTTCATCTTTCCCCTTCACAAAATACTAGACCTTTCTGTGGTTCCTCATTTCCAGCATTGCACTGTTCAGCTGCACACTATTTTACTCAAAGGAAGGCACAATTCCAGATAAATTTCTAGATGGGCACTGATTCCATCTTCAGCTGTCTCCAAGGGGATTCTATTCTGTGAACTGCCTCCTGTCTGTCTCTTCTCTCTTTGAACTCTCTCATTTCTTTCAGCACATGTAAATAAACAAATCACTTCTATCTTAAAAGAAAACAAGTCACTCTTTTTTATTTCCATATCTGTTTAACTTTGAGCCTTATCTTCAGAGTTAAAATTCTTGATTGGGAAAACACAACAAAACTTCTACATCAATTCTGTTATTTATCTCTCAAAGAGATTCTGTTCTGATCTATTTCTCTGCTGAAGTTCAATAAAATTTAAGGTTTTATGGTCAGCAAAGTTTCTGTATATTGGTTACACATCATAAAATAAATAGTAGGTGAAGACAATTTTGATTTCTTTCTGGAGATCCCATCAATCTTAGCATATATCTCTCTATACCTCTGATTATAAAAATTAAATATTTTTATTGTACTCCCTCATTCAAAATTTAGACTGATAAGCATGTTTTGATCCTATTTTTCACCATCTCAATTTTATGGCATGGCATTTAATATTCAATGAGGATTTTCCCAGGACACAATGGTCATCAAGAGATGCAGGAAAGATGAGAGTTGGATATATGCATGCATTTAGAAGTAACAGAGAACGACTTAACCAAACCTGCATTACACATCACTGCACTGAGAGTCCCACGTCAGGTAACATATTAAAGGTTTCAGCTAGCACATAATCCATCACAGCCTCATCACCCTTGCTCTCTGAAGAGTTCTTCAGAAGAATTCTTGTCGCTTTTGCCCAGAAGCCCTAAGACAAAGCAAAGGTGGAACCATTAAATATGTATTAATTGAAAGAGAAGAGGAAAATATTGCACAAGAGAGCCCCAATATACAGGGACTATATATAGCATGTTTTATTTTCACGTTAATCAAACAGAAAGTCAAATAAATACCTTCCAAATATTGACTTGGAGGACATTCTGATACCCATTGGACAAATACCATCAGTATGCTGAATATTTCAATGTCCAAAAAATTTTTTTATCTGCTCTCCTTCTTTGTTTGTTTGTTTGTTTGTTTTTTTACTTTACAGATAAATTCAGGGGTGATCCAGATGTGGTTCTTCCTCTAAAAGTGCATTCATTTGCAAATATATTTTTATCTACTATTTACAATTCAAAATACAGAAAGGGATCTTATTGCCACTCTGAAAGACTCTTTGATTACTGAATGAGGAATTTTTGAACCTTCAAGACAGACAGATTTAAATGTGCAAGGGGATAAAGTATTCACTGTGGTGCTATGTAGAACAATAAATAGAAATATGTATGTATAATCTTTATCTCACACCCCAATTAATAATTCCATTGTCCTAGGGAGAGAGAGGTAACTTGAAGATGAAGGGGGAAAAAGAAGACAGACTCAGGAACACCAAAAAGGTGGCTGAGGAATAGAGAAAGATGAATGGTGAAAATTGAAAATCATCTCCTGTCCTTCAAGCTTAAGTGTACCCCTTCCTTTTTTGTGACACTTAGCACACATTTTTACCTCTATAATGAATATAATCTGTGTATATTTCCCAATCTATCTAGTACATCACAGCTACTTAAGGGAAGCAATGAGATCTTATTGAATCTGATTCCCTATAGTACTTAGCACAGCATTTTAACTGAGGTGTTAGGAAAAGAAAAAGTAAGATGAAACATATTAGTTGTTACTACATCACATGAACCCTAAATCACTTAAAGTAAAATAATACATGATGGTTTTTAGAGGATTTTTCTTGCTTACAATACAGGGAGGAAAGCTGCAGACATTACATAGATGACAGATAATACAGTGTATTAGTCTGGAGTATCTGCTACGTTTGCAGTATCTTCCTTAACTAGCTTCCCTAGTCACTCCTTCAATATAAAAGGTACAATCCGACTTGCTCAGAATGAGCATAATCTGTAGCCCTAATTGGCAGAACCAAGGACAGTTTCCTGAATCATGCTTCTCTAGTCAAAATCCCTTCTATTAGAAAGAAATAAAAGAAGTGAACCAAGAGACAATGAAGCACTTCATGTAGCCGACTGTGACATGTAAACTCAGAACTTAACAGCCAGAGTCAATTGTGTATGCCACAAACAGAGGAAGTCTATCTATATAGATATCATAAAAATTCAGGATGAGTAGAGAATAGTAGAGAACATGGAGAGAGCAAGAGATAGAAAGAGAGAGAGAGAGAGAGAGAGAGAGAGAGAGAGAGAGACACTCTATTGCCAGGGGCCCCAGTGGATTTTTGATTATCAACTTTTACGTTTTCCTGATGGCTTAGCTCTTGATCCTGAACTCGAAGAGAGAAACTTGTCATTATAATATGCACAAATGCGCGCGCACACACACACACACACACACATATTATTTCTAGTTTTTCCTTAAATGTTCAATTTGTTTTTCATTACTTGTAAGCAAATAGACTTAACTCATTCAGTTAATGAAGAGAACTTTATAGTTCTGTACTGCATTTAATTTAACTATTTCCCCTCAGATACTGATGCATTCATTCATTTCCTAAGAACCAATAATTTAATGGGCTACATGAAATGCAAAAGTAGTTTGTAAAATTAAATGGAGAAATGTTTTTTTACTTTTTATTGAAAATTATATTTTCATAAGTAAGATTAATACAAAAATTAAGAGAACCACAATTAAATTCATTAATTCATGGAATAGTTTGCTACTTAAGTACTCAAACTTATAGGTACTGTTTTCTTTTTTTTTATCAGCTTCCATTGAAGCATTAGTGTTTGGTTGAATGCTAAAACTTAGGTGCTTACTTTCACTCCAAAGTCTGTCTAATCAGCTACTCAATACTTCAATACTTTCAATAACTTATGTTGATTCACACAGCACCTTTGGTAAGATTAAAATCCATTCACAGAATGAAGGCTATATGTAAAAACATAATACATTTGTTTATTTGTTAAATGCTGACATAACAGAGGAGTAATGAGGTCAGATAGCTCATCCAATTGTAGGAAAAGGTGAAATGCAGGTAGAAGTGTGCACGTTTCAGTGAGGCATTGTGCACTGCCAGAAGACAATGGGACTGAATGGCATCCTCATGGACACAATGCAAAATACTTTCCACTGAACTTCCTTTTGATTCACAGGTATAGAAAATTTGGGTGGATAAAAAATTACAGGAAAAGGATATATTCCCAGTGAGTATGCTGGGGAACACCCCATTTTGGAAATACCTTTTTCATCCTATAAGAAGGTCAAAATACTGCAAACATAGCAGGGTATAAGCCATTTTTTATTTGTTTTTATTTTTGCTCTTATCTTATTTTCTAAACAATTCACTTCCTTTTCCAAAATTCCTCTCTTCCCTTCTAATCTTTACTTTTCATTTCCTCTGGTTTTCAGCCTCATTCTTCCAGTAGAGTTTTCTATATTATTAGTGTCTCTATATTTAATTGGTGCTTAGAAAGATATTGCTCCAGTTATTAACACCATGATGTAAAATTCTAGTAACAGGAGTTTCCTCCTTCTTTTGTCCCTTCAGCATTAATTACTAAATTTCTACCATAAGACTGACACTGGTAGGTCCTGAGACTTAGAGTCCTGCCCCTCACAGACACATTTTGAAAAAGGAAACTGTTAGTTGTCCCAGTAGATGTAGTTACATGTTAAATTGGTGCACAAATTGGAAGTGTGGTTAATTCTAGTTGGAGAAGAGATAAGCTGACAAATAAAATTGTGAAAAATTGGTTGCCTTGTGTAAAAGGAGGCAGAGTACATTGTAGGAAAAAGGAATATTTAAGCATGCATACAATTTTAGGAGTAGCACATATGCAAGATTTATTGTCAAATCAATCATTGCAGCTGGAGCCTAGAATATGCATACAGGGGAAATGTGTCAAAAATGCTAGATAGAGAGGAAATTGTTAAGTCACAGAATGTTTTGTATAATATCAGAACATAATTCAATTTTATTCTCTAGGAAGAGGAAGTTATGGAAGACTTTTAAGCCTTGGGGAAGAAATAAAGATTTTATATTACAGAGGATCCTGACGTTGACTGGGGATACATGAAAGACATCTTTTGGGAAGTGACCTGTTAAAAGACAATTATTTTTCAAAGATAAAAGATAAATCATGACTACCCCCTCTTATGCTCCCTTTCCCCCTCCACCCCCGGTGTGTGTGTGTGTGTGTGTCAGTGTGTATATATGTAAGTCTATAAACTAAGAAATTTTTAACAACCAGTTCCAGCAGTGTATACCAGAAATGGAGGTCATTTACCTGTTTAGATTTAATAGCAATTTAGAAATAAGTAGAGAATAAAAGAGTAGAGAAACAGAGAACATATTATATGAAGGCAGACAGCATACACATTCACTTAAATCAAGAAGAACACATGCCATAAGTGGTTAAGATATAGAATAGGTGGATTGACAATGGCCAGATGGTATGTGACAATGGCACTCTGATCCACAACCTGTGTAGTGATCAGTTCAGCAAACCAAACCACGTATTCTGTATAGATCAGCTGAGAAGTATTAAGGACTTGGTCAATGACTGCCAATCTCCCTAATTGTCATCCAAGCTTCCAACTCAAGAACAACTAGAGAAAGCCAAATATGATCCTCACTATGGCAAATGTTTGTGTCCTCCAAAATTCATGCATTGGAATCTAATATTCAGTGTCACAGTATTAAGAGGTGGGACTTTTAGGGAAAGAAGTCATGGGGGCAGAACCCTCAAGATTGGGATTAATGTCCATATAAAATAGATGGAAGGCAGATCCCTGGTTCCATCCACACATTCAGCCATTTGATCACATAGAAGGTGCCATTTTTGAAACAAGGAATCCTCAGCAGACTTGAATCTGCTGGTGCCTGGATCTTTACCTGCCAGGAAAGGGGCAATAAAGAGACTGTAGACTATTTTTGGTGGTAGCTGATGATCAAATGAAGTATTTCAAATATAAGAAGTAAACGCATTACTTTTGTACTGACTATTGCCAGCTGTCCTAATGGCTCATTTAAGTCTAAATCCTCTCTTTCAAAAGGGTTATTCTTCTATTTCTCACAGGCATTCTTGTAAATCTAATTCTTTCATGGTTTCCTCTAATAGCATAACATCAGTAAGTAAGACCTGAATCTAGGGAACTTTTGACCTGAAAACAATTATTCATTTGAAAGGTACCTTAGAAAAATAAAAATTTTAGAATTCGTAGAAAATAAAAAAGGGGAAATCCAATTCATTAAGTTGAAAGGGCAGCATTTTTTATTGACATGCAGTGGACTTCAAACAAAATTCTAAATTAAAAACTGTTTCACTGAATGATTCTTTATCCAAAGATAATAAGCAATTTGAAAAATTTAAGTAAATAGTAAACTAAACTCATTTCTTATTAATTCCTCTCCCTTGTTTTCCTCCAATATTTTCACCTAGTCTAACTTTCCCTCTTCCTTCTTGTCCTTTCAATCTCTCACCTTCCATATCTGCATCAACTCCTCCATCTTCTTATGTTTCTCTAGACCTCCTATTTCCTCTGGATGACTCTCCTATGATCCAAAATGCTAGCGCCACTAAAGATTCCTCCTTTGTGTAAGCTGGCTATGCAGGCAACTGCAGACTTTAAACCTCAGAACCAGGATGGAAAGAACATAAATTCTTAAGATAAAAATTTCCATAAACCAAGACAAGATCAACAGTTATCTATAGAAATATTTAGAATCATTTGTGATGCATATGATCTAGGGTTACACAATCTATATCACATGTTGATCAGAACCTCAGATGTTAAACTCTGGATGGCAAAGGCTGGTTGGAATGACCCAGATAAAGATCTACATACATGATCTCTTTTTCCCTTAAGATACCAAATAAACAAACAAATAAATAAATAGCCTTCATATTACTCAATGCCTTTCAAAAGTCAGACTTGGAATAATTCTAATAAAAATTGAATTGACTGTAATTGAATTATGCATATGGAACAAAGATGGAACTGTAGAGTTTTTCTTTCAATTTCTCTTCTAATAACCAAGACAAAGAAGACACTATCGATTCACATTATTGATGATGCTCTAGGAAAGGAAATGAAAATGCCTTATATATTAACTTACCCTTAAACATTCAAGTTGAGTTAGCTGTAAATATAGCTGTTCGGCCTTATCAGTTCTTGACAGATGCAGGTACTGCTCATTCTACATTAGACCACACTACTTTGCTCAACCTCTTCCTAGGAGTAACTCCATCACACAGGTACAAAGTATTACCAACAATTAACAGATTATTTCTGTATTGCCCACCCCATAACTGTAACACTTCAAC
>JAJEJO010053672.1:6220-100412 GCA_020662805.1 Glaucomys volans
TATCTACAAAGGTCCAATAATTGAATTGACGGTAAATTTCTCATCAGCAACAACAGATGCCAAAAGACAATGGAAGAACAACTTCAGAGTGCTGAGGGCAAATAATTGTGAACCTACAATTCCGTATCTTGCCAAATTGTCATTTAAATCAAAGGGCAAAATAAAGACATTTGGACTTGCATGAGATCTTTGAAAGCTTCTGTTCCACAGACCTTCACTGAAAGAGGGAGGCACAGGTACTTGGAGGGTTGGGAGTTCACAGAGGTGTCAGGGCTCAGTGGAGGCCAGGGCACTAGAGAGAGGCAGCAGGCTCAGGGCTGTTGGCGGGCCCTGATCTTACCTCAGCACCAGCCAGTCAGAGAAGCCCAGCCCAGCCTGGGCAGGTTGGGCCCAGCTCAGGTTCTCCACTCTTGACCGCCAACTTTGCTGTCCTCCTGTCCCCTCTTCCTGGGCTGTGCAGTAGTGGCAAGTGCCCAAGCTAGGGGATGACACTACCAGCCTGGCTCCTCGTCAAGGAGGCCATGCCCAAGTTACTTATGTGACTGGGCATGTTTTGTTTTTTCTCCCACCTTGGTACTAGGGATTGAACCCAGGGGTGTGTTACCACTGAGCTACACCTCCAGCCCTTTTTAAAAATTTTTGAGACAGGGGTTCACCAAGTTGCTGAGGCTAGCCTTCATTTTGTGATCTTTCTGCCTCAGCCTCCCAAGTTGCTGGGATTACAGGCATGCACTACCATGCCCAGCTGTGAATGGGCCCTTAAACTCCACCTTAGAATCTTCTCCTCTGGGGAGCCAGATGCTACCTGACAAAGTCCTATGGATGGCTGGAACTGTGGGACAAATACTAGACCCTTTCCCAGGAATTGATGGGGAGAGGACTTTCATTCTTTATAGGAAAAGAATCATGAATAGAGCAGACAAGACCAATGGGACTGAGCCATCTGGGCCACCTGGGAGAGGTGGCTTTTTGGAGCAGTGGCTCCATGCAATCAGCTGGTGCCCTTAGGCAATTTCTTAATCTCTTCAAGCCTTAGTTCCTTGTTATAAAATGGGGAGAATACCTGTTTAATAAGGACGTGAAGATGAAGTGAGAACCCATTTAGGTACCAAACTTTAGCTTTATTGTCTTACACATAAATTTCTTAAAAGTATCATCTCTAATAGCTCTGCCTAGCATACTGTCAGTGCTTAAAAAAACAAACAAACAAACAAAACCCCAAAACAACAACAAAAACTGTTAACAAGAGAAAGTCATGAATCAGACGAATAGAGGTGGGATTGTGTGCAGTGTGCAGAGTCCCTGTCTCTGGTTGGGCTGCAGGGCAGGCTTTGTGTTCACTTACTCATCACTTACTATTACCCTCTTGGTCCCAAGCCCTGTGCTGGGCTCCTGAGACACAGAAATGACCCTGAACTTGAGGAGGACCAACCACCTGTGAGAAAGACAGTATTTTCAGAGTCTAACTTGCTCTAGTGTTTACTATTTCTACCATTTCCAATTCCCGAACCCCACCCCCAATTCAACATCCAATACAAGCTCCACAATAGCAAGGATTTCATCTAACTTGTTTTCAGCTGTATTCAGAATGTCCAAAACAATACTGGATACACAGAAGATGCCAAAGAAATATTTGCTAAATGACTGTATGTGAGCTCTAATAATAGTCTATATAAGTTGATACAGGAACATCGAAGAAGACCTCACTGATCTGCCCCAGGAATTGGAAGTTTCTCAGTGAGGGCCATTTGAATTTATGTCTTGATGGATGTAGAGATCAATAAGTGAAAAGGGGAATAAAAGGGCATTCCAGGCATTGGGATGAGCAGAGTCTGAAAGCATGGAGGTGAGCTCAAGAACCAGTGAGTAATGGGGGTGTGACAGGAGCACCAAGTGCAGGGGGTGGTGGAGGAGAGGAGGGTGGCAAGAAAGCTGGGGGAATAGAATGACTGAATGAACTTGGGCTGTCAGGAAGCCTTCATTGAAGTCTAACTTTGATACAATGTTCTGGAGAGGGTAGTTTCCAGTCCTCACTGTAATCCCACAGAAACTCCTCCCCTCAAGGGGTAAGGATATTCAGGAAGGGAGCCAAAGATCCCCTACCTGCTGAAAAAGGGACAGTCACACCCCCACTGGTTCCTAAAATTGTCTTGAAGGTGGGATGAGGGCAAGACTAGGCACCTCCCAAGACTTACGTGAGGGCTGCCTGCTGCCCCCTCATGGCACTGGCAAACCTGAGCAGCAAGGGAGTCAACTGGGTCCTCTGTTCATACCCAGGGAGTCTCCAACCCCCAATATCAACCTCCTGGAAAGTTCCCAATTACCAGCTGTTCCCAGACTAGACCCAATCACATTATTTATTCCACATATACTCAGGGTTGGGTCAGTTTGGGGAAGCTCAGTAAAAGGAGACAGTCGACAATTGGCAATGTTTTGTTCTTATACACACATATCCCACCTTTGGCAAGGGAACAGCTGTGTACAGAGGATCAGATCAGTGTTTTGGTGTCAACTTCAGCCCTAATTCATTGAGTGACCTTGGACAAGTCACTGCACTTCAACAGGCCTCTCATGACTCCATCTGCAACACAGGGATCATGATCCATCTTCCTGTCTCCCCTGCAGGGTCACTGTGAAGATCATCAGGACGGATGCTGCAAATGCTAGGAAAAATGTTTAAAGAGCACTCCGGATGTAAGGGGATCATGCTGGGTATTAGATAGGGACTCTCTTGGGCCGCACCAAAGGGTTTGTTTACACCAGGAAGGGCCCTGCTGGCAGAGCAATTTAAAGAGAGAGTGCTCAGTGGAGAAGCTGTTTGCCAATCACAATTGATCGCAATATTTCCAAAATGAACAGGGAAGTCTACGGGCAAACAGGAACCCATGGATGGTCCTGAAATTCCAATGGTGATAGGATTTTCAGCAATGTGTGGAAGAGCAGCGAAGTGGGACAGAGGGCCCCAGAAAATGAAACAACAGAGGTGCTGCCTTTTCTGTCTGAAGACCAGGGCCTATCTGCCTGCTTGTTCACTTTCTCTTGCCTTCTTTTCACCAAGATGGGCATGCAGCCATCAGTAAGAACTTGCTGACTGTCTCACTAAGATGTATTTGGGTACAGGACAAATGGAAAGGCCAGAAGACCCCTTTAGAGACAAGTCCAAAGGTAGTATAACTGGATACAGAAGGAGGGTACTACCTTGGGAGCCAGAAACATGCAGGGGCTGCCTGAACCCACTGTTAAGGGATATTGATTTCTCATGGTGATAGTGTCCACCTACTTACCTTCCCTGATGACACTGGGAGGGTACAATGTATCCAAAAACCTTAAAACCAGAACAACTTTGCTTTTGAAAAAGTATTGTTTTTCTTCCTTTCTTATGTGAATGAATCCCTTCCCTTGTCCAGGAGGCTCAGCATCAAGTCATTCTAACAATGTAGATCTTGATGACCATCATACTTGCTTTTTATGACCTTGATTTCCTACTCAAATTGTTTTTTTCCTAATTCTAGTTTGCCCTATTTTATTATTTCATTGTGCTGTTTTCATTGCAAGCCACCTCATTTTTTTCTTGTGGAATGAGGTAAGATACACTTAAAGTAAATGACACAGGGTGCCACATGACATAGACAAGGAGATATGGTCAACAGTTTCCCTACCTGGAGAGTAAAGGGCAAAGTCAGCCAGACCCAAATCTAGGCAAGAAATTTAAATAGGTCTAAAAGGACTGGGGAATCTCTCAGGAGGAAGAATGAATAGGGGGCAGAAAGTGTTACCTGAAACTTTTCCTATTTTGTGAATACCAATTCATTTCATGCCATGGTTTATGCATGGAAATATTTGTTAAAGGAATCCCAAGTGTCACTCAGAATTGAAAGTATCTAATATAAGCCTCTTCCCATTTCCACTTTGCCCTGAGACAGTCCCAAAACCAAGGGAGCTGCCCATGGTATCATGGCAAACAAATACCTGCTTTCCTTGTGGTACCCAGTTCACTTCTCTTCCTACCTTCACTGGCCCCACTCTGTAAAGATGGCACGGTGGAGGTCAGAAAGAGGCTCATCACTGGTGCTTTCTATTCTCTTTGCTTCAATGGACAAGACCTAGGTTCTGACTGTAAAAGTCCTATGAGCTGCTGGCTGACAAAGGCCTAGGTCCTTTTTCCTTGCTTGCAGGATACAGCTACCATTCTCTGGGAGAGATGCCCCCAACAGCCTTCAACCAAGTAGGCCACAGTTCTCTGTGACAGTCCAGTTAGGTCAGCTGGGCAGGTACTTCTGAGCAGCAAGTGTATTTTGATGAAACTCACTTATAAAACTGACTGAGGCCAGGCGCAGTGGCGCACGCCTTTAATCCCAGCACTTGGGAGGCTGAGGCAGGAGGATCGCAAGTTCAAAGTCAGCCTCAGCAACTTAGCGAGGCTCTAAGCAACTGTGAGACCCTGTCTCTAAATAAAATACAAAACAGGGCTGGGGATGTGACTCAGTGGTGGAGTACCCCTGGGTTCAATCCCCAGTACACCACTCCCCCCAAAAAAAACCCAACAAAAAAAAAAAACTGACTGAGGACCTCAGTTTGGTCAGATGTGCCCCTTCTTTCCAGATACCCAACTCAAGGGCAAACAAGTACCTTTCCCATCCTTTCCCAAAGTGGCCCCATGAATATCCCCAGACACAGAAACTGACTCTAAAGTATCTAAAATGAGATTTATTGCATTTCATGCAGTTAGATGTCCATGCAGCAAAGGAGACTAGCACAATTTTTTAATGCATTTTAAAAAATAAAATAAAGGGAGGAGGGCAGCACATACACACAATTCTAGTCTCCGTGGGTTCCCAGGAGAGAGGGTGTAGGAATGAAACCATTGCTCTCCATGGGGAATGAGTTCATCTCCTAAATGCAAGGAATGTTTCCTGTGGCCTCTGGATGCAAACAAAGAGCTCTGGGTGAGAATGGGGATGGGGTGAAGAACACTGGGGAAAAGAAGCTGCACACATCCACCTTATTCTGCTCTTAGTGCAGAACAAGGTGGCAAATCTTGGGGCAGCAGCCGTTCCAAGAATCAGGATATCCTGTGCACCCCTAGGAAGATCTCCTAAAAAAAATGGCGGTGAGAACTAGAACAAGAAAAACCAAAGGAGAAATATTTCTTCAACCACACACTTCAAGAAAATGCCATAAATATGTCATTTAATACTCTCATTTCATAGCATTGGACACACAGCTTGACATATTGAAATATTGATTTCTTGGAGAAAAAAGTGGAAAAAAGGAAATAAAAAATATTGCATCTTTTTGTTGGAGAATCTTGGCCCCCAGGCGTGGGATGTAGTGCACCAGTGTCCTAGCCTGCAGGAGGCGCTGAGGTCGGCAGGGTCCTCTGGGGAGGGAGGCTGTGCCCATCGCCTGGGGCTGTATGGCAAAAATTGTGTTGGGTATCCTTGGCCTTGCCAGTTAGGCCCTCAGTCGCCGGTCACCTGGGGGGCCTGCCCGTCGGAGGGCTGGTTGGCTGACTGGATGAACATGGGCTGGGCGAGGTCCTGACCCGCAGGCATGGTGACTTGCTGGATCTGGTAGAGCTGCTGCGAGGGGTGGAGAGGAGAGAGTGAGGTCACCCCTGGGAGAGGGGCATGCAGCTCCCTATGGGCCTCGAGCTGGTTGGGGGCCCCAGAAACCTCAACCACCACCCACTGCAAGGCGTCAGAGGGAGAAGCAGGTGTGGCGCTCTGCTGGGGCAGGGAGCAGCAGACACAGGAGGCATCAGCCTGGAGGGAGGGAGTGTGTGTGGTGGGCAGGGAGGTGCAGGGAGTTGCATTTCCTGTGGCTTTCACTTCTCTGGGCTCTGCCTCTCCCGTTAGCTCAGAGCCTTGAGCTTGCTGCACGCTGTTCCTCTGTGACAAACACAAGCAATCGACCACTATACCAGCAGCTTGGAAGTCAGCATTTCCCCCTTGGCAATCCTCACTGGCAGGGGCAGCAGGATACCCCTGCTTCTCCTTTTCTCAGAATACCTGGCTCAGGCTGAAGCTACACTGAACCTTCATTCCCTACATGGGCCCTGCAAAGGAGGTAGCCTGCAATTTGACATTTCCTACAGTTAAGCCCCATGAGGGGTGGAAAAGATGCTCATGCAGTCACTTAGTAAGGTTAGGACCTCCTGGTCTCATGGTTTCTTAGGGCCCTGAAAGAAACCCAAAATTAAGACCCTACCCACAGGAACCCTGGCAGAAGTCAGAGGTGAGTCTTGATGCCAGCTCTTCTCCCTCTTGGCCAATGGACAGTAAAAGTTTGGACATGCCATTCTATCATGTACTTAGAGGTCTCTGGGAGCATTTGGTGAGGGGAAATGGGGAAAAGGAAAGGTTTTTTTCTTGTACATGTTTATAGTTGTTACTGAATTCTGGCATCAAGAGAGCTCAAGAGGTCACATGTTTTCTGCACTTCAACTAATATGTGCTATTAAAAAGAATCAAGACTTAGGACAAAAACAGTCCAAGAGATTGCAATCTACCCTACAATCAACACTTGAGTGAGCATGGACAAGGCACTTCCCATCCCTAGGGCTTAGTTTACTCCACTGTAAAATGGCAATTTGGGCTATACAGTGTCTAAGATTATTTTTAGCTCCCACATGCCTACAAATATGAAGGATACGTGCCCTGACTTAAAGATTACACTTAGTTTAATAATTTCTGTTCCTCATTGTTAGCAGAGGATAGAACAATTGCTCTAACCATCCAGACCCACATACCACCCGCAACTCTGGCCCCCCAATTCCCTGCCCTTTGCCCTGCCCAGGTTGGGTACCCTACCTGTCCATCTGTGAACTGGCTGAACTGCTGCTGTCCTTGCTGGACCTCTGTCTGTGTGATCTGTGGGAAGTAAGATGGTAGAGTTGGGACATAAGCTGCATGCCAGCCCACCACCATGAAGATCAGGAACAATGCCTACAAACTGTGCCCAGAACGAGGCCTGGCACGAAACAGGTGCTTGATGAGGGCTTGGAAAGCAAGTCTCTCCCAATCACCTAGTCACCCAGAGTTGGCACCATACAGATACATGAAGAACAATGGAGCATATAAGACATTACTATCAGGCTCCTATCTGTTAACATCCACATTTTGCAACTATCCCCTCACCTCAAAGTCTGAGGTTCAAGAAGAACACTAGCTCTGTGGTTTTATCATGAGAGGGCATAACATTTACAGTTTGGGGTAGAAACCCTAAGAGTCCAGCTTTCAGCCAGTGAAGGCAGATTGCAAAATGCTGGGCCGAGTGGTGAGTGTTCCCTTTCATCCTTGGAAGATGGGTTCCAAACCAACCCTTACGACTCAGATTATCTGAATGGAATACAAAACATCTTGGTAAGCAGTGGCCTTGGCCCTGGTGATCCTCATGGACAAAGTACTTTTTCTGAGGGAGGCAATGTGCAGCCCTCTGGGTCAAGGGAAAGAAGGGTGAGGGGTGGAGAAACAAGGGGTGCAGCAAGAAAAACATTAATCACATGCACTTAAAATCTTATGTGGGGATTTTAAAATAAATTTACTGGCATGTAGAATGTAGCACATACCAACAACTGCTAGGAACAGCTTGGAAACCTAAAAAGAAGACCAGGGCCTGTGCATGGGTGTATGTCTATGGAACACAGGATGCACAAAGGCCTCTGTGTACCATCTCCTGGAATCATCACAGTCAAACTGCAAGGTAAGGTTGGTCCTCCTGAATGTCCTCCCAACAGACAAAAACAAATTCTGCAGGCCTACCCAGGAGGCTATGAAGAATAAGGAAGGGGACAGGTGATAAAGGGCCTCATATAAATTTCTTGCTATTGCTCCTTCTCCCACAGATCTCTAAGCTCCTTGAGGGCAGGAGCTGTTTTTCTTTACACCTCCAGTACAAAAACTCAAGAAATTTCTGCAGAATAAATAATTGAGTCTGAGACAAATGGATGTCTCCTCACAGATAAAAAGGTTAACTGGCCAGGTACAGTGGCACATGCCTATAATCCAAGCGGTTCAGGAGGCTGAGGCAGGAGGATTGCAAGTTCGAAGCCAGCCTCAGCAAAAGCAAAGCACTAAGCAACTCAGTGAGACCCTGTCTCTAAATACAAAACAAAACAGGGCTGGGGATGTGGCTCAGTGGTCAAGTGCCTCTGAATTCAACCTCTGGTTTAAAAAAAAAAAAAAGGTTAACTGACCTATGGCCAGTAGGACTGCCAATGTACAGCAGCTGGGAAGGAAATTTCATTTACCTTTAAATCATATATACGTAATATTTATTTGGCATGTATGCAATGAACATTTATTGAACACCTACTTAGTGTCAGGTTGTCATAATTACATACTGTTATGGAGATTTTTAACTGCCCTCAGGTACCCCTTCTTGTATCCTCCCTTCATTGGCCAACTCTCCCTACTTTTTGGCTATACTTCTGTTTCCCAAACTGACCTCTGAGGAACCAATAACCCTTCTCATTTCCTAAGATTTTTAAAAAATTTAAGAAGGGAGAGGGACTCAAAGTTGTGACCAGTCTTGATACCTCAATATGAGTTCCAAGAATATCATGAAAAAGTTCATGATCTATGGGTGTAGATAAGGAAAAGGTCTTTTTATGATCCCAGAGACTATATGGAACTGAGAAGCCTTGCTTTGGCTCATTCCTCACAGTCTCCCAAATGAGATCTTTGGAGACCTGCTCTACAAACTCAGCTCTGTCACCACTGTCAATAGATGCATCACCAAAAATGCAACTGGGCCAGACAGGTCCAGCTCTTAAACGATTGCTGCTTTTTTTGGGTCTGAGGCAAAAGAATCCATTAACAATGCCTCCCCTTGAACAGCGTCCCCCATCCTCTGCAAATGATGTCCATGTTCCTCAACCCCTCAAGGCCAGGGGGGCAGCCCTCGTGGCTCTGTGACTCATAGCCTTTGGTATTACAGGGCAGGGGAGGAGAAGAAGGGGTAAGTCTTCTGGCTAGGGATAGATGCAGAGGTGGGGTAAAGCTTCCCAGAGGGGAGAGGATGTGCCAGAACACAGCAGTCATTCAGATTTAATGATGGAAACAGACTGGTGATCAGGCTTCCCCTAGCCTGACCTGCACATGCACTTACAAAGCTTCTTTCAGGTATCCTCCAGACTTGTTCTTCCCTGTACTCCTTTGCCCCTCAAGAACAAGATGTAAATGACACCCTTTGAATCCAATCTTCCAATTACCCTCCTCTGCCCCTTGGGCAGAACAGATCTGGGGGGGCAGGGAGGGTCTTGCTGAAAGTAGTGAGAGTTGTACGCTGAGGGTTCCTTTCTAGCTAGAAGTCAGAGAGCTACTGCTAGTCTCCAACTCAAGCCCTGCATCTCTGGGGTACATACCTGTTGGGCATTGGTGGCAAGTGTCTGGATCTGTCCCTGCACAACTTGGGTGCCTGATACAGGCTGGGCTAAGCGGATATACTGCAGTTGGCCAGCATTCAGCTGCACCTAGGTCAGGGGCAGAGACAAACAGACCACAATTTGTATGAGTGCAGTATCTATAGGCAAACTTCCCATGATCAGAGATGGTGATTGCCCCCTACAAAGAAGGCTACCCTGAAAAAAAAGTCCCTTTAAACAAGTCATAAGAAGCAAAATGACAACATCCCTACCCCACAAGTAACACAGTACAAAAGAGGGTATGTTTCCTAAATAGACTTCCCAGAAGATCCTGTCATGTATGTGAGAACAGCATGGTTGCAAGAGAACTACTGTCTCTTCGCTGTGGGATCAAAACTTATCTAAGGAATCAATCTTAAAGTCTGCCTGACATTATTAGAATGCCTGTAGTAAGTGCGGATCTCTTTCCCCTTCCACATCTCCCAATACTGTGAAGAGTTCCACTGTCTACCAAGAGCCCAAAGATATAGCTGTCATTCTGTGTCACAGCCTAGTACTGCCCAACTCCATACTACACATCTTGGGAGGAAAATGTTGTCCTGCTTTATTATCTCTGTCCCCAAAAGCCATGAGCAATGGGGGTCTGTGGGTCTCTGAGGATCCTGGGTGTTCAGCACTAGCTTCTGGCCAAATACCTCCCAAGGGGAAGCAAAATCAATAAACCTCTCACAGAAAACTCCATCATGGGAAAACAAAGCTACAAAAGTGCCCTTAAGAGTCTCTCATGCTTACAATTAAATCTCAGATAATACAATAATACCACAGGCTGCATTTAATTGTGTGCTAAAAGCCTTAACTCAGGCTCTTAACGCTCCAGTGTGCCATGAAAGTATTAGCGCTTAGAGCTGGGGATGAAGGAAAGACCAAGGCTCAGCAGAGGACAGCAGATGTTCACACCCATGGCTCAGAGTTGAAATGTTTCTGGGAGCACAGACAAATTTGTTCTCTCTCTATCCGTGGGTCCCCAAACCACCTTCCTTGCTGCCTACCCTGCCTCTGCTTCTGGAAGGAGCTTTTTCAGGCTGATGGGCACTTCATGCCTCTTTGCCCTGAAGCACACTTCCTTCTGGCCCCCAGGAGCTAACTTCACTGCAGGAGCCTTACTTCCCTAAGGAAAATGCTGATGGGATGAAGCAGCACTACTGCATGCAGTGTTAAATGGAATGCTTCTCTGAAACTTCCAGTCTCAAAAGCTTTAAACCATCCAGAAAAACTCAGTAGTTGTAGTTCTTCATAAACCATTCCAGAACTATCTGCCTGACGTACCCATTAAGAATCGGTTTCAAGCCGGGCACAGTGGCGCACGCCTGTAATCCCAGTGACTCGGGAGGCTGAGGCAGGAGGATCTTGAGTTCAAAGCCAGCCTCAGCGACTTAGCGAGGCCCTAAGCAACTCAGTGAGACCCTGTCTCTAAATAAAAATACAAAATAGGGCTGGAGATGTGGCTCAGTGGCCAAGGGCCCCTGAGTTCAATACCTGGTAACAAAAAAAAAAAAAAAAAAAAAAAAAAAAAGAATCTGTTTCAAAGGAAAACGGCAAGAATACTGTGACCCTCAGTCATTGCTTTCATTGCTTTCCTGACACTATGTCAAGAAGAGCTGCTGGGAAACTGGTGCCAGGCCTAGCTTCACACCCTATCCTATTGAAAGCCAAAGCCTTGTCCTGTGGAGGCAGGTTTCCTGACAGCCTCAAGGATTTAAAATTTTGTAGCTGGGAAGAGGCTTTGCAGAAATTCCAATGTGACTGAAAAGCTGTGAGCCAAATGGTTGCAAGCAGGTCGAAGACAGTGAGGAGGTTTTCTTCTTAGGCTTAAGACCCCTGGTGATGCTCTGCCTCTTCGTTCTCTGAGACAGGGTGGGTCGGATGCTCCTCACATTTTTTTTTTTTTTAAACTGAATTACTGGGCAATTAAGAGAGAAGTAAAGTTTCCATCCCAAAGTCATGGCTTAAATTACAAGAACTCTGATGAATGGCCTGGAAAGTCTGGAAATGCGTATTTCTGACAAGATGTCTTAGACCAGTGAAGATGAAGTTGTGGATTTTACAACAAATCTGGGCTAAAGCTTTGTGCTGCCGAGGGTTAAAATTTCTGCAAAGTGGGATCTTCTCTTTTGCATAAATGACCTTATTTTGGTGCCTTCACATAAAAAATGGTCTTGGGTTGGTTGAGGAAAGGCAGAGCCCAGGCACCTGGAATTAATGGTGTGTGTGTATGTGACTGAGAGACAGACACACATATACCACTTTCTAAGCTTTCTCTTGGCTTATTAACCTGTAACTTAAGAAGTTCCTAAAACTAAGCTAAGGATACTTTTTGAGCTTTTTTCAAAGAGGAGGTGGCCAACTAAGCCAAGTAAGTTTCCATCAGCCTACATTTCATAAATGCCTACTCCAAAGCCAGGCACATTGGCACAAGCCTGTATTCCCAGCTACACCAGAAGCTGAGAGAAGAGGATCCCAAGTTCAAAGTCAGCCTTGGCAACTTAGCGAGGCCCTGTCTCAAAATAAAAAGGGGTCTAGAGATGTAGCTCTGAGGTAGAGCAACCCTGGGTTCAAGCCACATTATTACAAAATTAATTATTAAAATAAAACAAATAAAGCACTGCTCTATGCCACTCACTTTCCAGTTTTTGGTGGAAAACTGACCAATGCATAGTTTGCAGGTGTTAAGGCAATATATATGCATACACACACACACACACATTTTAAACAAATATAAGTAAAAAAGCAACAAATCTTAGAAATGAAATCCCTTAAGGCACACAGGAAGCTGCAGCCTACAGTAAAGGAATGGGTAAGTTAAATGAAAGCCAAAAATATACTTTGCTGCAAGCTCCACTGGGAACTGACTCATGAATATGCAACAAGTGTTATTTATGGCCTTCCCATACACCTCCTTGTTATTCTCTGCTAATCAAAAGTTAGAACTGTCTCATAAGGTTTTTGAGCCTTAGCCTGGGGTAGCAGCTATAACGATTTCTGTAAGTGGAGTGAGTGGAAATTGAGAGGAGCCACTCCATGAACCTGAATTAATGCAAAGTGAAAAGTAAACACAGTGAAGCATGTTGGGGTGGGGCACAGGGTGTAATGGAAACAGGTAAAAAACAAAGCACTGCTAGGTGCTGTGGTGTACACCTATAATACCAGCAACCTGGGAGGCTAAGGCAGGAGGATTACAGGTTTGAGGCCAGCCTTAGCAATTCAGCAAGATCCTCAGCAATTTAGCAAGATCCTGTCTTAAAAAATTAAAAGGATTGGGGATATAGCTCAGTGGTAAAGCAACCCTGGGTTAAGTCCTCATAATAAAAGCAACAACAACAACAACAAAAGCTCACGTGCAAAATTTAAGCATATGATATATGAAATCTTGAGATATTTCCCGTCATAAGCTGAAAACAGAGCAATGCAAATCTGGGGGCAGGCTTACCGGGATCTGCTGGATCTCTCCTGTGTTAGTGATGATCTGCTGCATAACCTGCATGGTCTGTCCAGTGCCACTCTGGGCCTGCTGGGCTTGACCCTGAGGTTGGGCCTGGACAATCTGCACTTGCTGACCTTCTCCAACTTGCATTGTCACTGGTGTGGTCTAAAAGGAAGAGTTAAAACAAAGTTTAGAATGACATGGGGCTAAAAAAAACAAGCAGTTAACCAGAAGCAAAACCTCTCCATTAGTGACTAAACTCACCTTAACACCAATAATAGCACTCAACCTACAGAGTCCTTTGGGTCTAGAGCACAGCTAAAAAAGGTACAAGGGAAGGGGATATTTTCTGTGAACTACAGTTGAGATTCAAGTATTACTAGGTAAGAAGAAATAACTACAAACTGGAGGAGGGTAGGGAAGAAAGATGACAGTTCTCAGTAAAACCTGTTGTGCTAGGACAACAGAAAGTTCAACTCATCCTGTCCTCTAACCTCCAGAAATTCCCAATTTGTAACAAAAAATAGAGAATAACTCCACAAAAACATATTTCTCCTAACTTTGCTCTAACATTTTGTCTTACAAAGGATATCCACACTCAACTTGAAACAGATATCACCACAGATCAAGGGAGGTAAGACCCACACGAGACCATCCTGAAGCAGCAGGACAGCAAAATAATAGCTGGGAGGGCCCAACTTCATTACCTCACAAGCCTTATCAGTTCCAGGGTAAGCAGGTATGGATTGGCAGAGAAAACGACAAATGAAATTCTTGCTGACTTAAAAAAAAAAAAAATGCATGCTGCCAACTCATCACTGTACTATATCAACTTAATTTGCCCAAGAGGATTTCCAAGATATTTCTAAATCATTTCAGGAAAATGAGGGTTTGTGTTAGCATGGCAGCTGCCAAATCACGTATGGTATGCCCTGCTGTCAGGACACAACAGCCATGAGCTTCTCAGGATGATCAGCCAATCTGGGCCAGCCCTTGGCACATTCCCTTGAAGTTCACTCTGTAAAGGGATAAAGCCTTTGGCAGGTAAAGCTCTTCCCACTGCAGAGGCATGAGCATGAGCCAAAGAAGGTCCCTTAGGCGTCATGGTGCACTGAATGCCTTGAGGCAGGGACTGGACTGAGATCATCTTTGAGCTCCTCATGCCTAGCACAATGTCTAACGAAGAATAAGCACTCAATAAATTTTTGTTCTATGGATAAATAAATGAGCAGGGAATTAATCTTAAAGTCATAATTCATATTTAAATCCATCTCCATCCCAATTTTTTTCTTCTAGGCAAACCCAGCTCCTTACTAGAATACACAAGACATCCAGGGTGTGTTCCCTGGACTCGCCTCAAAGGTCCCCTATGCTGACGGCACTTTCTCACCATTCTTTGTACTGTTTCTCACCTCTAAGCCTTTGCCTGTACTTTGCCCTTTACTGATCATACCATCCTTTCCTGCTTGTTTAACTTCTAGTGTTTCCTCTAAGACTCATACCATTCCCTTTAGGAACCTTCTCCAACCACCTCCTCACACCTTTGATAGGAGCTCCTTTTGATGTGCTCCTGTAACACTGCATAATTCTAAGAAATGTCTTACATTTCCCACATGGTGGTATAACCTTTTAATATTTGTATCTCCAACTACATTTTAAATTTCTGGAAAATCAGGACTATTTTATTCATGTTTGCATTCCCAACATCTAGCATAGGACTTTGCTCTCAGAGGATGCTCAATGTTTGATGAATAAATAATGACTGACAGATTTGAATGCAGAGCCAACAGTACTGGGTCCTCTACAGCCTCTCGAGACTCCCAACAGATTCTACTGCTATCAACATACCTTGGGGAAGAGAAGAATCTTATGATTATACTGTAAAAAGAGAAGGTTACCTGACACAAATATAGCGGGACAGAGAAATGCGAGGAAGGAGAGGACATACAGATGGCAGGTATGCAGTCTACTGAAAAGCCCTTTTATAAAGATCCCACTGCTCTTTATGAGCAAGTCAGAGAGAACTATTTTTTCCTTCTAAAATTTCTGGGTTCATAGGAATCCTGGAGAATATCTTGTACACTGTATTTTCTTCATCTGATCTAGAGGAAAATAGGGTCAACAGAGATTAGGGTAACATGTTGCTTCCATCACTGAATCTGGGGCAATGCTCAGGTTTTCAGACTGCAAATCCAGTTTTGTAATGATTTGACTGCCCCTCTGCCCTTGCTGAGCTTTCCCCATCCACATCTATGAGGTGCCATCTTGCTGGGTGAATGCCCTCAGCAGTTCACAGACCTGGCCCTGCTGAGGCTGCGCGATGATGATCTGCCCAGGCTGGATGGTGGTTGTGGAGCTGGTGGTCTGCTGGCCTTGCTGCTGCCCCTGGACTTGGACGGCAGTGGGCTGCTGAGCCAGCGTGAAGTAGTATTGGACAGGCTCGGCAGGAGTCACAGACTGGCGCACCTCCTCCTGTGGGGTGGAAGGAGAGACAGGTAAGAGGAAAAGAACCGACTCAGCAACCGCCACAGTGAATTTCCATTCTTCCCCGAAGAGGCTATGTGCAGTTGCCTGCTGAATGCTGAGCTCTCCACATTTGAAGCCAAAGGAAAGTGGAATTCGAAGAGACCAGTTGTGCTAAATCAAACTAAAAATAACAGATTCTATAGGCTTCACAAAACATACAGCCAATTTTCTGAGGTACTGAGTAATCACCCAATGTGCAATGAGTTGCAAACGGGCAAATAATTACCGTAACTAAAAATCACACCCCAGCAGTGCTTGTCAGTAAGCGCTGGCAAGGCCTGTGATCTGAGAACAGTGCTAATTGCCAGTGCTAGAGAAGATACTACCTAAACATCATGCTGCTTAGGGTGGTCCTCAATCTCCCAACCAGGCAGCGTTCTTCTAACTTTGCTCCCACCCACTCAGGAGGGACTCAGCATGATAAGGGAAAACAAGACTTTTCCTGGGCTAGAATTTCAGAATCAAATGTCAGGTTCAAGGGTAGGCAAGTGCCCAGGTTTTCACAGCACGTTGAAAGTTCTGTGTTTACTGAGGACGTGTCTATCCAGCGTCACATCTGGTTCTGGGTTCTGGTCGTACTTAGCCATAGAAGCGCAACCCAGGGGGCCTGATGGACAGCTCTCCGCTGGGGTGCTGCCTTGGCTGACTAAGGAGGTCGCATCCTGTTCGATTTGCCGAGTGAAGACACTGTTCCTTCTTCAGCTGACGTTTTCCATGGCAGAAGGAGTAAACAACCCTCTCCCAGCCAACTTGAGCTCACAGCTGAGAGTGTAGGATGTTTACACACACTACGACATGGTTATAACCCAGAGGGTCTGGGGTGGGTCAGCTCCTGACCACACAGAGATCGGCGTCTGATCCGGAGTGACCTGTGACACATAGTATCCCTGCCTGGGACAATAAAACAACAAAAAAATACAACCATGTGGGCTGGCTAAGTAAAAATATTAGCTAAATTGATTCATTTCCTTATTCTGAGCTAAGTTTGCTAGATTTTTAGAAAAAAAATACTTTGTCAAGGAACAGAGACCCTGTGGATGCCTCAAAGCTCCCCAATGTGACATTTACAAAGTTAGTATTGACCTTATCCCCTCAGTAATTTAGGTATCCCAAACTGTGCTTCCACAGTACTGTCCATATTACACATTTTTGTATCTGCATGTCAACTTAACTGCCTTTTTGGCTAGAATCTAAGTCCTAAAAGGAGAAACACTCGCTTCCCACTCACTCCCTCTCTTGTTCCCCACTGTCCCTACCATTCCCAAGTAAGTGCTCAATAAGTCCTGACTGAATAATGAGTGGATTTACATAGACAAGCAAACAGAGGCAGGAAAGTACTTTTTCAAGTTGGCATTATGACAAATTGTATTGAACCCAATAGCTATTACCAACATAAAAGTCTGTAAGCTTTCTTTTGCAAGGTTTAGGATTCTATGGCCACAGTGTGTGGAGAAAGTTAGCATCCCCTGTATTATAGAGGTGGGTATTGTTTTGCTTTCCTGATGTCTGGGGACCCAGATACTGGAACTAGGACTGCTGGTATCTAGCCTTTAAGAAACTTAGGGCTCTGCATAATGAGGTTCCCTGATGGTCATCCACCCAGGCTAGGAGATACCTATAACATTATGGGTGCCTAAGCAAGTCATTTAACTTAAACTGACCTTCTAGGTTAATATTTTCTGTTTCAGACCCACACAGTTTTAACCCTCACATAATCATACTGAGGCAGAAAACAAAGGAGATTCCCCCCTTTTATTTTCATCTAGGTCTTGATTTTCAGAAAAACTTAACAGTGACAATACCAGGTCCATCCCAACTCTAACTTCTCACCATTATAAACAAAGGTTAGCCTTCAACTAACTGTGGCAGAGATGAAATATTGAAACCCGTTTAAGCCATGAAACTGAGGCCAACTGCTCTTTTCAAAGCTGCTGAAATAGGTTTAATATATTTATTTTCTAAAGAGGTCTCCCTTCCTATTTTATAAAAAACACAAATCACTGAAGTCTAGACCTAACTTGGAAAAGCTCTTGGGTGATGAGAAGGTATAGAGGACTAAAAGCCCCAGAACCAGCTTGTAGGAAATCAGGCAACAAAGAGACACTGACACTTCCTAGCCCTGACCTATGACTGCCTACAGTTGTCATCCTAATTACAGATGATCTTACATGAAATATGGTCTTTTCCCCAAACAAAACTCAAGCTCTTTGAAGTATCCCTCCCAGAAGCCAAAATACCCCTTGTGAAAAGTTATGTGAACAGGTAAAGAGTCTCTCCTATGCTTCCTACTGCATCCTCTAGGATGTTAAGGAACTAAGCAGTGTCTAGGACATCAAATGAGTATCAAGCAGAGGAACCTAGATTTGTGTTGTCAGGACAAGGCATGACTGTTCTCAAATGACTGGGATGGAAGGAGGCATAGGTAAGGTTCTTTTGCATTATGAAGACTGGTTATTCTGCCAATGGAGATAAGCTAGCAAGAGAATGACTTTGCTTGCTTTAAAGAAATGGGTGAAAAGATAATGTGACATTTCAAAAGGGAGGAACTTTCAACCCATAGTTTAGTCGGGCAGAAGTCAGGTCTGAATTACTTTCTACTTTCAGTCTTTACTTGCTTCCCTAAAGAAAAAGTGAGATTCTCAAGCACCTCTGAGAAGACACAGGCCTTAGACCCACAATTCAATATTCTGGCTAGTTCTTTTTCCCAGGGGTGGGATAACACCCCAAGGGCTAATACAATCCCTGAATGACTGGACTGATCCAGAATGGGGATCTTGCTTAACTTTGGCAGTGGCTGTTTTTAAGTAGAGGGGTTGTTCTTGGAATCTATTCAGAAGCTGAGACTGACAAATAATGCCAGAGAATGAGCAGCATCACATCTTAAGGCCATTGCTACAGTGTTGTGCAGCTAGCCCCAGAATGGGAAAAAAGTACATCTGCTTTAGTAGCAAGAGTGAACTGCTGCCTCCTTCAGAAAGGGTGAGTTTTGGAGAGTAGGCGCTTTTAAAGGACTTCAGGAGGTGCCAGGCAATTTGGAGCTTGGGAAAACTTCATGTCTACAGAGGATTAAAAATGCTATCTTAGAATTTCAGGCCAGCTTTCAGCAATCTCAACCTTTCAAAGGCCAGGCAGCAGCTGTCCCAAATAGGATGCCAATCAATAGTTGAAACACCTACAAAGAACTAAATCTAGGGAGCAAGGAGCTGTTTCAGCTAGACACACTTTCAAAGGAGATGATCAGAGCATTCTGAGTCTAACACCCTGAGAGAACCAGAAGTACTTTGGAGGAAGGGATAGGACAAGACCCCTTTATCCAGCCAGTTCATTCAGCAGGCAGTCCACAGAGAACAAGGAATTAGCACAGTGAGAGTGAGCAAAGTCTAATTTCATCAGCGAGCTTGCCACCTTGTTTTTAAAGGGGGCTTAGGATAGACATGGAAGAAAATATTCTGACAAGGAAAGCAGGTGTGTTTTTTGTACTGTCTGCTCTAAAGGAAGAGAAGTGATCTGAGTCCTTGTTGTGACTTCTCAGAGAGTAGGGAAGCACCCCAAGAGGAGGAATCAAGTCTGGGGGCACAAACCTGCAATGTCTCCGGATGCGCAGCTGGAGACGACCGTGGCAGGCTGCCGCTGTAAACATCCGACTGAAAGCTCCTCTGAACAACTTACAGCTTCCAGTCAAGGATGTTTACAGTAGCAAAGACTGCCCAGAAAAAACAGTTGCAGTGAAGCACACCCTGCTCCAGTAAGGAGGTAACACAGGGCTTGCTAACCCAAAGGTCCCTGTGCAAAGTCAGAATTAAGGCTGGCTAGGATGCCCACTTGTCCTACACTTTGAAAGCCCACAGGCCAACACAGGGAGAATAGCTGTCACCAAACAACTGTTTCTAAGGATAATATACTATGCAATAACTCATTAAAAATCCTGAAAATTTTATTAACAAAACAAAGGTAGCAGAACAAAGTATAGCTTTGTTCCTGCATGACTCGGTCACTACTTCCCAAACATTTCTACTACACCTAATGAGTCATGCAAAAAACGAGTGCCTAAAACAATGAGTTTCACACAACAGGGGGTCTATTTCAATCACCATTAAGAGCTATACCACCCAAGTGCTGAAAACAAAACTGGTGTGACCTTTGGAAAGGGGCACACACTCACTCACATTCTTTCTTGTGATTGTCAAGAAAACAGTTACAGTGGTGGTACTCAAATCTGGTTGCACGTTAAAAACACCTGAGGAGCTTTAAATGGTACTATGCCTGGGTGCCAGTATCACAGATCCTAATTCATCTGATAGGGGAAAAGCCTGAGCAATGGTATTTCTTAAACCCCAAAATGTGTTCTAAAGTGCAGCCAGGACACTATGAACAGCCACAACACAGAGTAAGAGAAAACAAAAAACCCACTCATCCCAAATACCACTGTATACACATAGAAGCAGTTTCTAAAAATCTGAAATCTTCATAACTGGCTGAAATATTCTCCCATCCCAGATTAAGAACTCTGATAAGACTTCTTAAGGATACCCTGAAATGCACTTCACTCTACACTCTATTGTTTGTAACTAATGTCTCTGAACTTAATTTCATCTATTTTCATTGAAACACTACTTCAGAGGCACTGAGTTAAAAGTATCCATAAATGAGTAGCAGCAGATGTTAAGGACAGATCCGGACTAAAGAGAGGAACAAAAGGAAGAGCAAATGCCTCATGCAAAGAAAAGGGGCATGTCTAACAGCAGTAGGCCAAGGCTCTGCAGTCAGCAGCAAGGCTACACCTTCCCCAGCTCACCTGACGCTTTGGAGGTTTCAGTTCATCTCTTGGAACAATATCGATGAGAAAGTCAAACTGATCAAATTTTGTAATTGCCATGGCGATATCATTCCTCTGTAATAAAGAAAAGTAGAGTGAAAACTTGGCCTGGGGGTAAACTAGTTCATCTGGCTTTATGATAACCTCCAATTAAGACAGATGACTTTTAAGTCGAACTAAATATACCCCTGGCCATATCTACAACTGAAATAAGCACAAACTCAAGAACTTTAAATCATCAAACTTGTTAGACTGAAATAAAAAAAGAAAGAGATACATGTAGCTCATGCTCTAAAAGGGATATCTCTGCCTCCAACCACTCACTAGTCTTCCTGCTTGACCTGGTCCTAAGGCCCTCCATGCAACTGTCAAAATATCATACTCCAGCTAACTGGAGACAAATTTGCAAACTTAACCAGGAGGTCTTTGGTTATTTTGTGGTTGTCAAGGTCAGCCTATAATTCAATCACTTTTAGGTCCTAGGTAATATTTTGTCTTTGGTTCACAAGTAGTTCAAATCTTATCACTAGATCTATAAATGCTGGCCCCTCAAAAATTATGATCTTTATATTGGAATTCAAAACTGCAGTGATAAATTCATGGTTTGAATCTGGTTTAATGTAACATGAATGTTGAAGGCTGAAATCACTACAACAGTAGCAGCGTAGGAAGGGAACACAGGAGTTACTGGACTAATAATACCAAAACCAAGATTTGTTCTGATAAGGTTTTCTCTGCAAGTGTGATACTCCCTTCATTTAAATAATAAAATTATAAAATTTTTATTGAAACTCAACACATTGTATATATTTAAGATTTGTGTACTTTACTGAAACATTTAAAGCAAAAGAAAAGCAATGAGAAAAAACACTAAGCTCTAATCAAACTGAAGTATTTAAGGGAAAGTAAACAGAAGTTTTCCTAAAAATAGATGACTCCATGGATGGATATGTTATAGATATGGGGATAAAACCAGTAGAGTAAAATGCTAACGGTAGAATCTGAGTGGTAAAGAAACATGTTCACTGTAAACTCTGCTTATGCTTGAAATTTTTCACATAAAAATATCAACTCACTAACAGAAATCAGTAGCAACTTCTTATATACCACACCTAAGTAAGGTGACTCATCAGACAAGCAGGGGATGGAAATTTTCTGGTTTTTCCTTCTCTGATATCTATGATGGCCCCAAGCCACTGAAATGCAAAACTCCAGTGCACCTTCCTTGCCAACAACCAGCTTGATAATAAACCCTCCCAAATGAAGCAGGGCATATCTCAAAGACTACCAGGACTCATTTAAGATAAGTACAAAACAGTGTCACATTCTTGATGATGTCACCTACTCAAACTATCTAAATGGCTCATCTATGGATGGAATGAAGGGGGTAAAAGAGATGATAATCACCTCCAAACATACACCAAAATGGTCTGGAGTATTCTGAAAGCATAGATACATTTATCTTTCTAAAATTTATATTTTGCTCTTTTTTTTTTTTGGTGGCAGGGACTGGGGATTGAACCCACCGGAGCCCTACCACTGAGCTGTATTCTCAGTCCTTTTGAGACAGGGTCTCACTAAGTTGCTAAGGGCCTCACTAATTTGTGGAGGCTGGCCTAGAACTTGTAATCCTCCTGTATCAGCCTCCCAAATTGCTAGGATTATAGGCACATGTCACTATGCCCAGCTTCCCACATTTTATCTTTTTGAATATTAACATTCATCAAGTACTACTCATCTTCAGTAAAATACAGAAATCTAAACCCAGGTAGATAATACAGATAAAAACACAGAAAGTTCCCTTCTAACCCTTTTCAGCAAATCACCTCTTCCCTATAGCCCCTAAACCTGAGGCAATCACAACTCTGATTTCTAGAAGTATAAATTATTCCTCTGATTTCTTTTACTTATAGCCTATTTCTGAGATTTATCCATGCTATATGGAATAATGTTCTGTTTCTTTTTATTGCTGAGTAGTAATTCCTTTCATGAATATATCAGAATTTGTTAATAATACGGAAACTGACGGATACTTGAGTTGCTTCCAGTTTTTGGCTAGTATAAATGACTGCTCTGAATATTTCTATACAGGAATGTCCACATTTTTTTTTTTTGGATGCATATGTGGGAGTAGAATGACAGAATAGAGACAGGTTTTGTTGGAAAATGCTAAATAGTTTTTCAAAGTGATTATATCACTTTATATTCTGATTAGCAACATGTAAGTTTCAGAAACCTCACTTCACCAATACTTGGTACTGTCAGTCTTTTTTATTTTAGCTAGCATGGTGGGTGTAAACTAGCATTTTATTGTTTTTAAATTGTACATGCCATACCATTAATGATCTTGCACCATATTTTCACACGCTGTGGTCATTTGGCTGTCTTCTTTTTCAAAGGAACTATTTAAGTGTTTTGCACACTAATCAGAATTGACCTTGAAGGTAGTAGCTTTTAAAGGATCTCTCTAGATTTAGACTTTTTTCAGGGTAATATTTTTGTGGTTGTTGTTCTGTAATTTTCACAAGCATTAGAGTTCAATATATTTTCCCTATTTTTTCTTTTGCTTTAAAATTTCATGAAAGTATACAAATCTTAACTCTATGCCACAATGTGTGACTGCACTAGAATGCAGGCTTCACAGGGTGGGAATTTTTGTCTATTTTGTGTATTGTTAATCCCCATAGCCTAGCATAGTGCAGGTATTCAGTAAACATTCATAGACTAAATAAATAAACACGTATATTTTCAATTTGGTAGGTAAAGGGAAATGAAGAGAAAACAGAATTTACTTTCTTGGCATTATTATTAAAATACTGTCAGTTTTGTTACTGTCAAACCCCTCTCTTATATCTGGGAAACCTTTTCTCCCAGAATTGGGACCTGGCTTATGAGAGAGGGTTTGGAGAGCCAATCACCAAGTGTTCTACATACCATTCGATTGCTGACTGCTGGATTAAAAGATAAAGAAAATGAAAACAAAAGGATTTCCAGGAAGACAGACAAGGAACAAAAAAAGCTAATGAAGTCAGTGAGACTATGAATTCTTCCTGGGATTGTCCCTTCCAGGAGTCTCTCAACCAAAAGTTCTTTACTTCTAGAAACAGATAAATATCCTATAACTTGAGCCTCTATTTAGATGAGGGCTCAACAAGTGAAGAGTTTAGTCACCAGCTGTGAAAATCATGCAAGATTTGGAAACTAAGAATCTTGGTAAGGAAACAGTATCACCCGTATGCCTGGGTCCCAATGCAGAGGAAGATACCTGACAGAGGCCAAAGGAAGAACAATCTTTGGTCCAAAGCCATGCAAGAGAAGCAGGCAAAGGCAGCTGCTTTTTCCCAATGTAAGCCTGCAATATTACCTGAAGGGTGCGGCGCTTGTTATCCTCTGTGTGGATCCAGGCTCGAAGAGTCAGCTCTGTGATAAAAATCTGGGCTGCCTTGGCAAAGAGCACAGGGGCTTCTGCACTGATCATCTGCAACAGACGTAGGCCCTCCCTGTCAATCACCAGCAAATCATTCAAACCATTCTCTTGCCTCATGGAAGCCATGAGGCAAGAGTTAAAAAATAAGAAGGTGGTAGCCTCAGGAGATTCCAAGGTAAAATAAATCCATGAATAGGAACAAGGCAGGTAACAGGGAGAAGGGAAAAGGGACAAAGAATACTTACAGGCCCTATGCAAGGTGCTTTCTTACCTTCTTAATAGCTCTTCAAAGAAATGAGGGGTTAGGGAATGGGAAGAGACTTGACCATAGCCAATAGAGTCAGTAAGTGGTAGGTTTAGGTTCTAATCCAAGGAGAGACAATGTGGGGAAAGATAATGAGCTCAAGAGCCAATGGATATAGGTTAAATCTCAAGACTTCTCATCTTTCTGGGTTGTGTTTTTCTCACAATGAAAAAGAGCATAACCTTCCAGTGTTATTATGGAAATCAAATGAGATGATATATGTACCTAGCACAGGGCATGGTATGTAGTAAGAGCTCAAGCAATGAAGGTATATCAATCTGTCTATCTTCCAAGTTCAAGTTTAGTTAAACAAGTCTCTAAACTCCTGGTGAAGTGTTCTGTTCAGGGAAGAATCACACAAAGAGCTCCAGAGTTAAAGAAGCAGGAAATGAGAACTGAATCTTGGCTGTATCATACTGGGCAAAATACTTCACCTTTGTGTCTACTTTCATATCTGTAAAATAGAATGAAGAATCCTTATCCTATCAAATCTCACAGGGTTGCTGTGAGGAAGAAGGACGCTAATAAAAGGGGAAATTGCTATAGACTGTTAGCTTCCTGTTTAAATGCAAGAGACCATTAATTCTGAGAGGTAATGAGGTAGAGAGAGAGCTGTTCTTTTCCTAAGAGTTGTAATGGGAGGTGGCTTCCTAGGAATATAGAAATGGCCAACGCTAAGGAAACCTTCTCACAAATATTCATTCATGTAAAACAAACTCACAGGTTAAAAGGTCAGAACAGGTGCAATGTCAAAATCAGAAATTTGTTAGAGCTCAGATTAACTAGCCAGAGACTGCAATAAGATGCTAAAATGAGTAGGCATGGTGATGCACACTTGCAATCTTAGTGACTCAGGAGGCTGAGGCAGAAGGATCAAAAGTTTGAGGCCAGCCTCAACAACTTAGCAAGACCCTGTTTTAAAATAAAAAATTAAAAGGGCTGAGGATATAGTTCAGTGGTAAAGCATCCCTGGGTTCAATTCCCAGTACAAGAAGAACAAAATATGCTAAGATGATGGTACTGTCCTATTGATCTGACAATGCATGCTGTTCTTTGTTTTTGCTATACTGGGGACTGAACCCAGGGGTGCTATACCACTGATCTATATCCCTAGCCCTTTTTATTTTTATTTTGAAACAGGGTCTCACTAAGTTGCTGAGGCTGGCCTCAAATTTGAGATCTTCCTGCATTGGTCTCCCAAGTAGCTGAGATTACTAGTATGTGCCACCCTGCATGGCCATGGTACAAGTCATTTACACTGCACAGTAAAAAGAACTGGGTGATGCCACCTGATATCAAAACCAAACACCCAGTATCTTTTTAGTATCTGTAAAAAACAGAAGATCCCTAATTTTCAGAGCAGCTTCATATAATAATTAAAACAGTTCAATTTCAGTTCACTTAGTTTGAGAGAAACCAAATGAAATAAAAAAAGCAACAGACAATAACAATATTTTCCTTGTTTAATTAAACTCTAAGCTCTAGAGAAATGAGCAATACCCTATCCCCTCATTTTAGCTTCAATATGAATCATAAAAATAAATATGAATTCACCTTCACATCTTCATCCAGTTTCATAATCTTCTTAATACGAGCCAGTGGGAGTTCCTGTACTCGGAAGTCTTTCTGAAATGAGCAACGAGATGTACATAAGTGGTGGGGACAAACAACAAGGTGGCAGAGCATGATAGGAAGTAGCAAATATTATTTTAGACTCTTCTTTCAGGAAATAGGGCAGGAGAGGGACAGATGAAATGAAAAAATATAAATTTCAGGGAAAAAATTCTTTATTTAACCCATATAGAACTTTGAACAATTACAGGGTTTGAGGGAAAACTTATAATGGCCTCTAACCGTTCCCACATAAAAGGCAGCCCCAACCAATATCAGGTTCTATGCCTCAGTGCAATATAGAGGTGTGTTATAAATGCCTTCTCTCTTTTTCCAAGAAAGTTTACCAGTCTGCAATACATAGATCAAAATAGATTTCTGCCTCGGGAGCATTTCTCTAAATTGTCAATTTTTCCTTCTGTTCAGGGACTATAAGAGCAAGGGCCAAGGCCAGAAGCACCTGACCACAGTAATCCACAGTTCTTTTCAGCTAGTGCAAAACTGGCCCTTTCTGACCTCCGCATTAACAGAATCAGGGAGAGGCTCCTTTCTCATCATAGCAGCAAAGGAGACCTTGTCTCCAAAATTTATTTCAGGGTGTAGGGGGAAGGTTATGGAAAAAGGGTTAGTGTGAATTAACCAGCTGCCTTTTAGCAACAGTCCTGACTTTTCCTTAACAAACAGCCCTGAAGGTAGGGGGAACACACAATTTCACTGTCAAGATTTAAGAAAGGGCTTTTTGACCAGCACTATTCAATTATGTGCAATTTAAGTTCTTTTTTCATTGTTTTGTTTTATTTTAAAACTACTAGTGTTTAAACATATCTTCAATGATGGATGCAATTCTAGAAATAAACATCAATTTTGAGTTTCAGAGCTGTATTGAAGAGAAAGGTCCATAGGCATAGAAAAAAATCAGCAAAATCTCTGCTGGAACTAGGTGTCAAATGATTGATTCTATAAGTGGTCTGAAATGTGACTCATCAAACCCAGCATGATCACCTGAGAATCTGCATTGTCACATTATGGAGAGAGAAGCTATTCTTTTGAGATGTGATGAAATTATTAAGCACAAGTACACTTTTTTTCTAAGACCAACAGAAAATTTCAAATATATGTGAAAGAAGGCAATCTGGAAAAACATCCCCAGGCTTCTCAGAATCCATTTTATGATTACAGAAGGAAGAACAACTATTAGGATAAAATGTATGACAAGATATCGAATTACACCAAGATCTAATTTCTCTACACAAACTCAACAAGCTGCTTGGCTACCACTCTACTCTGTCAAATACTAATTTTTCATCTTTTCCTTTTCCAAATTAGGTCTGAACATTTTCCATGAAATCTCTACTAAAACTAATCCTGGAGTGGGAAAAGCTTAGAGGTCCAGCTTGGACTAGAGATATAGCTCAGTTGGTAGAGTGCCTGCCTCGCAAGCACATAGGCCCTGGGTTCAATCCCCAGCACCACCAAAAAAAAAAAAGAAAAGAAAAGAAAAAAAAATCAAAAAGTGAGACAGCAGGACATTTTTTTTTATATTCTTATTTTTATTTCTCTTCTTTCGTTTACTCGTTCATGTAACTAAACTAATAGTGAATGCATCATATCTACTACTATGAGAAAATGCAAACCAATTGCTACCTTGGAAAAGCTTGTAGTTTTATCAGAGACAGTCACACAAAAACATTATAATCCCCATCCACTACTTGTGGAGAGGTTATAAATTCCCATAGGAGTGGGAAATAACCAGCTACAATGTAAACCAGCTGGAGGAAGGGAGAAAGCTAGACAATGTTTCACAGGAGGGATAATATGGGAACTGAGAATGTTATTCAGATAGAATAGCAAGCACAGAAGTACTACTGAAATTTTAGACTTATGAAGTGAACGAATACAGAGGGGAGCAGTAGGAAAGAGGAAGCTGGACTGGAGTCAGATTCTGAAGGGATTTTTAAAAAAATGTTTTATCATAGAAATCAATCCCTGTCTTCCTTCTTGTGTGGTACATCATACAAGATGATAATGCTACCCAGAAATGCCAGAGAGAAGGTGAAGGATGATCACATCTATTTCCATTGTTCAATCAAAAGCAGTAAGAAAGGTCACAGATAAAGAGATGATGTCATTTCTACCTAGTAGACATGTAAAATGAGGTGGAAATTTACAAAATGCTCTGCTTTAAGCCTCCCACCCTGAACCTTTTCTTTTGTGAACAATTTCTTCCTCCTCCTCCTCCTCTCTTCTTCTTCTTATTATTTTGGTATTATTATTATTTTGGTACCAGGGATGATGATGATGATGATGATGATGATGATGATGATATGATGATGATTATGGTACCAGGGATTGAACCCAGTGGTGCTTTGCCACTGAGCTATATTCTCAGTCCTTTTCATTTCTTAATTATGAGACAGATCTCGCTAAGCTGCTGAGGTTAACCTTGAACTTTTGTTCCTCTTGCCTCAGCCTCCCAAGTCACTGAGATTAAAGGCATCCACTACTGTGCCCAGCTTAAAAACTACTTTTTCATGGTCCCCAAACCCTGAGCTCTCAAGGGTCAGTGTGACAAAAGTGGATCTTGAGATATGTTGGTGGTTGGGGGTGGAATTATCATAGCCAGCAAAAAAATAAGTTTTCTATAATTCTATCCCAGCTTTCCCGTCACACGTAAGGGTTCACAATAAGCTTATGATGAGGGGAGCCCTTCCACTACTGGAAGACTAAGGCCCACTAAACTGGCTTCAATTCAATGCTGCCCATGTCACTGGTGACTAATGTGAGTCGTACAACTAATATGAGTATCACTTACCTCCTACTCTTGATGCTGATCCAAGTGGAAGAACAACTGACATGCACTGACTTTTCCCCCCTACTTTTAGAAGTGGTACCAGTAAGGCAAAGGAGCAGATTCTCTTTCAGAACATTCTTATGCTCCTGATCACAGAGAACTATATTAAACATGCTGCCATTTGAAACTGATAAGTTTCAAGAGGCTTGAATTCACTCAAAGAGAGGTTGGAGAGGGAAAAAAAAAGTCAATGGTTCTTGGGCTGTTTTAAAGAATCCAGAGTTTCATATAATGATGAGAAATTTCTTCTAGGTCTACCCAGTCAGGCACTCCAGAGAGTCAAGATTCTGATCCTCTTGAAAGCAGTGATTCTCAACTTTGACTAAATGTTGGAATCACCTGGGAAGCTTTTGAAAGATGCCTGGATTCTTCGAGACCAAAGGAATCAGGAACTCTGGGGAGTGGAGTCCTGGCATCAAGTTTTTTGAGAACTCCCCTAATGACTAAGGTCCAATGAGGGTTAAGAACCACAACACAGCTCATTTTATAAGAGTCCACCAGATGTCTCCACCACGTTCCCATTTAAATAACCACCGGTTTGATGGTAGTGTTAGAAATGTCACTGTTTACTCTGGAGGCACTGAGTAATGAAAAGATGCCACTGCTGTCAATAAAGGAAAAAAGGTATTAACTTACAGCTAACTGAAGGTTGAATGGGATGCAGGGAATAAGTTAGAGGAAGATTAGATTTATCAAGATTCAGCATCATCATCACCCCCACCCAACCTCCCAAAGACAAAAGTTGGCTATGCCTTCCCCCCTTCCAAGGAAGACCAGAGGGGTAAAACTTAAGGTCAAGAAGTCTATTACTTTTTGTTCTCAGAGCTCTGCCTGAGCAGGAATATACAGTATTTTATACATTCGCTCGGGTATGCTATCATTTTGGGATGGCTTTTAGCCAACTTCAATTCCAGATGAACACCTGGATTTATGGACAATTAGAGAGCTTTTAAGAATGAGAGCACAATGGTCAAGCTGAGATGAAAGATAAATAGATTTTGCAGAACTGAGACAAAAATGACTGGGGCCAGAGTGGTATCAGTAGGGTGAAGGAACAGAGTATTTTGTAAATTTCTGCCTTATTTCACATTTCTACTAGGCAAAAATGATATGCTCTCTTTAGCCATGACCCTTTCTTGTTGTTTTTGAAATACATCATCTAGCAAATTACAATTACTTGTTTTTGGAACAATATGCTTCCCAGTCTTAGACAACCACACCTATGAATATTCTTTTAAGTTAAATTTACATTTGGATAGTTTACACATAATGGATTTTTTTTTAAATCTGTTAAACATTTCAAAGTGCTAACCTAAGAGATTATGACATATTTGAAGAAGTCTGATTTTAAGTATTGTTGAATTCTGGAAAGGCACAGATGAAATGCCAAAATGTTTGGTCATGTTGTATAGGCAGAGAGGGACAGTCAGAGTAGCAGATGCCTCCGTGCACTGAAATTACAGAGTCCTGAGCACAGAGGAAAAAGAGAGGCTTGGAAAGGGAAAAATCACCCTGACTTTATTGGATCACATTTCACTGAAACTTATAACTATGTTGCTTTGCACTAAATCTGAAGTGGAGGAGTCTGATTCACTCAAATATTATTGTACAGCTACAATATGCCAGCCATTGTTCTAAGCAGATGATGTCATAGCATAGTAGAGGTCTAGTAATCAATGGGAAAAGATTAAGAACAACTTCCTTTTTACTCTTCTCCCCCATCCCAAACCTAACAAAACTGAATGCCTCAAAGTAATTAATCCTCTTTAAATCTCTGATAGACTAAATGTATAGGTGCTAAAATTTTGTCAATATCACAATCTGCACTGTTGACAAATTCAAAGGAAACCAATAAGTTAAAAATCAAAGCCCAGGGTCTCAAAGAGGTACAGCCATGACTATTGTAGCACTATTCACAATTGCCAAGAGGTGGCAGTAACTCAAGTGTCTATTGACAGATAGATGACAAACAAATGTGGTATACACATTTAATGGGATACTATTCAGTCTTAAAGGAAGGAAATCTTGTTAAATGCAACAAGTTTTTTAAAATCATCTCTAGAAGTTTCTCATTTTTCCTTACCACTGTTAAATTCCGGATTTCTTCCATAACACGAGGCCAGAAGGACTGGAGGCTTTGCTGAGCATCACTGCTACTAGTACCGCCAAACCCACCTTCTGTGGACATTTCGATAACTGAAAACACACAGACATGAGACACATTAGAAATTAATAAAGTCTGACTTTTTGTCCATGTTAGTAATTTATCTTTCATTATGGATGTTTTCACTAATTTTTCAATCTGATAAGGTATATACTATATACTTCTACTAGAAATTTCTGGCAGATTAAAATCTTAGAAATCATTTCAAAAAAAAGTTTTCCCTTCAGTCTAGACTATACCACAGAGACAATCAAGGAGTGCCAATAAGAAAATCAAAATATAAATCAAGACCTTTAACTTCTTGTGGGAGTAGGGGAAAGACTTTGTTGCCCTAGTCTAGTCCATACATTCAGTTTTTTCAAGTTCTCCATGGCTTCCCACACTACAAGCCATGGCCTGCAGCAGATATGTTAAGGGTCCCCAGTGATTAATACTGAACAAAAATGTCATCCCCCAACTTAAAAGATAAGAACCAAATTTATTCTTTTGTTTCAGACACTGTAGTCCCATTTCTCTGGAGTTACTAATGATTATTATTACTTTTAATCTAAGGCAAATCTGTCTCAAAGACAAAAGTGTACCACTGTCAATAACTCAATGGGTGACATGAAGTCTGAACTGAAACTACCTACTTCCCAATTCTTTTCTGATGTGAATCTTGCTTTGGCATAAAGCCAAACATAATACACCAGCAAACAGAAGTTTTAAAGACAGTTGAAACAATGGTGAATTAAAATTAGCATAAAGAGAGATAGAACCTACATTTGCTCAAGAGTTTTGTGCTAAACGTCGATCCCCACATCAGTTATAACTGTAGATAATATTGTAATGTCTTTAAAAATTTATGGAGGGAAAGGGAGGAAAAAAAAAAAAACCCCCTTCCAGATGGCTTAAATGCTTATCTGGCAAATAGTTAAATGCAAGCAACGGTGTAATTAGGCACAAAGAATGAGAAACTTGGTGATCTTCTAAGAATTTCTATACCAGGGAATTATTTGAAAAGGCTTAACATGCCAGTGACAGGATGCTGGCAGAGAGCTATGTAAGTCATTTAGAACTAATTCTGAGGGGCTGAAAGAAAAGGCACCAAAGCCAGGTATCACATGATCAAACGTGTCATTTTCCAGACTCCATGTGGATGCATGCTGGGCAGATCACTCTCCACCAGCAGAAGTGAAAGCTGACAAATCTAGGTACAAATGTAGGCTTAGCCTAAGAGGATGTTCAATTCAATCTTAAATGTTTGTCTGGGACTGTCCCAGAGGTCTCTGACTCCCCTCCCCTTTTCCTTCCAAAAAAAAAAATGAGAGAGGAAAGAAATGGAAGGAAAACAGGAGTATAATCTTCAAAGCAGATTTCACTCTGGTGTAATGACATTAGTGGGGGATGATGTAATGGGAAAAGGTTTGGAGCCAATTTTTGGTGCTGGAGGCCTATAAACAGGTCTATACATCAACAAGAACTCTTAAGTATCTGGGAAGCAATATGTTCTTGGAGTTTCTGGAAGGAGTTAAAGGGAAGTGTTGAATAACAGTTGGAAATGACTAGATAAAATCTTGAGTCCTAAATAACCCAGAGAGATTCCCTCAATTCAGCTCTCAAGAAATTTCGCCTTATCAACACGTACACATGGTCTATACACAACTTTAGATGCATTCATGACAAATAATTCAAGGTAATCTAAAGAATATTAATTTATTTTTATTAGTAGTTTCCTATAAGGCATTCATGACAATAAAGAGAGGGACATAATCTAAACTTTTTTAAATGGGCAAATAAAATATTTTTTTGGGGGGGAATTAAAATTAAGAAAAAGTTCCAAAAAGGATCTAACCTTTCACTGCATAGGTCCACAGATAGGTATGATATTAGCACAATCTTCCACGCAAACTACTACAGAGTCAAAGGAGGAAGATGTACTGTTCCCAACATGACATCTGTACATTTGCTAATGATGGGTAGATTTAAATGGAGTGCAAAGGTGTGTAAGATTTAGAGGTTTGGTAGCAAGTTTGAGCTGCCTCTGATCTTCCCAAATACATCACAAAGGTACACAATTCAAGAAGCACTTTGATAATCACTGTTTGGTTTGTATTTAAATTTTGAACTGCTCCATCTCTGGATATGCTGGCAATATCAGTCCCCAAACATCTGTGTAGTAAATAGATCATGAATGACTCTTTGGCTGGCTCAAAGCCACATACTGCTGCAGTGGGAGTTATGACCAAAACAGAAGTTATCAAATAGTTCTGTAACTAAAAATGTATTAAATGTTAAGTTTTAACTTGAGAAGATAACAGCAAAAAATACAAGTCAGTACTAAGGCCTCTTACATTTTATCACATCAGAGGAGTTTAGGACTGAAAAGACACCAGGAGATAACTGGGCTCACCCTTCTACATGAGGCTCACAACTCCTCTTTAATCTCTGCTCCAACCCTACAACTCTCCCTTAAGTGGTCACCCCACTTAAATGTGAGTGCCTGCCTCTCCATGGAGTTCAGGAAACTGGCTTACTGGTAAGGCATTCTTTTCCATCTTTGGACAGACCGAATGTTCTTCTTTACATTAAATTTTATTTACAAGGTAAGTTCCATCTGAGCTTTGGACTTAATTACAGTCTTCATAATTTTTCCATCAAGCAACCTCTTGTTTGTTTGTTTTTTAAAAATTCCTACCTCAAACAACAAAAGTACTCTCCCTATTTAGGACACCAGACCCTTTCATGAGGAAAAAAAAGATAAAAGATTTGAAGCACATTTTCTAGCATCTTTGCAAGATGATTAGTAATATCTCTTGGAAGGACATAAGTTAATTGTAAATTCCTGGAAAAGATGAGTACTTTTATTCAAAAGTCTCTTCCTAAAGCAGATCCATTCACTGCACTGAGTTTTAAAATATTAGACCAAGTCAGGTGCAATGACATGTGTGTGCCTGTAGACCCAGCTAATAGGAAGGCTGAGGTTGGAGGATCCCTGGAGCCCAGGAGTTTGAGATGGCCATAGCAATATAGTGAGACCTCATGTCAATAAATAAATAAGTAAGCTGGGTGGCACACACCTGTAATTTCAGCAGCCTGGGAGATTGAGGCAGGAGGATCTTGAGTTCAAAGCCAGCCTCACCAATTCAGCAAGGCTTTGAGCAACTCAGTGAGATCCTACCTCTAAATAAAATATAAAAGGGCTAGGGATGTGGCTCAGTGGTTAAGCTTCCCTGGGTTTCATCCCTAGTACAAAATAAAAAAATTAAATAAATAAGTCGAGCAACGTGTTTATTTTACTACAGAAATAGCCCATTTATAACATCAGTGGCCCATGTGTTGGGTTCATCCAGGTGATAAAAAAAAAGGGGGACATGCATTTAAAAGTTACAAGAGATTTATTCCAGGATTATTTTCATTCCGTGTTAAGTCACTATCACTACCACTGGGTAAAGCTATTTACATAAAGTTGACAAGAGACAAAACTGTCTTAAAACCACACCACATTATCTTAGATCACTCTTGTGAAAAATGCAATATAGAATTTCCCAGCTTTAATTCATTATTAATATTCAATTTATTATTCATGTTCATTAATTACTTTATAAATCCTTAAATAAGACTGTTTAACCGTTTAATAATGAGGTAAGGCCAAACTAAAGTAGCAAATGGTTGTTGCTAGAAATTCTCTCAGATCCCAGTACCTATTAATTTGTGTCTTTCAAAAGTTTCTTTCCACAACTAGAAAGGGAAGAATCAAAGTCCATAATGAAAAGGTTGATTCTTCAGTGCTCAGCTCAACTACCATTTCTCTAACAAAGTCTTCTTTAAATATCCTCATCTGGAAGTGGTCCCTCCTTCTATGAACCTTTAAAGCCACTGATGTGCTGCTCTTTCTACCCTCATACATAACCCTGATATGATCATTATTTATGTTTATGTCTATGTCTCCTCCTGGTTACATGCTCCTTTTTTTCTTTTTGGTACCAAGGACTGAACCCAGGATTGCTCTACCACTGAGCTATACCCCAGCCCTTTTCATTTCTTTTGAGACAAGGTCTAAATTGTTGAGGCTGGCCTCCAACAGTTGAGGCTCAGTCTCCTGAGTCATGGGGATTACAGGTGTGAGCCACCATGCCTGGCTCTGATGAACAAACCAGAGGAATAGGATCTGAGTATGATTCATCTCTAGATCCCTTGTATCATCTAGTACAGACTGATAACTACTGAGTGAAGAGCAAGGTAGTCACTGGGTACAGTCACTCTGAGAAAAAGGGCAGCTTGGACAGTCTAATCCCAAGAGAGACTTACTGGGATAGCCTGAACAACCAAAGGAATTGATTATACAAGCTGTTATAGGAAGCTCAGAATAAATGAGGCTCTCTCTGAATCTTTAAAGCAAAAAGGACTATAATCAGAGTGCTGCTTGAAGCTGACTTACCAAAGTGGATTTAAGATAAAAAGGAAGACAGAAAGAAACACACACATATACACACATGCAGGAAGGTCCTAGAAGTTGCAAGGCAGATTAAAAGGTTAGAAATGGGGTGTGTGCCATCTCCAAGTTTAAGTCTTTTGAAGGCCAGAAGCTCTTCAAAAAGGTACCCAGGATAGATAAGCAAAGTTAGAAAAATTAATGACAATGGGTTAAATAGGAGGAGGAGATTAAAGACTAACTAACCCTGTCTGGCCATTGATTAGCAAAATGAAGAAAAATCATGAAGAAGTAAGATGATTCAAACAGACCACATAAGAGTGGGCAATCTAGTTATCACTCTAATATCAGTTACTTTCATCATTCTTGAAGAAAGAAAAAGAGACATAAGCATTTTTTATAATATTCCAAAAGCAGAGTGCTTCTCTTTTAAGATCCTCTTGGAATCTTTTGTGTTTTTGTTCTTAACAGGTACCATGTTCACCAAATCTTCCCTCAGTGATATGTCTGGGCACAGAATAGGATGTATCAAAATTACCAAGCTTATAAAATACAAAGAAATTCAGGCTTTACTGCAAAATGTAACCTGATTTCCAAAACTTTCTACCTTTAGGCTGTAGCTCTCTATTCCTTGGCATGTACCTCATTCTCTATAGCAAAGTTCTTTATAAATATGCCTAAACCTACAACACAGCTCTTTGAAGTAACTAAAAACAAATAGATGTTGTTGGCATCACAATAACTATTCAAGAAAAAAAGACCACAGGAAGCTCCTATAAAATAAAGTCCAATTTTTGACCATGGCTGCTTCTTACTAAAGTACCCATCCTGGACAACAACATATTAAAAATAATATTCTCGCTGTTAAATGCAAACAAATTAATCTTAGCCCAGGACTGACTGGGAAGCAATCCTAAGTGCTGGTACCATCATGTCCTCTTAATATTTCCCTATCCAACGTGCAAAGCTATAAGCCTTTGGGCTGTTAAGTGTCACCAACCATTACTGTATGTCAACAAGTATCTCCTTATGTTCGAAAGCACATATCTTCTTCATTCCCTTTTTCTGAGCTGAATTTTGAACAGTCTTCCTCTATCACTGTCATAAACATTTTATGTTCCAATGCTATTCAGATATCCACTGATGTTATTAGCTCCAGTTCTCTTCAAGAGTTAGCTCAAACTGCTGGGATGTTAGCTTTAAAAAAGTCAGTGAGAGATAAAGAGAAAAGGATGTAATAGGAATAAACAGATGGATAAGGAAGAAAGTGGGTGGGATTTAAGCTAATTTGTGCTTGTTATTTTAGACATTCTTTCAAACTACAAAGAAAAGTGAAAAATAAATTTGAGGACTGAGGCATTCAAAACAAACAATTCCACCAACAATATGATGTTTATACAGATAGAACTTAGGACATATGCTATTACCAATCACACTGGCTAGACAGTATTTCAAAGCCTTAATAAATTAACTTAACCTCAAGCTGACAATTTCAGAAGGAAAAAAATAACACTTCTCTGGAAATTAAAAGACCTCTGTTTGTACACTGGCCTGATACCAACTAGCCAGTGGTCTTGAATCAGTCACTCCTCTAAACTACTTCTAGAATTGTGTAAACTGAACACATACGTCATAGGGGTCTCTAATGGTCTGGTAGGAAAAGTTCTAAACACTACTTGAAGATGCAACACATGAATAGATACAAAGGGAAGCAGGGTGACTGGAAAGAAGAGAGGGCACAACAGTCTTTTTACTTAAGCTCATATAGAGCTTCTACTTAAGCAAGAAAGCACTAACCCTAGTTCCAGAAACCTTATTACTTACATTCTAAACCCTTATACAGCTGGTCATACTGGCAGGCTATTATATAGTCCTTACCCCCAAAATGAATAATGTAGTCTTACTTTCCCCAACTCTGATTAATATCCAGTTCAGTGTTTGAGAGTCTGTTTGTCTCTAGTTCCATGTGGCCAAGAATGAAGCTGCTTTGCAACTGTACCTACTGGATACCCAAGCTTCTCTTAAGACTAAGGGTTGGAACTGGCTGACATTGTTGTTCTTCAAGAGTGTTCACAAGGACATTTTAAAACTGGAAACAGGGCCACTTTTCCTTAAAAACATGTTTCTGTTTGTTATCTACTACAAAACAGACTCTGAAACAGGAGCCATATAGCACAGGTGTGGCATAATGAGGAGGAAATAAAGGCACAGTAAGTGGTATATGCAACACGAAGTGATAGAGAGGCATGAACAGAATACTTAAAACTTGTTTCTGTGGAACATAAAATAGTATGCGTGCATCTTACTTCACTTACTTTCTTCCTCATGACCTCATGAATACTCAAATTTAAACCATTCCTGCATATTCGACAACAATAAAACATGTTTATCACTATTTTGCAGGGTGGTATACAAGGACCAAATATTTAGTAAAGCATTCTAAAGCATGATTCAAGAAACTACAGCCCATAAGACATATGTGGGCCCACAGTAAATGACGTTTCCCTGGAAGATAGAAACACTCTTTAGTTATGAGTTACAACAGAAACTGTAAAACCTGCAAAGCCTAAAATATCATCAGGCCCCTTAAAGAACAGAGATCATACAATATTGAGAACCCTGTTAAGTGTTTTATCTCATATTTACTGGTAGGGAAACTGAGCAATGGAGGTTGAAAAGTGTGCCTTGATCACACAACTGTTACATGGTTCCCCTGTCTCCCCCCATTAAGAATGAGCTCAGCCAGTCCCCCTTACCCCACAGAAATAAATCTGAATCTCTTTGCCCCTCCAGTCTAATGAGAGTAAATAAATTCTTGCAGGAAGAATGGAGAGTAACTGGTTTTTCAGGCCCTGAGACTGAAACTAAATTCTAACATGAGCTAGAGATAGAAATAGGGCCTGGAGCCTAACTTCACTTGTATTCTAGAACAAAGAGCCATTTTGCTTCCTCAGTTCCTTCTGAGGTTACAAATAACCTCTTGCTCAGTTTCTGGCAGTATTCTATGTTTGGGTGTCCAGGAGAAGTGAGAAGTGTAATTCTGAAGAAAGTTTCAAAGATGCCAACTTAAAAGGTTCAGAATTTACAAACTACTTGCCACATAAATTATCCTCAATTGGTCTTCACTTAGCTCAGACATACATTTATCAAGATCATTCTAATTTTACACATAAGACTGAGAACTGGGTGCCTTAAGTTACTATTTGGTTAAGGCCACAATACAGTAAATAGTAGAGACGATAATGCAAAGGCTCTAAAATTCTGTTCTTTATTTAGTGTAGTTTGTTCGTTCTCACTTTTTGCACTGTTTTAAGGTAATGTATATTCAAACCGTTCAGAGAGAAGAACAATTTCAGCTTGGATCACTGACTTAAATCCTTAGCCCCAAAGATCATTTTTATTCACTTGCTCTCAACATCACTGTGGCAATCATAGAGGAGAAGTGCTAATTTCACTACACCCCATCACATAAGCATTGTTCTCCTATTTCTCTTTAGTCTTTCTCCCCACACTCTGCCACTCTTTTATCCTTTCCCTTTGCATGTTTTTAGCTGGATCACCAGTGCTTATGAATACTCCACTTTAAACAGTGGGGGGCAGTAAAGTTCAAGGTTAAATAAACTATCAGATCTAGGGGTTCTTCCTCTCTGGCCAACTGTATGTTTATGATCTTGAACAAATAACTTAACTTTTTACAACCACTATTCATCAGTCACAACATACAAATGGAATAATACATGTTAGAAAGTCTCAAAAAACACTGAGGGCTGGGGATGTAGCTCAGTTGGTAGGCCCAAGGCCCTGGGTTCAATCCCCAGCACCGCAAAAAAACAAAACAAAACAAAACAAAACACTGAGTTTCACATAAATGCCAGATGGCACATCATCATTACTGCTTAGAATTGGTGGATAAAATACCCACTCTTGGCCTGAAAGGTCCCAGGTACAGTACCAAGCGTAAGGACCAATCCCTTTTGGGTATTGTAGCAAGTGACTCAACTAGCTTCTTTATCTCTCTCACTGAGATTATTTGCTTTGTTTTTAATATATTTCCTTTAAAAACTGTTTCAGATACAGGGAAATACTATTAAAACAGAGAAAGATCTTCTTCCATCTTTTTTACAAATATGAAATAATTTTAAAAGCCCCTTTAACTACTAAATTTAGAGTGACTGTTCAAGTTCCATATAAGCAAAGAACTGAAGCTGAATATGAGTGGGAATGCTTCAAATTTAAATCCCTGGGAACATCAGTGATCAGGAGCTATGGAGGTTTTCCCTCCAGACTAATCCAAAAACATTTAAATTCTTAGGACATTCTTTTGACATCTCAAACTTTCAGAAACTAGAAATATATGGATATTTTGTCTTGTAGAAGATATGGAAAAAGCAAAGTTCAGGGCAGCTCCCCTACCTACCTGACCCCACCACCCAAACAAAAGATTCTGTTTTGAGCTCTGACAAGAGCTCTGTTGATTCCATTTCTCTAAGATTCTGGAGTAGAGAAAACATGTCCTGGAAAACAGCAATTTTTGAGACCAAATATTATGGATTATAACCAATGTTTCAGGTGTTGGGGGGAACAGCATTGATAAGAAGTTTACCTTTCAGTACAACTGTAAGAAAATTAAATATACACATTTACTAGTGACAGTTCATTTTCTTCTCCCCAAGAAACCATTCCTGGAATATAATCTATTTCTACCCCAGCACCAAAATACAAATAAACAAAATTTATTTCTTTCTATAAGTAGCATTTCGGACTTGTATTTTTTTAAGCCTGCAATTTCCATACCATATTTTTTCCCCAGTTCTTACATAACTGTTTCTGGCACATTCTCAAGGCAAACATGCCTTGCACATAGCGGGGATTCAATGTACACATCTATTAAATGACCAAACGCAAGCTCCTCAAGAACTATTTTAAGACCTCAAGTATTCTTGGCCTCACTCTGGGCTCTCTTCTTTGAAATTTGCAAACAGAGACATCGTTTTTTATTTTTTTGATATTGAAATACATTTTATTAATAAAGAGTATTGAGATGAGCATACCAATTTAAATACGAAAATGTTTTTCAACTTGACAATCATTGCACTAGAACAGATTTGACAATCTTATTCACAGGAATTATAGTTACAGACCATTTAATTAATATTTCCTCTATTTATTCCTCCTCTTCCTCCCCTTGCAAAGCTAATACCTGTCTGTTAAACTGACAACCTCAGGGATATTCTTAAATACTTGTGTTCAGTTGTACAGCAATCTTTGTATAGTAATCGAATGGAAGACTAAATGAGTGGGGATGGATAAAAAAGGTGTTCTACTTCAGAAAATGTAGCACAAATATATATTATTATCTAATCTGAGGCTGCACTGGAAAATAGAGAATTATATCAGTGAGTTAATTAGTCTAAAAACTGTGGGGAGGCAGAGAATTCTCAATTAAAAACCTGGAGGGTGTTATAAGAATGTCAATATGAGCCTGGTGGTATTGATTCAGCTGTATGGATTCTGCTGACTCACAAACGCAGTGAATTCTGCCCTGTGTGGGGTTAGGGGGAGATGATGGAAGAGGAGAAGAAAGGGGAGGTGGTGAGGGGAAGACGAAAAGAAAAAAGCCTGAAAAAGGAATTCTGAAATGCCAAAATCAAAGATTCCTATACGTTTCAAGGCAGGAAATTTAAAACTAGAAAGCTTAAGATTTCCAAGCTTGTTAAACTATAGTTTTCTTCAAAGAGTGGAACTAGACCACCTGGTTAACAGCAAATAGTGGAGCTGGTAAGGCCTTATAAACCCAGTTCACTTTTGGGGGCCTGGTGAACTTTCACTGTAGTTCAGAACAGCCTTAGCCCTATTCTCTTTTTGGAGGTACTTCCAAAGATGCACATTTATAATAAGAATCACCCAGTTAAAACTGTTCAGTTTTGGTGATTCCTGACACACCGTTTTTAGGTGTACGATGGTCGTTGCTGGCCAGCTACATTAAAGGCTTCTTTTGGCTTTATGTGATAAACAAACAAAACAAAACAAAACAAAAACTGTTCAGTTTTAGAAGTTATAATTATTGCTACATTGTGAACAGGGCTGACAGTGTTCTTTTTGTTATGCAACCATATGCAACCAACTCCAGGAAATCAGAATTCCTTTGTTCTACCTTACTAGAAGGTAAAGCAAAAGTTTATAAATTACAACTAGAAAACATAAGGCAACTGATTATTTAAAAGCAACATGACTCACCTAAAAATACCATTCTCTGTGATTCAAGTCAAGAATATAAAATTTGGGAGCTATCCAATACATACTACGAAATGTGCATATGCATAGCTAAGGGACACCACAGAACTCCTAACACAACTCTAGTCATGTATTATTTTTTTTGTTTTCTGGGGGGTATTTTGGCGGTGTTGGGGATTGAAACCAGGGCCGTGTGCTTGCAAGGCAAGCACTCTACCAACTGAGCTATATTCCCAGCTGCATCATGTATTTATTTTGAAAAAGGACTTTATTTATTGAACTTTAGTGAATTTAGGAATCATGAAAGGCAATTTCCAAACCACTGGTAATACTCAACAGCATCTATCCACTTGTACAATGGTTTGTTCTGAAAAGTGGCTGTGGTCTTCCTTTTTGACAAAAGCTTTAAAAGTAAATGAATTTGACTACATATTTGTTCTTTTTATAATCGATATGTTAAGTAGTCATATAATGTATAAAAACTGAGAGCGCTTGAGGAATTACTTATTTTTTAATGTGTGCCTCTTTGGGGGAGAAATAAGCACAAAAAAAGGGGGGAAATTAGTCCTATAAAATGGACAGTTATAAACTGTTCATCAACATACAGAATAAGGTGCAGTGCAGAGTCATCATGCTCTGCCTCCTGTTTCCTCACCCTCAAAATGGGGATGATAATTTTTATTACTTATATTAGGTAAACACCAAAAAAGAGAATGAGTACTAAATCACATTAACTATACACTACTATACTTAACATAAATACTGCATACTATTACACAGTGTAACTACCTTCAAGGGTAGCTGCATCGGCATTTGCCAGTTAATTACCTGGAGAAAATAATCATGGAGTTCAAGATATAAATAATGAAGCAAGATGGCTGGAAATTTACCACTGTTTCTGTAGTGAAAAGTTTCTCATTGCCTTTACTTTAGATTGAAGATAATTACAACATACTTGGCCTAGAAACCAAATATAGGTGCCTTATACTGAAAAATACTGCTAAATCCTTTTTGGGGTTGGTCCCATTTCTGGTAATAAACTCTATGTGCTATCACTGGTGTTATCATGATCATGTGGCTATAAATTATTTGCTAAGACTGTCAAATTCCTAATACTTATTTTCTTATTTTTTGGTGCCAGGGATGGAATGTAGGTAGGGGTGCTTAACCACTGAGCCACAACCCTAGCCCCTCTTTTATATTTTATTTTCAGGTAAAATATTTTATATTTTATTTTCAGGTCTCAGGTAAATTGCTTAGGGCCTCGCTAAATTGTTGAGGCTGGCTTTGAACTAGCAATCCTTCTGCCTCAGTTTCCCAAGTCGCTGGGATTACAGGCATGTGCCACTATGCCCAGCCTATATGTTTATTTCTGATTGGCTTTAGGAAGGATGCTGCCATTTGAGGTAAAAAGCTAAACATCAGTGTTTTAGTCAGCTTCTTCACTGCTGTGACTAAAAGATCCGACAAGAACAATTTAGAGGAAGAAAAGATTATTTGGGGGTTCACAGTTTCAGAGGTCGCAGTCCATAAACAGATAGCTTCATTCCCCAGGGCCTGAGGTAAAGCAGGATATCATGGCAGAAGGCTGTGACTGAGGAGAGCAGCTCAGAACATCACACCAGGAAGCAGAACTAAAGACTCCCTTCACCATGGACAAAATGTATACCCCAAAGTCATGCCCCTAATGACTCACCTCCTCCAGCCACCCAGTTAATCCCTATCAGGAGATTAATTCACCGATTAGGTTAAGACACTTGTAACCCAATCAAATCACCTCTAAACTTTCTTGCATTGACTCACATACAAGCTTTTGAGGGAACACCTAATATCTAAATCATAACAATCAGTAAGATATAATGCAATGCAATTCAGAAATCTAATCATTGCATTGAATAGAGATATGTACACACACACAAACTAATCTTAAGGAACTACTGAGTAAGATCTCAAGGAAATATCTACATCTTCAGAACAAGTGAAGGCCACAGATTCTAGGGCTGTATTTCTCCAATCTTTCACATGTGAAGGCACAGACAGAAAACATTAGTTTCAGCTTCTGGTATATGTTAGCTTTCAAGCTTATACTGATACCCTCATTTAAGATTATGTATCATGCACACATGGTGCTCAAATTATTCTGAGGAAGACATGGGCTAATAATAACACCTTTACCTTGCTAAGTCCATAAGGAGAATTATCTTCTCTAGTTTTGAACATTCAAAAATGAACAAAAGTAACTTTTGAGAGTAAGAAAAATACTTCCACATGGGAGCTGCTCACTCTGAAACCAAGCAAAAAAACTTACACAACACTGACCTAGAAGACTCCAATGTGCTTGCTTCTGGATTTCTCAATTTAGAGTCTAACCTTTTTTGTTTCCATCTTTGCCATGAAGCTTTTTTCTTCTGTACATTCTCTCCCTTGATTCTCTCCCATCTATCCTCCAGGTTCAGCTACATTTTCTGAGTTTAAATTACAAATATACATTATTAATTTTGATAGTTCCAATTCTGAATGTACAAACTATCTGCTGACTAACATTTCTAACCACAAAGCTACCCAAAGTTGAAACTCCCCATGCCCAAACTCCAATCTGACTTCCTCCCGCAAACCTTCTCCTTCTAACTTTTCTGTTTCTGTCAGTCACTTGGGTTTGAAATCTGGAATCCTTTCTCCAGTTTCTTAATTCTAGTCAACTGTTAAATTCCATAGTAACAGTGTTCATCTCCTGACCTTTCCTCATACTGCCACTATCTCTGTCCAGGCCCTTGCCACTTCTATGTAATAATAAAAACTATATGATGATTGCTTACAATCATTTAGAGATTACTGTATGTGGGGTACAGTCCTAAGCCTTTTACATTATCACCTATTTTAACCCTCCTCACAATCCTATAAGGCTGTGAACCTAAGTATATGACCTGCACTGTTCAGTTTCTAGCATCTATTCAAATTCATTTTACATAAGGATGTGTAATAAATCTTATGACAGCACAGCTCTGATAAGGCCACATTAATCTACTACTCTAAATATTCAATAATTCCCAAAACTGTTCATACGTGAACAGTCAAGATCTTCTACCTTCTCCAGACTTCAAACTACCCATTCCTATCCCTTCTTTCTAACTATCCATTAAATCATCTCCTTACGTTCTAAACAGAGTGGCCCATTAATTGCTCTCTTCAGCCTAAGTGGCACTTTGTGACTCATGACCTTGCTCCAGGTATCGCCATGCCCAAAATGTCCTAGTTCCTCACTAAGTCCAACACCCAGTTAAACTGCCTTCCTTATTTCTAAAGCAAGGTCTCCCCTCCTCTGGAACTGTGTGTGCTTTACCTGCACCTTTCAGATCAGTTTCTAACACTTGATATACATCATCAGTCTTCCCTGCCAATTGTTAGATCCAGAGTAAAATTTTACTTCTCAACATGTGTATGTGTATGTATGTATATATATAATCCATACACACATATGTGTGTGTGTCCATGCATGTGCTGAGGATCAAACCCAGGGCCTCATGCATGCCAGGCAAACACTCTACCACTGAGCCACATCCCCAGCCCACTTGTATACATTTTTAAAGTTTCCACATAAAAAAAACACGTGTGTACTGAACTAATGAAAGAAAGTATAAGGAATCTTTATAAAGAAATTTTTTAGGACTTCCTCAAAGGTAGGAATTATATAGCTCAGGAAGATAAAGGAAAAATTAATTTTATCTGGATATGTCCAGTCAAACAGGTCTTCCCTTTAGTTTTCTATGTAATTGAAACCATGGAGATGGACCAAAATGATGGTACTTCCAAGAATAAAGGATTACTTCATGAATCAGCACTACAGTTTGCTGTGGTTATTTTATTTCAGTCTTCTTTCTTTGAACAAAGTAACACAAGGTCACAAACTATGCCATGCCACTTTAAAGTTAAACATTTACAAGGTGTTTTCTCTTTAGTTCTTTCTTTACACCAGAATGGATCTTCATTTTTTTCCTTCAGCAGCCCTTTTTCACGGAAGGGTACTGAACTGTAACAATTTGTAATACTCTGAAAAAAGCTCGAAAAGCTATTGAACAGTAGGGTCTGGTTTGGGAATGCCATGGGAAGAGACAGGGAGATAAGATTCTATTCTATAAATATAATCTAACCAAGGTCCCAGTGAGCTGGGCCCAATATTGATGTAGCAAAAAGAACAGAAAAGAAAACTGAAACTTTTGTGTAATGCAGACATGAGTTATATGTTATCCAGCAATGTCTACTATAATTTTCAAAGGCAATATACTTTAGGACTTAAAATATATTATGTAAGTTACACTGTTTGATTTCTCATTTCTCAATAAACTAACTTTTGTTCAAATGCTTGAAGGTAGCAAGAAAATTTTTTAAAACTTTTTCAAGAATATCATAGTCTATCAAAAATATACAAAAGCACAGCAAAATTCACAACTACCCCAATATACATGAACACATATGCAAACAAAATATAACTTTGCTAGTGGGAAAAAGTACTTAGCATCATTTAAAATGTAATTTTGGGAATACATAAACAGTGATTTCTATTTTAGTCTTGTCAAAAGATTAAAATGACCCTAGGATCTTGTTTTATTAAATACAGTTTAGCTTAAGGACTTACTTGAAGAACTAGACCCAAACTTATTTTAGAATTAACTTATTCTTGACATATATTAATAAAATAAATAAGTAACACTAACTGGCATGCAGGTGTTATTTGTAGCTTTGTTCACTTCCTTGTACAGCATAAAAGTAACCTAGCTTTCCGGAATACCTCAGCCAGGTGTGCACCATTAGCCTCCTAGCTGATTTTCACTTTTCTGAATAAGGAATTGGCTGAGGCAAGAGATCTTCAGATCCCAAAAGGGATGCTAAGTCTGCTGCCACAGCAGACTTTCTAACTAACAGATTCCACGTGGAAACTTCTGAACCTCCTCCATAGCCTATTTTTCTCTCTGTTCTTTCTGTGTCCAAAGAGTAAGCCTGTATGGATATACCAAAAGAAAACAAAACATGGAAGATAAAAAGTAAAAACCTAGAGGAATAAGATGAACATGCAATGAATTGAGTGGGAGTTGAATCTCTGATCTTGCAAGGCCAGCCACCACATAAAAGCTTAAAAGATCTTACTTAAAAAGGGCACCTAATCCCTCTGGGCCTCAATTTCCCAAGAACCAAGCAGAGCGCAGTGCCACACAACTGTAATCCCAGTGAGTCAGGGGGGCTGAGGCAAGAGGACTGTTGGAGATCAGCCTTAGACACTTAGTGAGACCCTGTCTCAAAATAAAAAATGTTAACAGACTGGAGATGTAGCTCACTGGTAAAGCACATCTGGGTTCAATCCCCAGTACCAAAAGAGAAAAAGAAAGGAACTAGACTAGATCCCTATATAATTCTCATTAGCATAATTTAGGACTATTCAAAACTCTGAATTATTGGAGATAGAAATGGGCAAAATAAATGTGATTCATGAAAATAACTATTATCAACTTCAATTCATGTTTTTGGGTTACTGAAGCCCCCACAAAAAATATACAGCCTCTTTAAAAGCTTCTTTAAATGGAGACCTCATCTTGTTTTCGGAACAAAAACCCACAGTGACCATGATTATTGACACACACATCCCTGGAATTGGAATTTTATTTGGAGAGGGCAATGTTAATTTTGCCAAATATCATTCTAAGTATGATTCTTTCAATACAAAGAAAGGAGGAAGACATTAATTCTGACTGATCATGCCTGACAAAAGTGACTTATATGATACAATATCAAATAGATCACAAAATATCAACCCCACACCAGGGGAAAAGGGGAGAAAAAAAAAGAAAGTAAGTCCTAAAACAGATAACATTAGGCATATAAAATGGATGTGAAAGAAACCCACATGGGTTTCCACCATTTGTTAGGTATCTCGCAGTATCACAGTGTGAAATTTATGGCAGTGCTTAGATTTTAATGGGACCAATGTTTTTAGGTCTTCATCCCAACACTGACTTGCTTGCTACTACTCTGCAAGCTGCAACTACCTCCCAAAACTAAACACATAAAGATCATATGACTACAAAGCAAACAAAAAATGGCTTCAGTTTACTTTATAAATATTTGGTGCACAAACTAAAAATGTAACCTCAGCTTGGTAAACACCAGCAACCATTACAACTTACCTGCATTATAATGCAAATCACAGAATCCAATCAGAACAGGCTTTCAGTTTTTATTCTGAGGTTCTTAAATCTAATGCTGTAAAAATATATTCCCACTTCATCTGATTCTGAGGCCCTCAAACTCTTGACAAAGGGTTTAAAATTCTTTCAAAGAACCCTTAATAAAGGTTTGGTGATCTCCATGTAGGTATTAAGTAGAGGGGGTCCTGTAGCATAAATAGGAACATGCAGTGAAGGCATGTGTATCGGGTTTAAACAAACCTCTTTGTAAACTTATTAAAATATTGACATTATTTCCTTTGATGCCATACTTATCTCCAAATAGTTTAGATTAATACAAATATTTATGCAGCAATTCATAATTTTCAAAGCCCTTGACATACATGATCTCATTCAAGACTCACTAAATAAGAAGGTGCTATTTTTAGGTTCATTTTTTACACATGAGGAAGCTGACACTAAATGGCTGACTTGCCCTACCTCACAAAGCTGGCAATAAAACTGAGTGGAACTTGAACACAGGTCTCTTGATTTTAAATGGCTGGTACTGTGCTGCCTCAAAATATTTTTATCAGAGTAAACACTGGTCCAAATTTCAGACTCCATCTAAGCCTCTCCCATACAACCCCAGTCAAAATCATAATCAGTTCTAGAAGGCCTTTGCTCTTTCTAGAAATAAAGTTTTCTTCATTGCTCTGGAAAACATTTACCTGTCTAAAATGTTATATGAGAGGATCATATAAACACCATTCAACATAGGAAACACCAGAAAATATTCTAAGTAACCAGAGGCTTTACACAGGTTTGCCTATGTGAACTTCCAGGTAGTCGATTAGATTCTCCAAGAGTCCTTGACCCTAAAAGGGTGAAGAACCTAGGCTAGATGCTTTCAAGCAGCTAAATCTGCAAAGTCGTCAAGTTTATAAAGAGTTTTATCTTGGCTTCATACTGTACCCCACCTTCACTTTTACCTGCCTTTCCAGAACTTGTCCCAGAGCCAAGAGGGTCACTCAGTATCTACAACTGTTTTTAAATCATATATAAAACCTGAAATGTAAATCAGTGTAAAACATATTTAAGTTAAAGTAATTACACTTTAAAATGTAACACTTAACACATTTCTTTTTCTTAGGACTTAAAATCTCAGGATGAACATTTTCTTACCATATGATTCCAATCTTCCAAAAGGAGTTTCAGAAATACAACTACTTTCAACTCCTGAAATACCATTCTTCACTAAGAACCCTCTAGATTACAAAGACAAGGTGGTGTGCAAGGAATTCTAAATCTGCTAGGCAGTTCACTCAACTATCATACCAGAAGGATTTAGAATTTTTTGCTGGGGGAAGGGAAGAAAGAAGAGTGGGAGAGAGAATGAATGCAGCCCCATTGTCTTCTTGCTTAAAAACTCATAATTTGAATCTATAAAAGATTCCTACTAACCACTGGACTTGAACATCAGAAGTACAATCTCTTTTCATCTTAAATAGAGCTTTACAGTACAAATCTGTAAAAACAAACTTTGTCCTTCAATCTTTCAACTCCTCGGCAGTTTTTCAAGGTCACTTTTCTGAGCAACGACAGAGGCCTGCATCCTGGAACTTTGAATGTTACACAGTTCCAACTGAGGAGCACAAAATCCAAAACCCTAAGGATCCTCTCAGATAAATCCTTTAAAGGGAAGGCAGATCAACAACCCTCCAAACTTCTCTAATAGGGCCTGTTCTTTTTCCCTATCCAGAGAGTGCTGCTGGCTCACTGCTTCACACTGAGTCTGCTGCAGAAATGTTCCAATGACCTTCATTCCATGTTTGCAAATAAAAAGAAAATAAAGAATTGATTTTTTAAAATCATATGTATTATAAATCTAAGTATATGGGATTGAATATTTCACTATTCACAAGAACTGAGTGGTTGCTAATTAGCAACCTAGAGTAGCTTCATATCCCTAATGGGGGAAAAATATCAAGGGCAAAAGATAGTGTGTTAACTTTGCTATTTACAAACTGCAGATAAATTAGGATTTTAAATACTTCAGGCTAAAAATGAAAAACATTTTTCTAATATCATTTTAAGAACCAAACCAACATGTCAAAATGTGTGAAATTAGTGGAAAACAATTTGCTTTTATCACTGCCAATGTAACAGGAGAAGTATATTTTTAACCAGCATTCTAAGCTAAAATGTGCATTTTTAAAACAATTATTATTACTATACTAATAAATACTTAAGAGAATCTAGAGGCAGGCAGGTAGATCAAGAAAGTTATGGGAGAATTTCATGTTGGTATGTGGGCCTTCATCATAAGAACCTACATCAGTGCAAATCCTATTTTCACACAAATTTCAAATAGCCATATTGTGTCTTCTATCTCTGAAAACACAGATGTCAATAAAGTGCATGGAAATAGAAAAACTCTTACAAAAACTCAGCTTATTCTGTAGGAAAGCTTCAGTGCACTTGAACAAAGGAAAATTATTTGGAAAACAGTTAAGTTTACCCAATGCAAAAAAGAAAGTGCTTTGCTTCTGTGTGCCCCTGAAAAACGATTAGTTCTTCTTGTACCTGATCTTGTCAATACTCAACTAGGAAAAGAAATCCTAGTTGAAGGACATGCAAAATCTAAACCAAGCAAGGTATTCTAGGTGCACCAAAAGGTATGCCTGGAATGTAAAGTGGCCATTTTCTGAAACAGTGCAACTTGTCTACACTCTCTGAAGCTAAACAGTTTCTATCATTTCAACACAAAACAAAGAATTAAACTTACCGGGAACTGCATTAATTTTACATGTAGTTATTTATATCTCCTCGAACAGGGAGAATTTAAGTCACTCCTATCCCTCCCCCCCAAAAGGACGGAGGAAACAAAAGCAGCAGGAGATGCAGAAACCTGAGTCTGGAATGTCCACTCCAGTGAAAACCCGAACAGCTGTCTTCCCACCCCCCAACAAACTATTCGCCATTTTTCTTTGTCTTTCAGCTGACCCCTGCCTCAGTGAAAAACTCCGAGGCTCCAATGAAGCCCTGCAGCCTCCTTCCACTTTAACAGTCAAAGGCATTCAATCTAGCCTGCTATTTGACACCAAACCTTGCCTCCAGAGCTGTCCCATTGGCTGAGCTGCTTTATCAGCTAAGAACACAAAGCCATGATTGGCTGTTCACGTCATCAGTTACCTCCTTTGTACACTTCCTGTTTTAAAGTTACCTTGAGAAGCAGAACAGGGGTCAGATTCAGACTTCAAACTACCAGGAACTTAAGGATTGGAAATGGCCTGCAAATACATACAGTAGATGTACTAGGGCCTCATGTGCTTCCAAACGGGATACTGCAAATTTAGAATTGTCCTTAAAATCAAAGGAAAGGGTTGTTAACAGTTCCCACCCAAAGGATTTCTTATTGGCTGTCAGAGTTCCATTTTTTAAAAAATTTAAGGTAATTTAACTGCTTCTGATTGGCCATCCACGATGTCTATAAGATACTGCTACATTATCCTGTGGCAGTAAACCAAAGTAGCAATGTCTGCAGGCTGGAAAGTTGTGACTAACTACTTTCAGTTTTCTGTTGAGCATTAAGAGAAGAAAAAGAAAACTAAATAGAGTTAATCCAAAGAAAACAAAGCTTCTTTAACAGTAACCAAGAGTGATACCAATGCTCATACAACCCTTTGCAGGATTTCTAAATGGCATATCATTATGTTCATGGTAATTTTAAAAGCACAGATTACATCAGGACAAAGTACTTTATCTTAAAACAAAGTAATGAAAATAGAAAAATTGTGGGAGTAACATTGAATGTTGGTGGCCTGGGTAGTGGTATTTTAAAACTGTCTACAGAAAGCCAAAAAAGAAACCTAATAATGGGGGGGGGGGGGTTTGCACAGAAGATATGAGTGAATACCCTGTTAAAAGCACATCATGGTTTGATGGATTAACTAATTTACAATGGGGCAATCATAAAATCAAATGTTGCTAACTAGCTTTTACTGTTACAAGGTTCTGACATCACAAAGGATAAATTTTTCTTTTTCTTTTCTTTTCTTTTTTTTTTTGGAACCAGGGATTGAACTCATGGACACTTGGCCACTGAGCCACATCCCCAGCCCTATTTTGTATTTTATTTAGAGACAGGGTCTCACTGAGTTGCTTAGGGCCTCGCTAAGTTGTTGAGGCTGGCTTTGAACTCGCAATCTTCCTGACTCAGCCTCCCAAGTCGCTTGGATTACAGGCGTGCACCACCACGTCCAGCAAGGATAAATTTTTCTACCACATATTCAAGAATAAGCAGCAGGGTTGGTCTCAGGAAATTAGTAGTATTTTTACTTGACTGGTGGTTTCTGAAACATCCTGGGGTGCTGAGTTCACCAGTGGTGGTCAAAGATTTGCTTAAAGATTTTAGGCCCTACTGCTTACATTTTAAGAAGAGGCTCTCAACATAGTGAAAATTAATATGCCTTGTTTTCTTTTCTTCTTTACAAAATATTCAAATAGAAACATTTTGTCATTACCTGAAGCATTTAATAATCTTAGATCTGCTTCCTTCTATCAAAGCTAAATATCCTAGGACTATTAAACTAGGCAGTTGTTTTGCCAGACAGATCAGATCTTTGCTAGAAATTTCTTGCTTGACTTTACATAAGAACTTGTCTTTGGCATACGCAGAAATTCAGCAGGGACTTGAAATAGAAGTAAGATGGTCTGTCCTATTACTTTGACATATAAGCCATATTAACTTCTGTACCCACATTCCACTCATTTCCCAGGATGAAATGAAGCAATTTCTGAATACCAACTAGCATCAAGCTCTGTGCTAGGTACATTACAGACTTTCCTCCTCCAATTCTCACTACAATTTTCTTTTATGTGTGAGAAAGACCAAGGTTCAGAGAAATTAAGTAACTGGCCCATGCATTTAGATGCAAACTCAGATCCTACTTTGGAGTGGTACTCTTTCCACTGGGACTACACTGCTTACTAAGACATGGCACACCTCAGGACACATCCAAGGACATTTTTAGATGCTACACATATGCACAGATAGCATAAACCATTACCTGTCTTCACTAATTTAAAAACTAAAATCTGTCCAATGTTAAGTTTTATCTGCCTATCAGAGACCTAGTTAAGTATAGACAAAACTATACCTTCTCAGTTAACAAAATTTCTTACTAAATTATTAGGAACATTTAACCAGTAACAAAGGACACTTAAAATGTGTAAGGACTTGAAACAACTAAATCCTTAACAACAGCGTACATAAAAATATTGATAGATTATGAGGCAATTTCACTATGGCACCTAAAGAAGTTTAGTTTATGCTAACAGAATGTATTACAGGGAAGTGTCTGAGGCTACACAGAGTCACAGGTTGAATTCTTTTCCAAAAAGCTTAGATTGCAGATTTTGAATAGTTATTCCCAGTCAGTGGAGAGAACGCACATCAGAGCTTCTTTTAACCCCACAACACTGAGGGCCCTAGTTGCTTCAAAGAAGCAAAGCAGCTCACTTGTGGGTATTAGGGTGGGGGATGTCAGAAAAATACGGAGAACATGTTCACAGCTTCACATTAGTTATTGTCAGTATGGCAAAACAACTAAGCACTTGGGAGTCAGGAAAAGCTAGTTTCAAATTCCAGCTACTCCACTTATTCACTCTATGACACTGAACTAAGGCTGAGCCTTGGTTTGTTCATCTATAATAGACAGATATCACCATCTATATTACAGAGCCACTGTAAGAATTCAATGAGGTAACATATGTAAAGTAGAGTGCATGGTGCTTGAATAAGCACTGAAAAAATATGAAGTGCTAAATGTCATTTAATCCTCCTTCCTTGCTTTACAGAGGGAGAAGCTAAGAAGCAAAGAGGGACAAGACCTACATAGGGCCCTAAGGCTACTTTGTGGGAATGTCTCTTCTATCCCCAGCATACCCTGCAGTAAGCAATTTCTTAGCTATAAAGGGTAGTGTGGGAGGACTCCCAGCTGCTACTAAAAATCTTTTCCAGTTTTATGCCGGAAATCCATACCTTTCACCACCAATCCCAGCTGAGGTCTGGTTATTGTTCCACAAATCTGCCCTTCAACTCTGTTTCTGATGTACCAGATTAAACCAATCATGTGAAGGTCTATGGCATAGTTTTTATTAGCTCTTGGCAGTTTGCAAGAAAAACACTTCAACTTCTATTTCTCAACAGTTACCTTAGTAGAATTCAAACCACTGTGGGAAGAGAACTCAAATTACCCTGAATTTCCATTTGGCAGCCTGATCCATTCACTCACTATAGCTCTTTCTTCTCTAGCCTACCATTATCGTGGACCAAAAGCCTTGTGGGATCTCTGGGACTCCAATTCCCATTTTTCCCTGGCCCTGAATATCAGCAGCCTTCTACACCAGACAATTCCATGTTCTCACCCTAAAAAACACTCAATCACTATAAAACAAAACCACTGACTGGTTACAATGTTCAAGCTTCAATGCCCTTAAAGAAGGCAAAGTGAGAACTGATGCTTTCCGTCAGAAGACAGATTTCTGAAAACACAGCTACCTATTTACTAACTGTATGATCTTGGCTAAGTTACTTAACCACTCCTGAGCTTATTTCTTCATGAGTAAAATAGAAAAAAATACATCAATTCAGATGAGTGCTGAGAAGAGCGAAAGCACTCAGTATAATATGTGGAATGTGGTAAATGCTCAATTACTATTTATTATACAGACTTTACTATAGTGCTTACACACATTATAATTACTTTGTAACATGCTTCTATCACCAGAGGTTTCTTGAAGTAAGCAACTATATCTTTCTTACAATCACATATATCGCCAATGCTCAGCACAAATATATAAACTAAACCCAGCCTTCACCAGGGTCAATGAAACAGCGGTAGGATTAAGTAAAATTGGAGAGTGAATGTCCTCTAAAGGGGCAATGTAGGAACACTAAAGGGGGACTGGAGGAACACTAGTTTGATCCTCAGCACCACATATAAATAAATAAATAAATAAATAAATAAATAATCCATTGACAACTAAAAATATTTTTAAAAAATAAATAAATTGTAATCTCTGAAGCATAAACTAAGAAAAATGGATGGCTAATTATTCTAGGAGAACTTACTTCAGCTCTTAGAGCTGTCCAAAGATGGCACATACTGCCTCAAAAGGTACAAATGGGGTCATTAGGCACAAGCTGTGTCAACACTTGACAGACATATAAAGCAAGAAGAGAAAGAGTAGCCACAAGTAGCTAGAAAGAAAGCCCAGTCTCTGAAGCTAGACAGATTTAGAATCTTATCTCTCCTCACCACTTTCAGCTACGCGATGTGCTCGCTAGTTACTGAAATTCTATTGCAGTCACTCAATAAATAATACAGGCACTCTGCTCCCTAAGCTCTGGATTCTAAAGAAGATTTGGTTCCTGTTCTCAAGGAGACTAAAGTCTATTATCAGAAAGTTACAACAGGCAATCGTAGTGCTGCGTGGGCAAATGTACGATGCTACAGGAGAACATAGTAGAAGACCTGTCTAAATTTCAAGCTGGTCAGGGGAAGCTTCTTGAGAGACTTCAAATCTCAAGAACATTTGCCTACTAAAACAAAGTAAACTGCATGTGCAAAGGCCTAGAGCTGATTGAAAGCAGCTAAAAGCTGGAAGTGCTATAGTTTGTTGTGGCAGCAGCCCAAAGGCAAGAGGTGAGGAATAAAGTTAGGCAAACAGGGTTGGACAAGGGTAAGGTACTAGACCTTTATTATGAAGACAATGGTAAGGCACTGATGAGTTTGTTTGGTCGCTTGCCTGGGGACTGAATCAAGGGGTGCTCTACCAGCTAAACTACGTTCCCCAGCTCTTTTTATTTTGATTTTTTTTTTTCAATTTTGAGGCAGGGTCTTGCTAAGTTGCCCAGACTGATGAAATTCGAGTTGCTGGGATTTACAGGAGTGTGCCACTAGTCCAGCAGGCACTGGGAAGTTTAAAGCATGGAACTGGTACAATTAGAATTACATTATTAGATGATATTAGAAGATCATTTTGGGAATAGGGGGAGAATAAGCTGGAGGGGAGAATGACAGCAGTCTAGATCAATAACAGGGAAAACATGATATTACAATAATCTAGGTACTGAAAAAAACAGTAGTGGAGAGGAGTGGAGATGTTGAAAAGTAGACTGGAAAACATTAAGAAGACTGTGTTACTTAATAACCTTTGTAGAACAGCAACATTGTGCCTGATAAAAAATAAGTGCTCAAAAAATGGGAGTTGCTATTATTATTGTTAACTGGATCAGATGACCTTTGAAATCACAATCATCCCTAAGAATCTATGTCAGTTTTGAGACTCATCTTGTTTCCAGAAAAGGCCTTTTCAACTACTGGCCAAGTTATCCTGTACAAAATGATTCACAAACTACACAGAACTGCTCAATAGCGCCCCACTACACACCAGTCATAACGTGTAATGCTTATTAGGTATTCTCACAAACAGGGTTCCATGGTCAAATTTGAGTGACAATGCATAATGTATCCACCTTCTTGGAGGGTCATAAGGCATGAGCACAAAGGCTCTGAAGAATAATTCTGAAATTGTCAGGTATGCCTGTAATCCCAGTAACTTGGGGGGCAGTGGCAGGAGAATGGCAAGTTCAAGGCCTACCTCAGCAATTTAGTGAGAACCTGACTCAAAATAAAATAAAAAGGGCTGGGGATATAGCTTAGTTGAAAAGGGCCTCTGGGTTCAATCTCTGGTATCACAAAAATAATGATTATTATTCTTGTTATTATTATTATTCTGTAATAAAGAAATGTGCTTCGCTTTGGCCATTATTCTGGTAAAATTTAGTGGAATGAAAATATGACAGGCAACTCTATTCTGACAACCTTCCAAAGTGGCTAGAGTTTTACACATATGGAGTTTTCCTTTTTAATTTAGTACTACCGAAAATCACATTAAATACCACCATAAATAGCAATCCTCTGCCTCTCAAATTAGTGCCAACCAAACATGTTGTCTTCTTAAACTTTGACATTTGATAGTAAGCAAATTTTATGCTGCTTATTTTCAGGGTAAAGTAATAATTTTTAAGACAATTAAAGATGAAAAGATGTTCAACTGTGCAGATGGCATATATTTTATTAGTCCATTCTTTCTTTAATTTTTTTGGGGGGGTGGGTACCAGGGATTGAATTCAGGGGCTCTCACCACTGAGCCCACAACCTCAGTCCCATTTTGTATTTTATTTAGAGACAGGGTCTCACTGAGTTGCTTAGCGCCTCGCTTTGGCTGGCTTTGAACTCGTGATCCTCCCACCTCAGCCTCCCTAGCTCTTTCTTTATTTTAAAATGGACAGATCATGCCAGCACTGAAAGGATTATGTTTAACTCTGGGCAAAGAGTCTCAATTCATATAGATCACAATTTGTAGCTTTTGAACATAGGAATAATAGGCACTGGGTTCTGTGAAAACTTTCAGTAATTCATAGATTTACATCAGTGACATGATACAAAATATTCTATATTCTAATATCTTTTCTATGAGTCATCTCATTTCTCCTCTTACTGAAGCACCACTTAAAATCACTACTTATAGTTCATACCCATGAATGTATTTAAGAACAGAGCAATCCTTGAATCATAGGTATAAAAATATACTGTCAGCTTTAAATGGAGAGTACTCATTTAAATAGGACACCTTATTTAACTTAGACATGAAGATTTGAACCTTTAATTTAAATCTATTCTGGAAACATTCAAATGCAAAGGTTAGACTCTAGTTCATCTCTCTTAACTGCACCTGAAGTCCATTAGAAAGTTTTCACTGTATAAAAGTGCACTGAATTCAGAAGTTACCTGTCTACTGATTAGGAAATACCAAAATGGAAAATACAACCCCCATACTGTAAATTCAGGTGTTGTCTCATTGCTATCAGGTATATCACTGCTAAAACATGAAGTGTGGGAAGGGTGCAACAAATCTTGCAACCTGGCAAAAATTTCTGCAGGCAGAGAGATTTTTTTCAAAACCATTCCACGATGTTTTCAGCTTATGTAAAAGAAAACTTTACCCAGGTGGCTATAAATCACACAAGTCAAACCCATAGCCCTATTCCAACTGACAATTTCTACAATTAAAAAAAATCTAAAAATTACTATTAAGGCAAATCTCCCCCAGGCAGAAAGGTAACACTGGTTGTTGCAATTTTAATAATAACTGCTTTTGTCAAATATGAAAAAGTCTCCATTTCATCAGAATCATTGCCAGAACCTGGAGATTAACAGAGGCAATCATGAAACAACTTTTCACTGAACAAATGATCCTACCTCTTGTGCATTCAAAATTTAAGACTAACCCCACACTGGCCCACTAAAAATCAGCTCCAAAGGTACAACAGCACAACTATATCAAGTTAATTCTCTTCTATCAAGTGGCTGTCCCCCAGTATGGAAATCTTACTGGACGTAACAGAGCAGATAATTACAAAAGGACTCCCCATCAGGGAACTGCTAACTAAATGTCAGGGTAGATTTTATGTGATTACAAAAAGAAAACGATGTGTTTCTCATTAAGGTACACTTAGTGACAGGCACCTACCATTTATTATATTAATTTTGCATAATAACCCTATTAGGTGGTATTATTACCACCACTTTGCAGAGGAGGAAACTGAGACCCAGGTTAAGAACTCACCCCAGCAAGCACAGGAGGTAAATGCATTGCAGAAATTGAATTCTTTCCTTTGACTCCAAAAATCAGCAACTACAATGCCCCATTCACAAAGGCAATCTGTGGCTGAAGTTTTTGAAGTCTCTTTCCTCCTGCAATTAATCTATTTAAATTATGCTGGGTGCTTTGAGTCTCTGCAGAAAAATAAATAAAATCACCTACTGTAACCTTCCTAACTTGTCACAGTGCATGCATGAAAAACTGAATAAACAAAATGAAAAGAGACTGTAAGACATCAGATAACTCACAACCAGTTTCATCTGAGAACAAGAAATAGAATGGAAAAGAACAACTTGCTGGCTAAGGAATGTTCTTCCTAGGTTGTATGCCTGAGGCTGGAATAAACCCCAAAGTGGTTGTTTGTGACCTTAATAATGTCCTCTGCCATTTCCCCTCCTGTACATAAGGTAAACTTGCCACTTAAAAGTCATCTTGCTGGGTGTGGTGGCGCACACCTGTAATCCCAGCGACTGGGGGGCTGAGGCAGGAGGATCACGAGTTCAAAGCCAGCCTCAGCAACTTAGCGAGGCCCTAAGCAACTCAATGAGACCCTGTCTCTAAATAAAATACAAAATAGGTCTGGGGGTCAATGCTTCCACAGGGAAGCAATGCTGTCCAGAGGAATGAGCACCTGTCTGGAAATCCGGTCATCTGGGTTACAAACTTGGGCTTTGTCCTAACAAAGCTAAGTGACCTTGTCAAGGTAATCTTACTCTTCAAGGTCTCAGTACAAAGGACATTCCTGAAAGAACTGAGATCATTTCTTGAGCTAAGATGCAAAGATTTTTTCTTTTCTCATAATATGCTATGGTGTCAAGACTTTTTAAGAATAAGGGCTCCAGACTGCACAAGGAGATACACACCTATAATCCCAGCTACTTGGGAGGCTGAGGCAGGAGGATCATAGGTTTGAGGCCAGCCTGGGCAATTTAGCAAGACCCTGTTTCAAAAGAATAAAAAAAGGTCTGGGGATGTTGCTCAGTGGTAGAGTACTACTGGGTTTAATCTCTAATACTATCAATCAATCAATCAATCAATCAAGAGAAAGAAAAGAAAAAGGGCTCCACAAACTGCATAGGAATTAAGAGTCACAGATACTTGTCTGACTCTGGGCTCTCTACTTACTGGCTATGAGACTTCAAGCACATTACTGCTGGTTTTTCTTCTTTTGGGTTTTGGTTTTTTGTTTGTTTGTTTGTTTGTTTTCCCTTTTCTTTCTTTCTTTTTTTTTTTTGAGGTGGGTTCTCACTACATTGCCCAGGCTGGCTCTGAACTCCTGGGCTCAAGAGATACTCTGGTCTCAGTTTCCCCAGTAGTTTGGACTACAGGCCCACTATAATATACTCAAAGCAGTTTCCTCACACATAAAATGAGGATGGTAATAGTATCTATCTCAAACTGTGTGGCATAACACATAGGATTCATTTGTACTCCAGCTGGTACAATGTTAAGTACTCAATAAAAGGTAGTAGCTATATTACTCCTGAGTTTGATTCATGGAACCCTAATGGCTCACTATCTAAGAACTAAAAGATAAGAGATGTCAATTTCAAAGTTGCCTCAAAAAAGACATCTAGCATGGGCCTTCACTGCCTTTTCTCTGTAAATAAAGAGAGAAAATCACCTTGTATCTCTAGGATAATCAATCAGTTTTGACTGAATGAAAAATATGTAAACATAAATGAGAACTATCTGATAAAAAAACTAAATGACATGGACACACTCTATAAAATATAAAGCAATGTGTGATTTATATTCAGAAGACAAAGCTAAGGTTCACATGATTAAAACTCAGACCTCCTGGGAGTTCAAGATTTCTAGGTGATCAATTCCAGATGGTAACAAAACCCAGTAAGCAGCTATTAGTGTAAGGGGCTAATATGGGACAAAAGTGGTTTGTGACATCAAAGAGCAGGTAGCTTAAGAAATGCTTCCTGTCGAGCTCAGTGGCCAAAGCCTGTAATCCCAGGAGCTTGGAAGGCTGAGGCAGGAGGATAGCAAGTTGAAAGTCAGCCTCAGCAACAGGGAGGCAATAAGCAACTCAGGGAGACCCTGTCTCTAAATAAAATACAAAATAGGGCTGGGAATGTAGCTCAGTGGTTGAGTGCTCCTGAGTTCAATCCTCAGTAGCCCCCCCCCCAAAAAAAAAACAGGAAAGAAATGCTTCCTGAAACTATACATATATTACATATACATATATATAATGCTTGTTTTTATAGCTTTGCCTACACTTAGTAAAAATGAAACAAAGTTATAGATGCCATAACATTTTTCGTATTTGGTTAACTTAATGAATGAACCAAATGAGCTTGGTGGTAGAGTGCTTGTCCAGCATACACAGGTCCTGAGTTCAATCCCCAATATTGGAGTCGGGGGGAGTACAAGAGTGTTGTGAAGCAAATGAGGCTTCTATCACCACTGCACAAAATGTACAGCAAGTCCTATTTCCCCCTGTAGCTTTGCCTGTAACTTCCACACTGCAATATTATTGCAAATAAAAGGCTAGGGACAGGGGATGCTTCATCTAATCACAATAAGATGTAAAGCAATTAAGACTTTTAATTCATTATTCTCCCCTCAAAATTTGACTTAGAAGTTTCCCAACAAAACTGGAACTGCAAGTATCTTGTCATGTCCAGTTTTAATTTTATACACTATTCAGGATAAGCATATTCCAGAATCAGGATCCCAGTATGAAGAAGGCATTAGATCTTATGATAGATTTTGGTATTTGGATATCTTAACGAATGGGTAATGATTGAAAAATCTCATTAGTGAGTTCTTTACACTATACACCTGGTGGTTCCTCACTGCCTGGCATAAATTACTTCCATATACAAAAAGACTACATCAGTAATATTCTGAAACCTGATATGAAAGAATGCAGATTCCTAAAGTGTCTGTACATATATTTTCCCCATTAACTTTCTGGGTTCAGGAAAATATCTAGCAATTTATTTTGCAAATATTCCTTTTCACAGTAGAAACCAAGGAATATGAATTAAATACTTAGTGGGTGAATCTATATTCTATATGCCTATAATTCTGTGATCTGAATCTTTGAAACAGTGTAACTCTTTTTGATTATATTCTCGTATTTAACGTTCAACATTCAGAAATCCAAAGAAAGATGAACTGCTTGGAAATATAAAACCTTCCCGGAATTCAACTAGTCAGGTTTATGTTGAATATAATACAGCAGATTAAAAACTACAGGTTTTGGCATCAAAATGGTTTGGCATCCAAATTCCAGTTTAGCGACAATGGACAAGCTACTTAACCTCTTCCATCCTCAATGTCCTCATCTGCAACACTGGGGACAATGCCAAACTAACAGGAGTGTGAGATTAAATGTGCCCCAAAACATCAATTCACTTTCTCTACTACTTTCTTCCCCTCTCAAAAACTTAGTTGTATTTACACAAAACTGACCAAAAGTGAAAACCATAAGAGTCTCTTGAAACTGTTGAGAACCAAGTGTAACATCTATCTAAAGCTAAAAAGGATCACTGAAAGAAAAACAAACTAGGAAAACAGGTTTGGGCTGGGGTTGTGGCTTGATTGTAGAGCACTTGCCTAGCACGTCTGAGGAACTGGGTTTAATCCTCAGCATCACAAATAAATAAATAAAGTTATAAACGATGTTTAAAAAAAAACCCAGAGGTTTAACATAAATGTAACCATAAGGTGTGGTCCCCCACATCTTAGGAAAAGAGTGTAAAACAATTAAAGTCACTACAATTCAGTGGGGAAAAAATGTCCCTTCCAAAAATTCTTAACAACTCTGGTTTAGAACAAAAGCAATCAGAAACATGAATAAGAAAGTGTTGGTAAGTCCTGTTACTTAAAGTAAGCAGCAAGGATATATGCATTTGGAGCTGCTTAGTTAAAAAAAAGAAGTACATGGGGGGGAAGTGCATATGGGGATGGGTGTATTTTTTAGGCACATATAAAAATAAATGAGCCAAAATCCAGAATATCTGGTTAGAGCTCTTCCTCTTAAAGGGGAACCTAACAACATCTATTCAACAACTAACCACCAAGTACCTAAACATTTACTAGAAATCTTACTGGAAACTTTCGTAGGCCCTGACCTGTATCCTTTCTAAAGCAGTAAAATTTCATACAAAACGTCTCAAAACTAGCAGCATAATTCTGAGACCCAATAGTCTTATCATTAGTCTCAACATACTTCCCAAGCCTGAAAATGTTCCCCAAAATGAGTTCTACATCGGACTTAAGTACCAGATATAGATCTGGTACTTAACGCTGTGCCTCCTAGGTTTGGCATTGGCAGTCAGTTACTAAGACCCGGCCAACTTATCCAATAGGATCCCTCTTAGTTAACCTGCTCCTCCATCACATCCCAGGCCCAGTAACTGTATTCCAGGGCTCCCTAAGAACTTGTTTCAAAGCTCACATTTTCCAGCAAAATTCCTGATCTGAGTTCGGGCCCCAGTGTGCTTCCTTTCCATACCATACACTCTGGCTATGGACTTCAGGGTCACCCCCAAATTGGGTCACACTGCAAGTCACCCCTGGATCATTCTTGGCCGGTAACTCGAGATTCGGTGTTTTCATGCCTAGGGCTCCAGGGGCTTGTACACCCCCATCCTAAGGCGAAAGCAAGGAGCACGGAGAGCGCCTCTGGAATCAGAAGTGTCCCCCATCCCGGGTCGTGCCCCACACTACCCACGAAGTGTCTTCCAGGCCACCACCCGATCTTCCGCCTAAAAGCCTCTAGGCTCGCCCCATCCCCAGGCCTGCGCCGTAGAGGTCGTCGTCCCCGCTACCTGAGCCTAAGACGTGCACACCCCCACAGCCTCCCATTCCTTCATCACCCCCAAAGGCCGGAGCCGGCGCGACCAATAAGGTGCCAGGTCCGCGGCCTCCCCGCCACCAACCAATCACGAGCGAGCCCCCCCGCCGTCGCCTTCCGCCAATGGGAGAAAGCCCGCGGGCCCGGCCGAGGCGGCGCACGGACCCCGCGAGTGCGGCGGCAGCGGCGACAGCTGCGGGGCCGGCGAGGATACAACATGGCGGCGGCAGGCCGGACCGAACTGCACCAGCGGCCGTAGGAGGGAAGTGAGGTCCCCGCCGAAGGCGGGAAGCGCTGCCCCTCCCCCCGCCGCCGGCCCCTCTAATCCTCTTCCCAGTGAAACTCCCGCACACTCACAAGTCTGTGCCTCGTAGTCTTGGGAAGAGCAGGAGCCGCCCCCGCGCTCCTGCGGCGTCGGGCAGTGCAGGGGCCCGGGCACGGCGAAGGGGAGGGGGAAGCGTGCGTCACGGAGAACGGAGCGCGCGCGGAGTGGGGGCACAAACAAGATGGCGGCGACACCGTTTGCACCGTCTCCCCTTTTCCCCTCCCCCTCCCTTGGCGCCTCGACTCCCAGTGTGGTGTAGTGCGCAGAAGCCGAGTCACTTGAAGTCTCGCGAGAATTGGGGAGCGGCGACGGCGGGGTGAAGCGGAAGGAGATCTGAGAGTTTGATCCCGCCCCTTCCAAAGGATCCAGAGACGTAGGGTGGTCCTTGGGCTGCGCAACCTTGTGAGTTCTAGAGAATAGTAGCTTGGTGGTGTTTGATTTGGAAAGAAAGTTGCGGGGCGGAGGACCGCATGCGGAATGCCAAGTTTAGCTCGCTGATAAAGATAGTTACCAGCACTATAAATTCATAAAGAGGGCTTTTCGATGCCCGAAACTGTAAAACCATATACTCCAGAAACAAGAATGGTTAGCTTGTAACCTTCCATCGACAAAGACCTTGCTTTTTTCATTTGAATGCATAGTAAGAAAAAAATCGAAGACTTGGGAACCACAGATGCAGTAAGCATCCACTTTTTCTTCTCTTTCATCTCCGCGACCACTTAAAGGCATTAGTATTATTTCCATTTTACAGATAGAAAACAAGCTCAAAATCATTAAATAATTTGATCAGCTCCCCACAGCAAGTGTCAAACCGAATTCAGATAGTTTCAAAACCTGTAAATATGTTCACCTAATATAGGTGTTGAATGGAATTATCTAGTGAGTGTTAGGTAGCAATCCCAGAAAGTAATGGGACTGCCTCTGCTGATAGTAACCTTGAGTTTTACAAATGACTTTTGAACTGTTTTGAGACTTGTGTTGCATAAGTTCTCAACAATAAAATCAATACAGAAGCCTCTGTAGTCAGCTAATCTGGAGGCTTGGGGGAAGAAGGAGGTTGTTGCTTGAGTCCAGGAATTTGAAAACAACCTGGGCAACATAGGGAGACCCCGGTGTCAAATAATAATATAATAATAAATCAACATAGCAGTAGTATTTCTTTTAGGTTCATAACTGGTGATAAAATAATTGAGAAGAGTGGAATAAATCTTTGACTAGAATTCAGAAAGGTTGTTCTCATGTCCAACTTCATTAAATCTCACATTAGGCACTCAAGTATTTGATGAATGAATAAACAAAACCTAACTCACTATCATGCACCTCAGTTCATTTACATGTAAAATGATTTACTTTCTACCTCCTGGGAATTTTGGGGAGATTGAATAAAAGAATGTGCGACTGCTATATTGCAAAAGTGTTGGAAATTAGTGATAACAGTGATGTTTTCAGACATAAAATATTTAAAACGGAGACCCAAAATAAGAAATGTGTGTTGAGAGTTTAGAGAAATAAACTTTGCTAAACAAAAAAGTTAGGTCTTTCTACATATATTTATTGAGCAATTATTGCCTATGATATGTTTGCAAAAGATGTAAAATGTGTTGGAAGTAGCACAACACATTTGTTATTATTGGTGTTATTAATGATTATTGTTATATTGTAATAAAGTATCAATAACACATGGGTTCTATAGTCAGTTTCCCCCCTGGAAATTAGGTTGCCTTTAAATACAAGTCTGTGTAGTATAGAAAAGTAGCCGAGGGTAATATATTTAACAAGTAGATCTCTAGCATTAATCAAGCAGATTAAAAGTCAGCTTAGAGGGTTGGGAGTGTGAATTAGTGATAAAGCCACATCCAACACACACTAGGCCCTGGGGATCAAAAAAAGAAGCCACTTAAGGTCTTGGTGGTCTCCAGTCTGTATCAGGTGTTAACTCTGCTGTTGCTGATTTGTGAATAGTGCATCCCAGGGAAACCCAGAAGAGGGAAGTTGTCAGGAGGCTGGGACAGCAGATTTTTACCAGATAGTACTAAAGTATTTCATTATTTTAGTGATCAGTATTATAACTGATAACATTATACTGGTGCATATAAGCTGAGTATTAGTCTTTGCTGTAGATTTTTTTTTTTTTTCACCTTTATGGTTCTGAGGATCAAACTCAGGGCCTGAAGCATGCTAGGCAAGTGCTGTACTACTGAGCTACATCTCTAACCCCAGCTGTGTTATGATCAGCATCTTTGGCCCCAGCTGTATTATCAATATCCTTCCTATCTGCCCTGTCCCTAAGAATTAAATATCTTACCCTAATCTCATCAAGTTTGGTTCTATTTGTTTGCTTGTTTGTTACTGGGGTTTGAACCCAGGGACACTTAACCACTGAGCCACATCCCCAGCCCTTTTTAATATTTTATTTAGAAACAGGGTCTTACTAAGTTGCTGAGACTGGCTTTTAACTTGTCATCCTCCTGCCTCAGCCTCCCAAGCCACTGGGATTACAGGCATGCACCCAGCCAAGTTTGGTCCTGTTTTGATCAAGGAAATAAGTAGAAATGGCATGAGCCACTTGTGAGCAGGAATATATGAACCATCCCACGATCCTGGCATATCATTTTTCCACTACCTTAAAAGCAATATGTCCCCGATAAAGCTGCTTCTCTAGCTTTGGTCTCAGAGTGAAGATGTGGACAGTCACAGCTGGCACATGACATTACCTGAAATAAGCTGTTATAATGTTTTGGTTGTTAACTGCAGCATAACCTAGCTAGCCTACACTAATACAGCCCCCAAACAGCTATCCCAGTGGGAAGCCAAGAGTTTGTCTACAAACATGATGAAAAAATAAACCAAACTTTGGTCCACATCACATGGGGGGAATCTCAAGAGGACAGATGTGATTGTAATTTAATAAACAGAAACTTGTATCAATCCCTCATTGTTTATGCTGTTTATATCTCTCTCCAAATAGAATATACAATGATTCTTTGCATGAAAAGGCTTATTTGGCAATGGCAGCCCAAAACAAGGCAGCACAGGACCAACACTAACACTCCTCCTGTAGGCCCTGTCTCAACAGAGACAACCTGAGCATTAGGATTTCCATTTTTCTGTCATCTGAGTGATAGATAATATCTCAGGCTGCCTCTCTAAGAAATGCTTCTTAAGATCAATGTGCTTTCTGGATATGAATTGGTACTAACCCAGCAAATGGGACAGAATTCAGTGATCTGCCACCTACAGGAGTCTAGTTCTTTTATTTTTTTAGACAGGATCTCACTGTGTTCCCAGACTGGTCTTGAACTCCTGGGCTTAAAGGATACTCTGATCTCAACATCCTGAGTATCTTGAGTAGCTGGATTATAGGCATATGCCATCACACCTGGCTAGTTTATAAAATAATTGTATTTTTCTTTATAATTTAATCACATTTTATTTCTATTTTTATATAAATATCAGTTTCTATGAGGTTAAATACAAAGGCCCTGGGAAATTATTCCATTCTCTGCTTATTATTAAAATCAGGTTTCTGAGTTTATAAGGTTAAAGATCAGTTCTGGGACCTGGGGCTGTAGCTCAGTGGTAGAGCGCTTGCCTAGCATGTATAAGACACTGGGCTCATTTCTCAGCACTGCATATAAATAAATAAATAAGTAAAGATCCATCAACAACTGCAGAAACAGATCAATTCTGGGTTGATGTCAAACTCCCTAAGGTTATAGCACTGTCGAGGGACCTGCCTCGATAGCCAGCTGGACTTCCTTAAGAACCATCCCTCTACCTCACTGCTACTTTTGATCTAAAAGAAAAGCAGGTAGTGTCAAAGAGAGATACAGGTCATGTACTGTTGTAGTTCAAAAAGAGATTACTTCTACTTAGTATGAAATAATTGGGAGAGTTCAGGAAAGATTTGCAAGGATGTGACATTGAACTGGGTCTTCAAAAGTAAATAGAAGAGATAAAGAGCATGCCATGAGTAAGCAGTAGTAAGCAAATACAGAAAGTAAGGGATCAGTTGAGGAAATACAGAGTAAGAGGGATATGAAGAAAAAATCATATGGAAAGATATATTACAGTCAGATTAAGATTCGTGGGCTGGGAATGGTGGCACACACCTATAATCCCAGCAGTTCTGGAGGCTGAGGCAGAAGGATTGCAAGTTAAGGCCATTCCAGTTAATTTAGCCAGGACCCTGTCTCAAAATAAAAAATAAAATAGGCTGGGGACGTAGCTCAATAGTAAAGTATCCCTGGGTTCAATCCCCAGTACCTCAAAGGAAAAAAGAAGACTCCTGGGTCTTATTTTCTGCTAAGGAAAGTTAGTGATGGAAGTTTGTTTTTAAGCAATTTTAACCAATTTGAAAGTGTCCAATGTGGTGATATTAAGTATATTCAGATCGTTGTGCAATCACTACTCTAAATCACCAGACTTTTTCACCATCCGCCCCCCCCCCCTTTTTTTTTTTTGCTACTGAGGATTGAAGCCAGAGGAGCTTTACCACTGAGCTGTATACATCCCCAGTCCTATTTTGTTTTTTGTTTTGTTTTGTTTTCTTATTTTGAAACAGGGCCTCACTTAGTTGCTAAGTCTGGCCTCAAACTTGCAATCCTCTTCCTCAACCTCCCAAGTCTCTTGGACTATAGGAATGTGCCACCATGTCCAGCTGAAAACTTTTTATACCTTAAACAACCCCTCATCTCCTACTACCTCCACTTCTGTGTTAATGAATTTGATTCTAAGTAACTCATGTAAGAGGAATCATACAATATGTGTCCTTCTGTATCTGGCTTATTTCAGTTAACATAATGTCCTCAAGGTTCATCCATGTTGTAAGCATATACCAAAATTTCTTTTTGTTGTGTGTACATAGTATATTTTGTTTATCCATTCATCCATTGATGGACATTTATTTCCACCTTTTGGATACTGTGAATAAATGCTGCTGTGAACATTGGAGTGAAATCTCTATTGGAATCCCTGCTTTCAACTTTCCTGGGTATGTACTAGTGAACTTGCTGGATCACATGTGATTCTATGCTTAATGTTTTTTAAGGAGCCATCATATTATTTTCCACAGTGGTGTTCCCACAGGTAGAAGTTTTTCCAGAAGGGAGTGACATGGTCAAAGCCATGTTTAAAGGCAATCTGGAAGAGAGTAGAATGGGATAGAGTTGCAGAATGATCAGGTGGAGACTTCCACAGTAGTTGAAGGAACATATCATGAGAACCTGAACACATCAGCAGCCATGAGAATTGAAGGAAGAAGAAACAAATGCAGAAGGGATATGGCCAAGCTAGAATTGAAAAGACTTGACCATTGATGACTAATTGAGCAGGTGGGGAACAAAGGAAAAATAAGGGTGTTTAACACAACCCCAGGTTTCATGCCTGGGAGGATGATAGTGCGGAGAACTCACAGTTCAGGTTTGGACATACAGAGTTTGAATCACAAGTGGGACATTGTGGGCCGTGGAGTGGATATTTTTTGTCTGGTCTGCTCAATATCCCTTGCCCTTTAGACTGGTAATGACACACACTGCTTTTCTCTTTTTAGGTTGTAGAATCATTCTTCTTCATCTCTATATATCACAGGGCTGAGAGGGTGTGTGGCCCTGAGAATGTAATTCTCAGATCTCTGACTAGGGGAATTGTAATTCACCATTGGTCCAACTGCTTGGCTCTGAAACCCCTGTCAAGTTTTGAAGTCTGTTGTCCTTCACTCTGAGGCCTAAACTCTGTCCTCCTCCTCTTCATCCTCCTCTCTTTCTTTCTTTCTTTCTTTCTTTCTTTCTTTCTTTCTTTCTTTCTTTCTTCTTTCCTCCTCTTCCTCCTCCTCCTTCTAATATTTGTTTTAGTTGTAGATGGACACAATACTTTTACTTATTTTTATGTGGTGCAGAGGACCAAACCCAGTGCCTCACACTGGGCAAGCGCTTTACCACTGAGCTCTTGCCCCATACAATACACAGAGAATTCTTCTGATAGACAACTTTGAAGGACTCAACAGCCTTGCCAAACTTGTCTCAGAACTTCACATTAGTCTAAGATGCTTCCAGAACTCTCTTCCCTCTCTCCTTCACTTAGGGTCAGCCCTGCATCATTGCCTGGTGGCTCTCAGTCTTCCCCAGTTTACTCCCATGATCTCTCACAGGTGTTTTTTTTATAATAAATTTGTTTTATTGTATCCTGTCTTGGTGTCTGATTTCCTGAGAATACGAACTGACATAATGGGAGGGAGGAGGGAATGCTACCCACCACGGTACCTCTTCTATGCCCCATTAACCAGAGGCTAGAAGTCTTGCCAATTATAATGATCAATCTCCATGTCCTTGGTCCAGTGCGTCCTCAGTCTCAGCATCATTTGGCTCCTAGACCACTTGATCCACCTCACTGACAGACATGACTGACAAGATCTGAGCAAGGCCTTATAATTCTGCTGCCTGAGGTCACTTCATTGCAAACATGGATTCTATATCTTCTACAACTTCCAGACCCTGATGATACATCCACCTCACAGAACATGGAATCTGGCTTCCTGGGTAGCTGCTAAAGGGGCCAATGAAGCAATCTTGTACAGGGGGTTTAGCTACTCATGGAGTGAATTGACCAGTGGGACAAGAGACAGGAAGGAGCAGGATAGAATCATCCACTCTCCCCTCCCTCTGATGAACTGTTTGAAGGCATAATTTCTCCCTATGACCCACCTAGAACTGCTTCATGCCCAAGCATGTATACCCGCCAAGAGATTAGCCATGGCTCTTCACAGCTCACTTAGAAGTATCCAGCAAACATTTCCTTGCATTTCTTGCCATCTTCTGCTTTCTCTTGTCCCTCATTCACCACCCTAGGATTATGTCTCCCACATGAAGCTTTAGCACGTAATCCCTTCTTCATACTTTGTTTTCTAGGAGATTTTGCTAACACAGGCAACAGTTTCTAAACAGGCACATGACCCAAACCAAGTGAAGCAAAGTCTTTGTAACAGTATGAAAAATGGATAGAGGAGAAACAGGATTTCTCTTCTGGAGGTTTTGATCCACAAGTACCTTAGTGGTACCTTTTTCCTGCTTCATGAACAGTGCCTGCTTGAGCATGAAGGCATCATAGAGGAAGACAGAGGTCGGAGAAAGAGGTATATCCCTCTCTGAGCCCCCACACTGATTGAGCTAGGTCCAGCTTTCCCCAACATGTGTAGATGTTCTGTCATTTCTTTCTCCTAGACCAGTTTTGCCAATCCATATATAAAACATGGTCACCCACAGACCCCAGGTCCCCTCTGTTCAAAGATCATCCAGGTGACTCAATTCACAGGCTCAATTAAAAATTCCTGACAGGAAGATCTGCTTGGGCTAGCTTTAGCCAAGGGTCCACCCCGAACTAACCAACATTGTTGTGGAGGGATAGACACCATTACGTGCTGTAACCCTGTAATTAGATGTATGCTGGAGGCAGGTGACAGAGTAATGCTTTGCAGAAAAATGGGAATAGAGGGTTGGGTACACCAAACAGTGATTGTCTACTCTCAGGGAATAAATAAGGGAAAAGAGTAAAGGTGAGAGGTTAGAGGCTGAAACTTTATCTAATGCAATGCTATCCAGTAGAGCTTTCTGAGATCATAGAAATGCTTTCACCCTAACACTGTTCAACATAGTAGCCATTACTGAGGTACTTGCTGAGGTACTTACTGAGGTGGTTACTGAGTACTTACAAGATGGTACAGTTGAGAAACTTAATTATTTATTATTTAAGCCTAAATAGCTACATGTAGTTAATGCTACATCTTAGGCAGCACAGTTCTGAACAATTGGTCGCATGGCGTAGTTGCTTTAGCATGTACTTTGGAGTCAGTCCAATCTAAGTTTGAGTCCCAGCTCCACTTACTTAACTTTGAGCTGGAGAAGTAAAAGATGCAAAGAACAGTCAATGGTATGTGATTCCACAAAGAGAAAAGGACAAAAGATCTACAAAGGGCCAAAGAGTGTCAGATTTGGCATTTTGGAGACTCTGAGGGAACGAAGATATTAAGGGTTTAAAATGTGATGGGGTAAAATTGAGACCAGTTCTCCAACCAACTGTTTGGATGGCAACTAAGTTCCTTTCCTCCAGAGGAAACTCCCAGGCAGAAAGACTGGAAATGCAAAAATTCTCTCTAATTTCAGTTGTCACAAGGGGAGCTGAGAATTCAAAGGCATGTAGTGAATGCAGAGCTCCAAAGTCAAGTCGGAAAAACGGAATGGGAAACACTGTCAAATGTGGAGCCTGGAGCCACAACTGGAGTTGCCTAGACCAAGGAAGCCACAAGGAAAGCACACCTCACCTGCATACCCTCATTATATAGCACTCGCTCTGTGAACAGCATGTGAGTCCTTCAAGGGTTAGAGCCACATGCATCTATGAGCACTTAGTAAGTACCTGGCCCTTAGTAGATCAGATCTACTGAATGAGTGAATATAGGTAAAATCAGTCCATTCTTGGTGCATGATAATTCTGTAATATAATATTCATTGAGTTATCTGAGGGAGGAAACTAGAAGGTGCCAAGGAGTTCTTCTTGGCTTGGAAACCCTGCTTTTAAGGTCCTTGGCATATTGCCTGGCACAGAGGAATTGATCAACAAGTGATCACTATGTAGTTAAAATTAGTCCAGGAGTAAGATTTTGGATAAGGTTGGGGTAAGACCTTGACAATAATGAGAACTAACATATGTTGATCTCATTTAATCCTTAAACCAACTTAATGAGATGGATTTTATTAGGTTAATTTTACAAATGAGAAAACTTGAAAAAAAAAGATGTAATTTATCCAGTGACTCAGCTCAGAAATGGTAGGACTGGTGTCAAACCCAAGCTTACCCAACTCCAGAATTCAGCCTCCAACAACTAAGGTTTGGGAGCTAGGGAGCAGGAGGTTCAAAAAGGAAGCTTAAGAAAAGCAGTTCTGGGATCAAAATTCACTTCTGCTTCTACACACTCACACAAATCTCAATAACTTGGCCCTTCTGTACCCTTGACTTAAGTGCCTTCTTGTCACACTCCATATTTCTTCTGCTGAGTTCATCTCTAAGCGCCCCTTCTGCTTCCTGCACATGCAACTGTATGTTCTCTCCTTTGATCCAAGGAAGCAGAAGTTAAAATGGGGTCAAAGGAGGCCTTTTTGTTGGTTTGGTTTCTAAACAAAAGACAAACTCTACAGCAAGTAAGTAAACTAAATATTCCAACAGAGAAGAGGGAATTGACAATGCAAATGAAAGAATAACTGTAGAGGCAAGTTCTTCAGGTCCTGAGCACAAGTCAAGGGAGAGGTTCACCTCTGATAGGGATTAGGACAGGGTATCAGAGTAGAGGAAGACAGAAAATATGAATAAAGAAACAGGAAAGCTGGTAAAGGTTAGGATGCTTAAAATCAAGAGTTAAATTTTGCAGCAATTGATGGTGACCGTAGTGTAGGATGATGTTTTTCAAATTTCAGGTCTTAATTCATTAACAGATCACAGAATCATTTAGAAGTTTGTAGCCAACTTTTGTTTTCATAATGAAATAGAATAGAATTAAAATTTTGGTTTAATGGGACAGATTCAGGTTAAATACTGTGAAAACTATTATGAAACTTTTGCTGGTCATACACACAGCAACATGTGTACTGGTCATGGTATAAAACTGATTTCTTATTGAGGGTAAAGAATATTTGCCATCTAGCATGTGACCTTGGGAAAAGTGCCCGATTCCTAGAACTTCTTTGTCTTCCAGAGATTTTCACAATGCTTGTAAATAGGTCTTTCTTTTTGACAGAAAATGAACACCCTGGGGGATGATCCTATTCGATTATGCCAGAACTCCCCAAGCTGTGGTTATAGCATGTGGGTTCCACGTAAGTAAAAAAATTAATCCTGATCTTCAGAGCTACTATTCCTTCTTGGTTTCCACTCCCCTTATTGTCCCAGGATGACAACCAAAAGCTCCCAGGGCCTGCATGTTTCCTATTTATAATCAAGGAAGAGAATCTGTGTGCTAGATTTCTGGCAAAAATCCTGAGCTTCATTCCGATTAGACTGGCTGAGTTCAGATCATTCCAGTCAGTGAGAGTGAATGCCCTGATTGGTTCAGTGCTGCTGTACCTGATGGAATTAGCTTACTGAAAACACATGGATCCTGGAAGGGAAACCAGGACTATTGGAAAAGGAGTAATGATGTAATCAATTAATGACTAATAGAAACGGCCTATAATAATGATTCCAAATTAATTGACAGTTTCTTTCTTTCTTTCTTTTTTTTTTTTTTTTTGGTACTGGGGTGAACCCAGAGGCACTCCACCACTGAGCCACATCCCCCACCCTATTTTATATTTTATTTAGAGATAGGGTCTCACTGAGTTACTCAGGGCCTCACTAAGTTGCTGAGGCTAGCTTTGAACTCGCGATCCTCCTGCCTCAGCCTCCCAACTGCTGGGATTAGAGGCGTGCGCCACTGTGCCCGGTTGACAGTTTCAATAGTATCTGTGTTAGTAATCATTGCTTTTTTGCTGCAAGCTGCATTTCAGCCTTCTCATGTTCTGTTTAGGGGGCTGGATCCAATAAACTACATTTCCCAGACTCTTCTTGCTAGTTGACTTCCCGTCCGATTAGGCCAATGGAAAATTTAGGTGGGAAATTTTGTGCTCGAAGAAGAGAAGGTGGTAGGAGAGGTGTTCTCTTGTGTCTGCTGGAGACTGACAGCACAAAGTAGTTAGGAGACCTTCAGCATTCCTGGCAGTGCTGGTAGTGGCCCACTGTCATACTGAAAAAACAGATCTAGTAGTGTCCACAATAAGTGCTCTTCTGTCTAATAACACCCTCCCATTTGTTCCTCAGGATGTGGGGTAATAGAAGCTTCCTGCAGTTACTAATATCTAGTCTGCCCAACTTTACTTTTGCTTCTTCAGGCCTTCTAACATTTTCCTAACCAATTCTCTGAAATAATTTCCCTCTGTTTGAAATTCCAAACACATCTTCTATTTTGTTATCTTCACCCCAAATGACACAGCATCACCCTGGCCTCTGGACAAGGTAACTGCAATTACTAACTTCCCAGTGTGGGTTTGCATTGTTGAGCTGGGTGATGCTGTAAGAGGGGCACACTGAGCTCTCAGCCAGGGCACTGGGGAAGGACCCAGGGCAGACCACAGCAAGCACAGGTGAAGTTGCTTATTCCCTTCTGCTTCCTCATCTACTCCCATAACTGCCTTATGGAGGCACTACTTGCTTCCAAAGATAAATTTATGCTGTGACCAGGATGGATAGGCTCCAGAGTGACCAGATGGGAGCCCAGCCATGAGCACAGTTGGCAAGGGGACCCAAAACAGAGGAGCCAGGAAAGGGCATCCTGGCTAGAGTAGAGTTTATAGAGGAGGAAGGGAAGATATGTTGACTTCTGCTTCATATTTCTTTTAGCAGTTCTGATGAAGAAATAGACTGATGGTTCTCAACATTTTCTGTCTTGTTTTCCACCAAGTTTTCTGAGATCAAAACAAGAAAATGGAAACTTCCAACACCATTTATCCTTGCCAATATCTGAGGAACCATTACAAAATCCTTACATCCAACCTAGCTTAGTCCTGTGGTCTCCTGGTGCTACCCAAGCAGCAAAGTCTCTGCAAGGAGTAATTTTTTTTGTTGTTTATTTTATGCCAGCAAAAGGGCTCAAACCTAGGGCCTTCTGGGTGTTAGGTGAGCACTCTACCACTGAGCTATTTCTCACCCAAGGAAGGATTGTGCATGACCCATGCAGGTTCCACAGGGACATCAGTGGCAAGAACACTACTTCTCTCAGCAGTCCTTTACCATGGTCCAAAGCATTTTGCAAGGCAGAGTTAGGCAAGTCGTGAGAAGAGAACTGTAAATTTAAATAGGATTCGTGATTGGAAACTTAGATCTTACTCAGTCATTAACTTGTTCTATGATCTTAGGAAAGTCACTTAACAAGCTCAATCTCTATTTTAAAAACAGTGTAGATTTTTTTCAAACTATTTTAAATAAGTTGATTTAAGGGAGTAAGTGGGATGGGAGAAACCATAGATATCCACTATGTTTCCTTCTTGCCCATCCTCCCTGGGTTTCAATGAGTATAATAATATGATAAGCATAAAAATGTCTGAGAAGCACAAGCACCATACAAAAGCAAGAAGGTATTATTATCAACATAGCTGTTAGCTTAGGAGGATGAAGGCAGGGCACAGACCAAGAGCCATACAGCTAGAAGCCAGAAGATCTGAAAAACTTTATTTCTTCAAATTCTTCCTGGAGTGGCACATTCTTTGGAGAAGATCTGGCACTAAAATCCTCTGAGATGCTGAAGTGGATCCAGAATGTGTTGAGGGGACAGGTAGGAGAAATACCAGCCCTGTTCCTCAGTTCCTTTGTGATACAACAAAAGATGCAATCGAAAGGAGAGACAGATCGTATCAAGGGCTCAGGTTCAAAGCCAGGTGTGTGTTGCAACCTCTTACAGGCTCTTCAACCAGTCAACAAGCCATGATGTCAAGGGCACACCAATAAATCCTGAACTCAGTTGCCAACAACCTAAAAACCAATCCTCTACACAATCTTCATAATTTACACTGATTTAGGTAGAACCTAAGAGATAGTCTAATCAAAGTAAGGCCCAGAGAGGGGAAGGAACTGGCCAAGATAACACGGTAGAGTCAGGCTTATTGGGCTGTGAAGAACAGAAACTTACTCAGTGTAACTCAGATATGGAGGAGTGTCTGATAAGGGAGGACTGGAACTGAAAGGCCAGTGAGAAGGTGTCAGGGTTCTGTTCATTCTCTCTCTTTGCCCCATCCTATCTCTGGACAGAATCATTCCTTTCTCTCCTACTACACTCAGGCTTCTACTTTCCCTTGGTCTCTGCTCCCTCTTATCTCACCTTTCACATGGCTTTTCTAGCCAGGACCCACTTGTCTCTGGCCCCTCTACTTCAAGTCCCTCCACCACCTCACAATTTCCTTCTGTTCCTTCAACCCTAGAGAAGCTCTAATTGGCCCATCTCAGATTTTTGTGCAAGGTCTTTGGTCAGAGGTCATCAGTTCACACATGAAATAGCCCCCTTGTCTCAGATGCTGGTCCCATCTATTCAGATCTAGAGACTGGAGGGTCAGGTGGCCAAAAGCATGCCCCAGCAGTGCTTATCCTCAAGGTGCCTTTGTCCACAATGTGGTTGTGCATTGGGAGAAAACTACCATCACTGAAACTGTGATTGGAGCTCAAGGCTCCAGATTTCCTGCCCGGAGCTTTTCCCATGGAATTATGATTTCTTTTCCTTATTTATGCAGCAGACATGTCTTAATGCCTGCTAAATGTCATCATGAATATCTTCCTTCTCTTCCCCTTCCTCTCTGCCCCAAGGAGCTTATGATATAGGGAAGATAAAGGCAGGAAAAGAATTAGGGTATATGAGTGCTACCACCTACTGAGTACTAGGTACCATCTACTGAGTACCAGGTACCAATCCCTGCTGATGACACACATTTTCTTGTTTCATCTTTATCACTCCCTTATGAGGTCAGCACCCCATTTCACACATATGGAAGGAAACAGGCTCAGAGAGTAGTTTCCAGAAAATAGTCATTACAGTAGGGCTCCAATGACACCTGCTCTGTTCACACTTTGCAGTGTGGCCTGTACCCTGCTGTTACAACACAGAGGAGCGAGGAGGCAGGAAGGAGGCCTAGGGAGGAGGGCAGGAATATGAAGAGCAGTGGACTTCCAGAAGGAGGTGACATCTGAGCTGAGCTTGAGCAAGATTTCATTAGGCCAAGTGTGGAGCGATTATAATCACAGGGAGCCATACATGAGAATAGCAAGACCCAAGCAGAGCATCTAGAAAGGCTGGGAAGGCTAAAACGGAGGTGTGAGCAGGAGCACACTGTACTACCAGAGACCCCTGCCTTACATGCCTCACCTCGCTTCACAGGAGGAGAAGGCAAATTCAACAGAACCTAAGGAATCAACTGCTATGCCTGGTCTTTGATCCTGGAGTAGGCTCTCAGAGCACATCGATAGAGTCCTAAGTGAAAAATTCAAGAGAAAAGAGGAACTTTAAACACCAACACTTGAAACAACACTCCCTGCCCCAGTTCCCCTCACAGTTTTCTTATGCCTGACTTTCAGGTCTCATCTTGGGTGTCACTTCCCCCAGAAAGCGTTCCTTGGTCTCCCAAGTCTATCTTAGGGCACCTGGGGTACCTGTTCGTAATTGCCCTTTGCCTTCTCTTCTTTGTCTGCTGAGAATTCCTGGAAGGCAGAGGCTACATCTTGTTCATCCTTGCATTCCTAGAACAGCATGTGACTCTTAGTAGCTGCTCAATAAGAGAGAGATGAAAGAATAACGAATAGCCTCCAAGGGGGTTTTGGGAAATCTTTCAGGTCATGTGACTTTTTCTGTCTCTGGAGTCCTACTGACTTCAACACTTGGAACCCTCCACGTGTTTGAGCCGGGGGAACTTTAAAAATCATCTAGTTATTCTGTCCCCCTACCACTGGGGGTGACACCAAGGGTGACAGGTTTAGCTGTCACTGGACCAAAGCTGTTGGGATTGCCAACAATCCCAGTTTTATGTTTCTAGCCACAGTTTTTCCTCTGAATTCCACAGCTCATCAGCTGCCTATCCAGCCTTTCATGTGGGATGTCCCACAATCCCTGCATCTAAACACATCTAGTACTGGACTAGCATCTCTCCGAGGCCTGGTCCTCCTCCAGGTTTCCCTGTCTTGGTGAAGAACATCACCACCCACCCTGCTGTTGACCCGAAAGTTAGGAGTCCTCCTTATCAATAGTCTTCTTGCACCAGTAAAATATCAAGTAGTGGTGTCTACCACCTAAACCACAAAATCTCTCCAATTCCTCTTTGTCACCTGTGCTAGTCAGCTTTGTGTTGCTGTAACTAAAATACCTGACAAGAACAACTTAGAGGAGGAAAAGATTTACTCTGGCCCCCAGTTTCAGAAATTTGAGTCCGTGGTCACCTGGCTCCATTGCTTTGGGCCTGAGGTGAGGCAGAACATCATGGTGGAAGCAGGTGGTGGAGGAAAGCTGCTCAGCTCATGGCAGTAGAGAGAGAAGGGGAGAGGTATGTGGGGGAGAAGATAAACCCTTACAGGGCACACCAATGACCTACCTCCTCCAACTCAATCCTATCTCCCAGTATTCCTTTTAGCTAGCACTGACTTCATCCATCAAATAGATCAATACATTGATGAGGTCAGAGTCCTCATGATCCAATCATTGCCACAAAGCCTCATCTCTGAACCTTCTGCACTGGGACCATGTCCTCAACACATGAGCTCTGGGGGGACATTCTAGATCCAAACCATAGTCCCACCCCAGTCCCAAAACCCCACAATTAGCAGGTGTGGTAGTGCACACCTATAATCCCAGGGACTTGGGAGGCTAAGACAGAGGATTGCAAATTGACAGCCTGGGCAATTTAGTGAGCTCCTCCCCCAATACACACACAAAAAAGGACTGGGGATATAGCTCAGCAGTAAAGTGCCCCTGGGTTCAATCCCCAATACCACAAAACAACAACGATAAACAGCAGCAACAACAAAAACACCCCACAGCTCTCAATAGACCCTGCAAAAATTTCACTATTTTCTCTGAATCTGCTCTTTCCTTGCACGGATCCATGCCCTTTACTGAAGCTGGAATGACTTTTCTTTTTTTTTTTTTTTTTTTGGTACTGGGGATTGAACCCAGGAGTACGTGGCCACTGAGCCACATCCCCAGCCCTATTTTGTATTTTATTTAGAGACTGGGTCTCACTGAGTTGCTTAGGACCTCACTAAGTTGCTGAGGTTGGCTTTGAACTCACGATCCTCCTGCCTCAGCCTCCCAAGTGCTGGGATTACAGGCATGAGCCACCATGACCGGCTGGAATGACATTTAAATTTTTTTTTTTTTTTAGTTGTTGATGGACCTTTATTTTATTCATTTATTTATATATGGTGCTGAGAATTGAACCCAGTGTCTCACACATGTGAGGCACATGCTTTACCACCGAGGCACAACCCCAACCCCTGGAGTGACATTTAAAAAATCTTTATTTAACTCCTTTTCTTCCAGTGGCTCTCTACCTTTTACAAAATTTAATAATTATTGTAGCTAACCCTTATGGAGAACATAATGTGTCCTAGAACCCATTCTAAGGATTTTGCACACATTAACTCATTATATCTCACAACCCTAAATATCCCCATTATATGAATGAGGAACTTGAGACTCAGGAGAAGCAACTTCAGGGCCTTTGTGTAAGCTCTTACCCCATTCCTTTTTTTTTTTGGAACCAGGGCTTGAACTCAGGGGCACTCGACCACTGAACCACATCCCCAGCCCTATTTTGTATTTTATTTAGAGATAGGGTCTCACTGAGTTGCTTAGGGCCTCACTGAGTTGCTTAGGGCTTCGCTAAGTTGCTGAGGCTGGTTTTGAACTCATGATCCTCCTGGCTCAGCCTCCGAGTCACTTGGATTACAGGCGTGCGCCACCACACCCGGCTCTTACCCCATTCTTGACTGCTATTCAGACTTCAAAAAGAATACATTTGAGGATCTCCCTTGCTAGGTCAGGCTCTTTCATACCCTGCATCCCAGTTTTAATTATATGACTACTTAGGGCAGTTATTTGATTGCTGTCTGCCTCCCCACTAGGCTTTAAGTTCTATGTCTGTTTTGTTCATCATTGTGCCTTGGTACTTCACATATAACAAATACTTGGCATTTATTGAATGAATCAATGAGAAGAGTTTCCAGTAGAAGAGGGGATATGGTTGGGTTGGTTTTAGAAGGATTTCCCATATCTAGAAGTCTGGAGGGGGTGAGACTAAGTTCCTGATAGCAGCTGAACTTGGGAGTGAGAGGAAGGCAGGCTGCACTAGGAGGTTTGCAATGGGGATACGGAGCAGTGGTGAGCCAGGGTGGTATCTAGGAGGTTGACTGGGACTAGGCCTGATAACTAAATGGATAGAGGTAAGAAAGAGGGCAGAGTGATTCCCAAGGGTTTCTGACTTGGGCAATTGGTACCTTGAACCAGTATGTTTAGTCAGCTTTGAGTCTCTATAGCAATACTTGAGCTAATCAGCTTACAAAGAGAAAAGGCTTATTTTGGCTTACAGTTTTAGAGGTTCCTGTCCATGATTGGTTGGCTCTGTTCTTTGGGTCTAGATGGATGTTTTAGTCGGCTTTTTTTGGTGCTGTGATTAAAAGGACCTGACCAGAACAATTGTAGAGGAGGAAACATTTATTTAAGGGCTCATGGTTTCAGAGGTCTCAGTCCACAGACAGCAGGCCCAATTCCCCGGGGCTTGTGATATGGCAGAACATCATGGAGGAAGAGTGTGGCACAGGGAAGCAGGTCAAGTGATGATCAGGAAGCAGAGAGAGAGATCCCCCATTCTCCAGATACAAAATATATACCCCATAGCTCTGCCCCCAATTACCTACTTCCTCTAGCCACACCTCACCCTCCTCCAGTTACCACTCAGGTATTAACTCACTGATTAGGTCAAGGCTATATATAACCCAATCATTTCTCCTCCAAACCTAAGATTTTGGGGGATACCACATCTAAACCATAACAGTGGCACATGATGGCAGAAGCAGATAATGGAGTGAAACCACTCATCTCATGACTGGGAAGTAAGAGAAAAAAGAAGTAAGAGGAAGTAAAACTGTGGAATTCCTAGAGGGGCCCCACAATCCCCTTTATGGCACTTCCCCTCTTCCCACATGATCTGATGACCTCCCACCAGGCTCCACCTCTTCAGGTTTCCACCAGTTTTCAATAGTGTCACAGTAGGGACCAAAACTTTACCACACGGACCTTTATGGGACATTTGAGATTCAAACTACAGTGACCAGGGTGGAGGGTGTCTGAAGGAGAGGTAGCCCAGGTTGGCAGAGCGGGCAGCCCTAGACCAAGTCAACAGAAACATGGAAATGTTCTCAAAAATCTTTTGTACTGAGACTCCTTAGCTTGGTCCTGGTGTATTTTTTATCCAGCCTAGTCTCCAATCTACATTTAAACTCAGGGCTCAGAGACCACTGCCCTTCCCCAAGTCCCACTCTGCCTTCCCACTCTCAAATTCCACAAGACTCCCCTAGGATCCCTCCCTGCCCTCCCACCCCTTCTGGGGGTCTCAAGGATTCACTGCTTGAGGAATGTTTCTCTGCCTACCTCCCTTCATCCTGGATTCTTAATTCCCAGTACCCAGTACAAGGCTTAGAGCAAGGTAAAAAAGCTTGTTTTGTTGAATTTTCCCAGGCACTTGGGTCTATCACATTAAAATCTGTGACTGGAAATGGGACATTAAATTCTGGTGCCACCCCTTAGAGGTGGACAAGTCCCCTGTCTCAAGCCTCACTTTCCCCAAAATGGAAATGATAATGTAGTTGACCCACCTTGAAGAGATTTTTTTGAGGTCAAATGAAATACTCTATGTCAAAAGTTTAGCACATTGCCTGGAATACGTTTAACTCCCTCAAAAAACAAAAGCCATAACAAAAAATAGATATTTATTTAAAGGGGAAAAAAAATCTCTTAAGGTCAGGATGGGGCATGAACTGGAACCGATGCTTGCAGTTCCCAGGATGAGCACGCGAGGGAAGTGGTGAGCAGCCTCCTGGAGGACGAACTCCGCTGTGCTAAGGCACCTGCTGAGAACCCAGATGGCAGGACTGGGTTTCCGGGACTTCCCAATCCTTGAACAGGTGGATGCTGGTCCGGGCGCCTTGGGAGGAGCCTCTGCGATATGCTCGGGCCAGACTCCCACAGTCCGGGTAGTCCCTTCGAGCCTTGCGGGAAGGGCTAGCCGGCCACAGCCGAAAGAGTGTCGGGCAACTGGGATTTATGCCTTCCAGTCTGTGATTTGTCTTTCAAATTGATTATGGTCATTTCCTGTGGACGAAAGTTTTCATAGTCAAACTTATTGCCTCCCTATGGTTTCTAGGTTTCATCATACTTAGAAAATCTTTTCCATCTTCAGGATTATCAAAATATTTACCAATGTTTTATTCTGGTAAATAATAAACACCGTGTTATTATTTAAATATGTGCTCTACTTGGAATTTATTTAGCTGTAGGTAAGGACATAGCTTTCTTCTGTTTTCTCAAATGACTTGGTAGATATTCCACCCATCATTGAAAGCCCTATGTTTCCCACATTTGTCAGAAATCCCAGTTTCATCATGCACTATATTCCCATGCGTGGGTGGGTCTCTTATTTATTTATTGTACAAACTTATGGGTACTGTATCATCGTTTGATACATGTATACAGTGTAATGATCAAATCAGGATAGTTAGCATTTCCCTCTCCTTAAACATTTTCTTAAAATTTTTGATTTTAAGAAATCTAATAATGGTACTTACTTATGCAGTCACAGTGTGATATTTCAGCACCTGGAAACAACAGGTACTGACCAAAGCAGAGTAATTGTTTCCATCTCCATAATGTTACTTTGTGTTTGGAACTTTCAAGTTCCTCTCATCTAGTAATCCATGAAATATATAATAGGTTGGGTTAGGGGTGTAGCTCTGTGGTAGACCACTTGCCTAGGAAACATGAGACCCTGAGTTTGAGCCCCAGCACAGAAAAATGTGTGTGTGTGTGTGTGTGTGTGTGTGTGTGTGTGTGTGTGGTGTTGTAGCAGCAGCAGCAATAGTAGGTTTTTATGAACTATAGTCATTGCTGTTCATTTCTGTACTTCTTTTGTTCTACTGATTGGCCTAGTCCTGCTTCAATACCATACTTTTGTTTGTTTGTTTGTTTTGTTTTGTTTTTTGGTGCTGGGGATTGAACTCAGGGGCACCTGACCACTGAGCCACACCCCCAGCCCTATTTTGTATTTTATTTAGAGACAGGGTCTCACTGAGTTGCTTAGTGCCTCCCTGTTGCTGAGGCTGGCTTTAAACTCACCATCCTTCTGCCTCAGCCTCCTGAGCAGCTGGGATTACAGGCATGCGCCACCGTAGTGGGCCAACCATACTGTTTTAACTACACTGACTTTGTAATATGTTTTAATATCAGGTAAGGCAAGACCTTTTTCATTACTTTTTTTCTAGGTTTTTTGTTGTTGTTGTTGTTGTTTTGGTACTAGAGATTGAACCCAGGGTTTTGCACATGGTAGGCAAGTGGCTGTACCACTGAGCTATAAACCCAACCCTTTTAAAATTTTATTTTGAGACCATGCTTTACTAAATTGCCCAGGCTGGCCTCTAACTTATGATCTTCCTGTCCTACCTTCCAAGTAGCTGGGATTACAGGTGTGCCATCACACCCAGCTAAGACTTTTATTTATTTTTTTATTCCTGCATATTAATTTTTGTATGTACACTGAAGAATCAACGCCCTCTCCATCTAATCCTTCTGAAAGCCCATATGGAATATTGGAGTGTCTGAAATTATATGAAAATGTGCATTTGCACATTCTCTTTTGGAGAGAAAATCCAAAATTTTCATCAGATGTGTGAAGGAATCATGATTCTGTAGGGAGCACTTGGTTGGCATGTCTCTTTGACAGGGGCAAGGGAAAAGTACAGAGGAATCCTGATTCTTCTCTTCTCCCAGTCCTCACAGACTATGCTCTCCCCATCTTTCACCTCCACTATTGTTCCCAATACTTCCCTGGCCCTCATCTTGCCTCCCTTAATCTAGGCCCCCTCCCTCCAGAGCAACCATTCTGCCACACAGGACCTAGTTCTAGGCCTAGGCCTGATGTGGATTAGATGATAACATTTTAATTAATAACTAAATAAAATCATGAGTCTCAGATTTACCTCTGACTCAGCTTGGGACCCAGCTTTAGGCTCTCCACTTTGCTGGGCCTTGGTTTACCCTTCTCACAAATCAGATAAGAAGGAATGAGATACGATTAGGGAGGTGTATGGAAGAAACAGCTAATTATCCCCAGGAGATCCTTTTTTATTTTTACCCTTTTTTTTTTTTCTATTTTCTTTCTTTCTTTCCTGTGATACTGGGGATCAAAATCAGGCCCTTGCATATACTAGGCAAGTCTCTACCACTGAGCTACACTGCCAGCCCCCAGGAGATTCCTTAACTTCAATAATTTTCCTTGTTCATCCCACCTCCCACTTCCCATTCACATTTAATTTAATTCATGTCCTCAGCAGGAAGGGGATAGGGGACAGATGAGAGAAGAGAGAGGGGAGGTCCCAGAGAAGAGATTGACCAAATTATGTTATGTGCATGTATAAACATGTCACAATGGATCCCATGTGCATAATTATTATGCATCAATAAAAAGTTTTTAAAAAATATACTATCCTTCTAGCCAGGCATGGTGGCACACACCTGTAATCCCAGCAGAGGGAGGCAGGAGGATCACAAGTTCAAAGCCAGCCTCAGCAACTTAGCAAGACCCTGCTTCAAAATAAAATATAAAAAGGGCTGGGGAGGTGGCTCTGAGGTTAAGTGCCTCAGGGTTCAATCCCAGGACTAATAATAATAATAATAATAATAATAATAATAATAATACTGTCCTTCTTAGAATGAGTGAAATTAAAAACACCAGAACCCAAGAGTGGAACAGATCAATCCTAAGCAAGCTTGACATGCTCCTCAAGTCCCAAACTGCTGGGGAACAGGGACTCAGGGTGTCCACTTTGAAGTTCATTTAGGCAGTTTTCAGGCCCTAGAACAGGGTTTCTCAGCCCTGGTACTATTGACATTTTGGACTGATGGTTGTTTGGTGGCTGGCCTGTGAAGGATATTTGGCAGAATCCAGAGTCTCTTTTGAGAGACCCCCTAGATTGTGAAAACCAAAAATGTCTCCAGACAATGTCAAAAGTTGAAAATTACTGCCCTAGGAGGAGTAGAGAGGGCAGGCGAAGGATATTAACTTAGGTCACAGGATGGACACTCTCTCCTCCCTTCCCCTCTATCAGAAAGGGACATTTTATTCTTTACGGGCACTTGGGCAAGTCTTTCTTGTCTCTGAACTTCAGTTTTTTCATCTGTAAAATGGACTTGATGTTTGTAAGTTGTTTCCCCTTCTCTCACCATCTGACGTTCCTGGATTCGGTCCAGGGTGTATCAGAGGGCACCTCGGTGCTACTGAGGTCCTGGGAGTTGCCTCAAAGAGCAGGATGGATGGGAAAAAACAGATGACAGGGATGGTGGTGGAGAGGAATGGCCGGGCAGAAGGCAGGAGCGTCCTCGCGACAGGGAGAAGCTTGAGGTATTCCTAGACCCTCCTGCTTCCAGGCACACTCCTTCAAGGCCTCATCAAACCAGGTGGCCCCAAACATCCTCCCGGTTGCCCAGGCCCCGCCTCCCACCAGCCCCAACGCACTGGCCCCGCCCCGACTCCGTGGCTCCTCCTACCCGTCATAGGCTCCGCCCTCAGCAGGCCCCGCCTCCCTCTTCGCCTCCCGCCAGCCCGGGCTCTGGCTTTGCACCCGGCGGCGTCTGAGAACGGTGGCGGGTGCTGAGCCGGCAGCGCAGGCGGGCGGAGCGGAGCTGCCTGGCTCGGCGGCGGGCGATGCCCCCGTGAGCCTCTCTCGTCTCCCCTCCCCGCCCCGCGTCCCTACCCTCTCAAAGTCCGCGCCCGCCTGGGGCCGGGCCGCGCCTACCGCCGGGTCCGCGGGGCGGGGTCCGGGGGAACACCTGCCCCGCCTTGCGGAGCAGCCTCGGCCTGCGGAGCCCCTTCCCTGTCTGGACTCCGGCCCCACCTCGGGGTAAGTCAGTAGGCCCTGCTCGCCTGGGAGTGGACATGGGGAGGGGGCTGCGGTCTGGGGGACCACGAGGGTGGGGGTTCTGGCGGTGAAGCGCAACGTAGGCTTGTGAGTGTGCCGGGTTTTGGGGGGCGGGGGCCCGGGGATGAGCACAGCGAGTGTGATGGCTTTGGGGCGGGGGCTGAGGTATGAGAGGGGACGTGGGGTGATTGAGGAAGCCTGGAAAATGGGGTAGGGGGCCCCAGAGTCTTGAGTTCTTTGCTGATGCTCAGAGCACCTGGGGCCCTTGGTGTTCAACAGCATTGCCTCGCTTGGCATTTTTGGAAAGTGCTTAAAATCCCTCTTAGAAAGGGGACTGGAAGGCAGCCTGCCTTTCTCCCTCCTGCCTGTGCCCTGATTGGGAAGCGGCCACTTTTTCTTCCAAACGTGACACCATTGTGCCCATAGGACCCCCCACCTGTCATCCCATGAAAGAAGGGGTGGTGCTCACTCCAGTCTCAGGTGGGAAGAGGGACATCTGGGAAGCTGGGAAAGACAGTTGGCCAGTAGCCTGGTGGGGAGTCAGGGTTCAGGAAGGCTTGACCAAACCGTTGGTGGGCAACTTGGGTGGCCTCTTGGTTTCAGGAAGGATATCTCCTTGGTTGGCCTCCTGGGTGCTTGGACCCCATGCCCCTATCACCTTCTCTAGACAACTGAGCCCTGAGGAGTGAGTTTCTTCCCAGGGTTCTGGGCCTGGAAACTCAGGAAGGGCTTATAACTCTTGTGATCCTGGCCTGGGGTGGGCAATGCCATACTTAAGGGCAGAGAACAAGGGACACTGGCTGGCACTGCCTCCTGAGGGCTGTTTGCATGTGTCCTTCAGGGTTTGGTGAATATTAGCTCCCAACCCTAGCCCCAGACACATTCTCTGGGTGCGGAGAAGAAGGCTGCTACCCCTTTGGTCCCATCCTACCCAAGATGACTTCTCAGGTCTGAGGTTCTTGGATTTGGGTTCTGAATGGTGAGAAGGAGGGTCTTTATGGGGTGGGCTGGTCACCAAGGGGTTAAAAAGCCATCCCCCATAGTTGCCGCAGCCACCAATTAGTCTATAATCACACAGTTGCCAATGTCCCTAGGGGCAAGTGGGTAGCCTGATGGGACATTCTCTGGTTGGGCAGGGGCCTGCTGGTTGAGGACCCATACAACCTGTGCTTAAACCAAGCACCAGGTCTTTTGGAGTTTGCTTAGGGCCCACACCCAATCGCTGCCCTCAGTGTGCAGCTGCCCTGGCTTAAGGGACTTCCTGGGGTTCTACGCTTACCTGACCCTTTGCAGAGTATGAAGCCCAGAGTTGATTAAACTTGGCTTCAAACACAAGCTCTGCCACTTTCTGTGTGATATTAAAGAAATCACTTCCCCTCTCTGAGCCTCTTTCAATAAAACGGACCCACCTACTCAGAAGAGTAAATGAAATGGTGGATTTAGGTCTTAGCCCAGTGTCTGGCATGTAGGACAGCTCAGTAGATAATTGCTGAACTCACGAGCAAGCCCTTTGCCAAGCACTTGCTGGGGCAGGTGTTCAAGAGCCAGGTGCTGACGACTCAGCAGGGGCCATGCTCCCTTCCCTGAGGACATGTGGTTTGTGTCACTGTCTTAACTGTTTTCACTCCCTCCTTGCTCACTAACACTTCTGGTCTCTGGACATACGTTAATTGAATTTACTCTGCAGAGCCCAGGCCTGAGGCTGCTACTCTCTGGGCTCCTCCTCTCCCGACCCAGGTGCTGGGCTCTGTGGGGTCTCTCAGGGGTCTGGGAGATGTCTGCAACAGTAATAGCAGCTGGCCCTTTAAGGAGGCAAGAAAACAATTATCCGGTCTGGGCATTGCATCAGCTGGAGCCTGGAGGGTCCCTGGGGAAGGAGGGGCAGGCTGGTGGTTGATTTCATTAGTGCCATGTGAGAACTCTCACCTGAGTCTGCCCCACTCCCCAGCTGCAGCCTTCTCCCCCAGGCAACAGTGGCCCCAGGGCCTCTCCCACCCCAGGAGCCCTACCTTAGGGACTCTCTGTGTACACCCACCCAAGTCATAGGCACTGGCAGAGGGGACGTAGGGAAGTCTCTCTTGCACTGGCCTTTTGCTGACTAGCTGTCTTCCTGGCTCGCATTCTGCTGACTTGGGGTACAGGATGCATCTTCCACACTGGCATTTTGCTGACAGTGTGGGGGGGTACCTCCCCTATTAGTATTTGGCTGACCTGGGGGTATTCTTCCCACCCTGGCATTTTATTGCTGCCGAGAAGGGGTGACTTCGGCACTGGCCCCTTGCGGGCAGAGGGGCTGTCTCCCACACTGGTAGACTGCTGTCCTGACAGAAGAGCTTCATGGGCTGGGGTGTGTGGACTGACGGCGTGAGTTAGAAACTGCTCCCTAGGTGGGGGTGAGCAGGCTGGCAGTGGTGAGTCACAAGGGTGTGTAGTCTGGGGCAGAGAAGAGACAAGGTACTTGAGCATAGACAGAGCAGGGTTCAAATCCTCTGTCCTCCATTTGCAACCTGTTATCATTTCCCACGGTGGCCTCAACTCTTGAGCCTCCATCTCCTCCAGAAAGTAGGAATAATTTGTACCCATACTGGCCCACCCCATCTGGAAAGTGGTGAGAGGATTCAGTGAGTAACTGGTTGTGCAAGACCCAGCCCAGGCCTGGCAGGTGGAAGGCACCTACTCTATGATGGTGGTTCTCTTTCTTTTGCAAGTTTGGGCTCTTCACACATTGAACACAAGATAGCCGGACAAGGAAAGGAGGGTCATGGAGGAGAGGTGAGAAGAGAGAGTACAAGGCCCACCTGCCTCCATTGCAGGAAGATGCATTCAGTTCACCATGTGCCGAGGATATACCAAGCTCTGTGAGCCAAGTGGCCCCTGCCCTCCTGAAGCCAACATTCTAGTAGGGTCATGACCTCCAGCAGGTAATTACACACATGTGACAAGTGTTGAAACAGGGACTCAGAGAGGCTCTGGAACCTATTACTGGAGGTGACAGGTTCTCTTACTTTCTGGGGTCTGGGAAGGGCTCCTGGAGAGTGTGACATCTTAGTCGAGGCATGAAAGATGCCAAGGAGTTGAGGAGGTAAAGAAGCAAGGAGAAGGGAGGGAACATATGTCTGGGGACCTGGTAGTGGTGCCAACAGACCTGGGGTGATGGGCAAGGGAGGGTGTAGGCAGGCCCAGGGGTAACCAGGTCAGACCTCCCTGGTCTAGGACAATACTAGAGACTTGGGGATTTGTCCTGAGGCCAGTGGCAGCCCTTTAAGGGTTTAAGCAGAGTGGGTGGGTCAGATTTCCAGAGTGTGGGCTGGCTGTGTGGCCCACAGGCCGAGCCTCTCACAGGAGACTGTTCGCCTTCTGTCTCTTCCTTGTGTAGCAGCAGCCTTGGCACCTAGGGAGTGGTTGTTTATGTGGGTTGCCTCAAGAGGGAGGGGGCCAGTCCTAGTCCCTCAAGCTCCCTCTCTCTGGGCTGAGCTGTGTCTCAGCCTTGTTGACAAAGTTCAGCCCTTGGGGCCAGGTTTTCCCAATCTCCAGGGGGAACCAGAAAGGCAAGAGACAGGGCTCTGTCACCAGACTGGCCTGTGTTCACATCCCAGCTCTGCAGTCCTTGAGGAAGGCACACCCTGTCTCTGAACATCAATGTTCTCAACCGTAAGATGGGGTTGATATTAATCTCTCTATGGGAAGGATGAAGTGAATTCTAGATGGAAATCATAAAGCCCTATCTCAGTGTCTGCTGGCATTTTTACTCTATTGTGTGGGGGCTGGCACCTACTCTGGACCATGCCCAGAGCTGGCTAGGGATTGGGGGCAAGAGTGGATTTCAAGAGTCCAGGGTCTGAAAACAGAAGGGAGATTTTTGGTAGAGGAAGGGGATTGAGGGGGAGGGAGAAGAAATGGGAAAAGGGAAAACTTTGGATGAAACTGACCAAATTAGGTTATGTACTCAGATGAATATACCACAGTGAATTCCACCTTTTTGTGTATCTGTAAACTACCAAAAGCATCAGTAAATAAGAAGGAAGACCAGTAGAGTAGAGGAAGGGACAGTCAGGGGGAGAAGAAAGGGAAAGTAGGAGTACTGGGGATTGCAGGGGAGCAAAGTAGATTTCATGCATGTATGAATATGTCAAAATGAACCCCATTATTATGTGTAACTATAATGCACTAATAAAAACATTGAAAGGGGCTGGGGCTGTAGCTCAGTAGCAGAGGGCTTGCCTAGCATGTGTAAAGCACTAGGTTTGATCTTGCACCACATAAAAATAAACAAATAAAATAAAGGCATTCTGTCCATCTACAACAACAAAAAATTTAAAAAAAAATTTTTAAAAGAGTCTATGGTCACAGTGGGCTCTGAAGGACCCCCACACTTGATTTAATTTTTTGCTGTCACTGTCTTGAACTTCATAATTTTGAACAAGAGTCTTGCATTTTGATTTAGCACTGGGCCTTGTGTATTATATAGCCCACGAATCAAGGAGGGATAGGAAGAGACAGGGAAAGACACAGACCTAGAAATAGTTCCCAAGTAGAGGACAGGAAAGGTGGAGGGCATGACTAACTGCCTGAAGGTGGGTGGGATGTTAATCATAGTAACATTTATTTAGTGCTTACTGTGTGCTGGTGCTCTGCTAGCACTTTGCATACTCATTTTCAAGCATCCCTGTGAGGTGGATATGATTATCATTTCCATGGTATAGAAGAGGAAACTGAAGTTATTTGACCAAAGTCTGCCACAAGTGACAGAGCTGGGATTGTTCAGCTGCTGAGATAATGCCTGGATCAGGGAAGTTTTCACCTAGGAGAAGGAACTTCAGAGTGGGGCCTGAACAAGAACTTGACTTTGCTCAGAGGGAAGATGGTGCAGGGGAGATGGAGGGTGCTCTCAGGTGAGACGTATCTGTGCAGGGATGGGGATGGGGGTGCTACTTGGCCAAGAATAGGAGCTAAGGCCAAGACACCGGGGTCTGAGGTAGGTAACCTTTGGATTTCATAGTTCTGATTTTCCAAGCTCAGAGCCCCCAGTCCTGCTGCTATTATGGCTCTTCAGAGCTGCCCAACCCCTTTTTTAACTTCATTGCCCGCTTCTTTGCCACCCCCCACCCCCACCCCTGCTGATCATCTGACTATAATGACATCTTCTGGATTCAGGACCTGCAGGTCTAACTGCTTCCTGGGGACAGACAGTAGGGCCTCAGGTCCCCAGCTCCACCGCTTGCACCTGCTTTGCTTCCAGGGTCCCCATCTCATATCTGGCACCATCATCCACCCACTTGCTCAAGCTGGAAGCTAGAAATTCTCCTGGACGCCTCCCTTTCTTCGCCCCCACACCCCACAGCCAAGCCTCAGCAAGTCCTGTTAGTTTGTCTGCATACCTGTCTGGTCTGTGGACCCACTGCCTCCCCATGGCTCCCTCCAGACCACCATTGCCTTTCACCTGGACATTGGTAGCAGCCTCATATTTGGATTCCTTACCTTTCTGTTCCTGCCCCACTTAATTTTATTTTTCACACTGTAGCCAGAGAGATCTTCTAAAGATAAATGTTTGATTGTGTCATTTCCCTGCTTAAGACTTCTAGGACTTAGAATAAAATCCAGACTTGGTGACGCAGTCTCCACAGCCCTGTGTGATCTGGCCCTTGCCTGCCTTTTTTGTAGCATCTTCTTACCATTCTCCCTCTCTCCCAGCTGCTTGACTTGCCCACATGTTGTCCCTGATCCTGGAATGTAGGCCCACTCCTGGGGCCATTCTAACTCCCACTTATCCTTCACAGGGACATTAGTTCTGGTGCCACTTCTTCAGCAAAGCCTAAAAATGAGGAACTAAGCACTGCCCCCCTCCACAGAATCTTAGACTTCTTCGTGACACTCGGCACACTTGAATTTCTCTTTCATCATCCCTCTCTCTTGCTAGCCTGTACATCTTATGGGTCAGGAATCCCATGTTTTGTGGCCCAGTATGTAGTTGGTACACAATGAGTTGGTTGGTAAATGAAAGAGCAAATGAGCATCCTAAGTGGCCTTTCTGCCCTCAGGCCTGCCTTTTCTAGTTCTTTCTCCATACAGCCCAGAGCCATCTTCCCCAAACACAGAACTGACCCTATCACCCCCTGCTACTTAAAATACTTCAATAGCTCCCCATTGCTGACAGGAAAAGGCCTCAGCTTCTTATCATGATATTCAAAGCTCTTTATGATCTGTGCCCGACTCCCTGTCCAGCCGCATCTCCCATGCTTCTGTAGCACACTTTGAACAGCTGGCTGTTTCTGTAACATGCCAGGCTGTTCTGCGCCTCCATGCACCTGCACTTGCTGTTCCCTGTGCTCATAGTGCCTGCCCACCCCTACTTTATCTCCATGGAGAATGTCCTTCACTCTCATCAGCTCAGCAAAGCCTGTGGGGAACACTACCCCTCCTGGACAGTTAGCCCACCCTCCCTCTGCCACATCTGTGCAGAACCTAAATCTCTTACTCATTCTCTCCCACTAAACTGGATTCCTTCATTGCAGGCAGTTACTGGGGTTTTTTTTTTCCTTATAATTATTCATCTTTTCATCTATCTAGCTCCCAGCTTATCTCCTGTCCTTTTTTTTTTTTCAGTGTTTCTGGGGATTGAACCCCTGGGTGGGTCTACCCCACTGAGGTATATCCTTGGTCTTGAGGTAGGGGTCTTGCTAAGTTGCTCAGACTGGCCCCAGACTTGTGATCCTCCTGCCTCAGCCTCCCAAGTAGCTAGAATTACATGGAATTGCATGTGCCATACATATCTCCTGTCTTAATTCGGTCTCTGGTCAAATCCACTTGACCCAGCTTTAGTAGTAAGGAAGGATTTATTATGAGGACACATGGAATTTCTGGAAATTGAGGGGAAGGTAAAGTGTTAGACTTGGGAAAGTGGAACCTGGAAGGATACTGTGAATCAATTGTTTTCTTCACTGTAAGAAATGGCTGTCTTTGCCTTTCTCTTCACAGACCAGACTTCTCTGCTTTTCCAGGCACTAAGCCACCCATAGTTCCTGTATAGTGTCACTCAGTTCCAGCTATATTTAGACTTAGAACCCAGGGCTTGGGAGATCCTGTTCTAGACTCCCAGGGGATAATCTGATTGGCTTTGAGGGGTCATGTACCTACCCTGGGTGAATCAATTGCAGCCTGCTGGAAAGGATCATAAAGTCAGACATGGGAACATGGCTCTTGATGCCCACTTCAGAAAAAGGGTGTTCTTAACTGGATGAGTACTTTTAAAGACATCTGCTGGAACCCTTAGAGTGCCAGGGAGTCCAGGCAGTCGGGCTTGAACCCCAGGCTTCCTTGTGGGCAGTATTTGGAGAAAAGGGACCTGGAATTATGACTTAAAGGGGACTCTTTTTCCTGGGATCAGTGGCTAGGCTCTGAAGAATCATGTAATTCAGAGGCCTGGGCAGAGAGAAAGGGAGATGAGACCCTAAATATCCTCACTTCTCTTTGGAGTAGAGAGAGAGGGAAGGGGATAATATGAGCAGTCAGAACCATTTTCCCTACCAAAACCTTATCATCCTCTAAGACTTAACTCATCTCCTTACCTCAAATTATACTAAGACCATTCCCCTCCCCCATTCTTTGCCTGTCTTGATTCTGTTCTTTGTATTGTCCTAGTAACAACCATTTTTTGAGTACTTACTCTGCCAGACACCATGCACATGCATTATTCATCTGATCCTCACTTCCTATGAGAAGGGTACTATTACTGTCCCCATTTTATAGACTAGGAAAATAAGGTTCTGACAGAATTTATAGACTAGGGATAGACAGCAATGTGACTCCAGAGTAAAAGCTCTTAATCCCAACTACTTATTCACTTGTCTTTGGGATTGTGGGGGCCTCACAGATACCAGGTTACCATCCTCCCTCTTCCCCTACTGCCCAGCATAGGACCAGCCCAGAGCAAAGGCTCCTGGCTATAGGTCAGGTGGATGCAGGTAGAGTTGAAAAGGAATCAGGGTGGGAGGCAAATCTTCTTCTTGTGGATCTTCTCTGTTTGTCCATGTTACTGTGGACAAATTCAACTCTAGCAAATCTGAGATTGTTCCAGGGAGAAAGTGTCAGTGTCATTGCTTGTGTGTATTTTACAACCTTCTAACACTTGTTTCCCTTTGGAACAGGGAAATCTCAGAATTGGCTGTGAGCTATGGTTGGCAACTCCATGTAGCTAAAATTTGTTAATATAACTTTGTTTTTT
>JAJEJO010053674.1:0-63526 GCA_020662805.1 Glaucomys volans
AGAACAATCTTAATATTTTTATGCCAATGCAGTTGTGAAATAGAATTTTTAGTATTTTTAATGGAGGAAAGAGTCCTTAAAGGCATCAGTGCCTAGGGCCCACAAAAGTCCAGTTGTGGCCCTGATAACATCTATCTCATAGGGTTATGGTGAGGATTCAATGTGGTAATCTTATCAGATACCATGTGGCCCATAGTAGGTCAACAGCAAATGGTTGTTAAATCACAGAAGAGAGTTTTTCCACTCGATTAGTGCCTTTTGCTGCTGGTGAATTATTGACTGTTCAAACACATGAAGGAAGCACTTAGTGAGATCAAGGGAAGGTCAGCACTAAGAAGTTGCCCCTGGGCCCTGATTTCCTGCTCTGACACCTCAGAGGGCTCTAGGGATGCCTCTGGCTTCACTAGGCAGAGTGAGAGAGTTGCTGAGGTGGAGAGGAGGAATGTGATGAAGGAAACCTTTATCTCAGGGGCTGTGTGGGTTGGTGAAGGTACCTAGCTGTGACTCTCTGACTATTTAGTCAGAGACCTGGTGTCCTCCTTGGTGGAAAAGGCAGTGAACATGCAGAGTGACTTAAATGGCTCTGATAGCCAAGTCCTTTTTGATTTTGTTTTTTAAATTTAAGGTAAAGCAGGGTTGTTGATGTGGCTCAGTGGCAGAGTACTTTCCCAGCATGTGGAAGGCCCTGGGCTTTATTTCCAGCCCTGAAAAATAATTAGGTAAAACTCACACAACATAAAATTAATCATTTTGAGCCATACAAATTCTGTGGCATTTAGTATTTCTATATTATTAGACCATCACCTCTATCCAGTTCTAAAACACTTATATCACCCTGAAAAGACACTCTTTACCCATTAAGCAGTTACTCTCCATTCCTTGCTTACCCCAGTCCCTGGAAAATGCTAATCTGTTTTCTTTACGGATTTACCTATCCTGAATATTTCATATACATGGACTCATACAACATAGGACCATTTGTGTTTGGATTCTTTTACTCGGCATGTTTCAAGGTCCATCCATGTTGTAGCGTGTATCAGTACTTCATTGCTTTTTATAGTTAAATACTATTTCGTTGTATAAATAAGGCCATATTTTGTTTATCCATTCCTCAGTTGTTGGAATTCGGGTTGTTTCCATCTTTTGGTGATTGTGAATAGTGCCACTTTGAGCATCTGTGTGCAAAGTTTTATTTGTACACCTGTTTTCGATTCTTTTGGGTATATCACTAGAAGTAGAATTGCTGAGTCATATGGTAATTGTTTAACTTTTTGAGGACCAACATTTTATATTCCCACCAACAGTTTTTCCACATCCTCATCAACACTTATCTTTGTCTTTTATATTTAAACCATTTGAGGGGTTCAAAGTGGTTTCTCATTATAATTTAGGGTTTTTATTTTTCAGTACCAGTGATTGAACCCAGTTGTGGTTTTGATTTTTATTTCTTTAGTGACTAATAACATTAAACTTCTTTTCATATGCTCTTTGCCATTTATTTTTCTTTTGACTAGAATCAAGTTCTCTCTGTAGGCCCAGTTGGATAGAAGAGTGTCATCCAGAAGAGTTTAATAGATATATTTGTGGCATAGTCTGAGATTCCTTTTCTTAAAAAGCAAGCTATAGCAAGTTTTATTTAAAGAAAAAATTTGCATGCTTTACATTCTACTCTTGGACTGCTTCTGAGGCTGTCAGATTCAATATTACTGCCACTGTAGTGATGGACACCAGTTTTAGTCAACATGGAACAGCAATTGCTTTTGGATTTCCTCAAAGGTGGGTAATTTTTAAGTATTACTGATATCATTTCCAGAGCCAGAGTCTTCCAGAGAGAAGAATGGTGGAGTCTCCCCACCATTCCTGGTGAGAATTGAATTATGAATCATCTGCCACCCCAATCCCCTTCATATTAGGGAAGGTAAACAGTAAGGAATCTATCCAGACAAATGCAAAGAGCTCCTGATGACACAGTTGTTACCCCTTGGGAACACTAAGGCCGGTGGGAAAGTCCCAAAAGCTAAGGCAAGGCCTGAAATGAGACCAGGCAGAGACCTTGTCTGATCACCTTAAGAGCCTGCTTGTATCTCAGCAGGCACTTTCTATTTTTCATTAATAGGTTAAGTCTAGAGTTGATCAACTCCAGCAACTTCTTCATCTTCTTTGCAACCATTCTTTTCCTGCCTTGGCTGTGTGGGCACCTCCAATCACTAGCAGATGCCTAGATGACTAAGGAGTGAGATTCTTTTGATCTAAGCCTAGAAAATTATCTCACAGGTCCTTTAAGACAACACTGCCATGTGGGAGCTCCCCAAGGACTATGGGGAAGCTGCTAGATTTAAATGTTAAATGTGCAGTTTCGAGAATGACAGCCTTTGGGATCGAAGTCCCCTGTGTTTCTCCTTTGCTAGCAAAGCAATAAACCTTCATTCTCCTTTTTCAAAAAAAAAAAAAATATGCAGTCTAAGTGCAACATGTGTTCCTGGTGACCCTTCTCTACCAGGCCTCATTCCCGGTCTTGTCTTAGCTTTTGGGCCTTTCCCACTCGTCATACTGTTCCCACAGGGTAATAATTGTGTCGTTCACAGCTCCTCACATTCGTCTTGACAGATTCTTTACTGTTCATTTATCAGGGGCTTGTGCACAATAGCCTCTGTCCACTTTGGCCACACTGAATTCTTCTCTTCACCTCCTTCTCATTCCCAGTTATCTCAGATTCCTTGACCTTCATGGCTTCCTAGGCTCTCTTTCTAGGTCCTGGGTTGATGTGGTTGGCAAACTTTCCATCATGCAGGTTGTTCCTGTTCTGGTACAGTGAGAAAGGACAGAGGACTAGCTGGTTAGCCTCCCTCAGGTGAAGGGTGTTGGGCTGGCATGATTCATAATTCAGTTTTCACTTGGAATGGTGGGGAGGTCTCAGGAGGACTCTGGCAAAGGAGAAGATTGCCATGCCAACCATTGTGGCAGGAGCACAATGGTGATAACAAACTGCATATCATTTGTAAGATACTAACTCCTGATATGGTTTGGGTTCAGGGGTTCCTCCTTTCTGCAAGATGACTCTCACTTTCTCCAGTCTCTCACTCATTCACTGACTAACTCACAGCATATATTTGCTGAGTGCTGACTCTGCAAGGCAGTGTGCTAGGCTTAGAGATTGAACAGTCCAGCATTTGAGGATCTCATAGCCTAGGAGCTAGGCAATTAAACACAGAAATGTAGCATGAAGTATGGTGTGTTGTGATTGAGGTATTTATGAAAGACAACAGGAACTCAATGGAAGAAGAAATAATTCTGCCTTGAGAGAAAGAATGGGAGCATAAGCTATAGGGACAAGGTGACATTTGAGCAGATATTGATGGAAGAGTGGATGACATGGAGGAGAAAAGATTCCTAGGTTAAGGACTCAGATTCTTCCAGGGACTCAGAGAAATAGTGATTCTGGGGTAAGCTCAGAAGACTACTGCATTTATTTTCATTTGTCTCCTGCCACAACTACTTTGGAAATGCCTTAAAGTTGAGAGACCCTATCTTCTGGGAATTGGACTGGTCCCTAGACCATCTCTTTTCTTCACATGAAAATTCACCTGTCCTATGTCCTTCTCACTCCAGATACAACTGGCCAATGTGATAAACTCACTCATGCTGTGTGTTGTTGGGAATGGATAAGTTTGTTTTTAGACTTACTATATGCAAGGCATAGGAAAGATTATAGAGCAGCATTTGAGAAGACAGGCCTAAAATCAGAATGACCATGGTTTGAATTTTATTCATTAACTGGGAGGTCTCATTCAAAGTACTTAATCTCTTACTTTTTATTTCTCTATAAATAAAAATACTAATGTCTATGGTATAGTGGAGATTAAGTGAGAGTACATGTATGAATTTTGAACATGGTGCCTGGTATAGTAAATAGTAATTAACTGGGGGCATATAAAGTACCTATAGCATAGATATATAATATAGATAAATGTATACATGTAAAATAATGATATTGACACATAAATATATAAAGTACATTTTATATGTTTATATATAAACATAGTACACATATGTACATAGTATAATATTTTATATTTATCTATCTTTCATTAATCCCTGTTCCTAGGGATTTTAAAGCCTTAAAATGGGAAGAAAGAGCACTCAAATTATCAAGTAATAATGTTTTTTCTCCAGGTTTTTAGTAGCATTTTAAAGAGGGAGCTTCTAGAGATGTTAATGAAAGGACAGTTATTCCCAGGCATATTTAATTTCTTTGAGAGGGAAAGTAGAATCAGTGAATGGAAGGATTCAGTATAAAGCAGAAACTTTTAAGAGAGCATCTTAGAGGTAGCAACCTACTCATCCTGGGAGGTGACCAAACACAGGCTGGCTGGCTATTGGTAGAGGGTATTCCTGGATCCCTTAGGAAATTGCAGAAGGGATGCTGGGCTCCAGGGAGCAATTTGCAAATGACTGTCTTTTCCACTCATGTTCCCAGAAGCCCTTGTTCTCCCTGTTTGGGCGGCTCCCTCCTTTGGTATACCTGGAACCCTGCAGGTATTGTGGTGCCAGAGGTGGCTGCTAAGGCAAGTGCCTCCTGCAGGTGACCTGGCACCTTATCTCCCCTGCCCCCCTCTCTCTCCTGCCTTTTCTGGCTGACCTCTTAAAGCAGAAATAACCCAAGGCGAAACATTAACTGTGAAACCATAAAACCACGTGAAGCTCAGGTGGCTCCCAGTGGCCTGGACTCTGGGTACCCTGTTATCGGGAAATGCCTCACCACCCTATGGGTGGGGAGGGCAGAGTGGCTAGGACCCAGCATTCCAGGATTCCACCATAATAGAGCAGTGGACAGAGGATGCCTCTATTGCCTCAGGCTTCCAGGAGGGCTGTTTGAATCTGATCCTTGGAGTTGAGGAAGGAACCCACAGCAGGATCTTTTAGTTTGACAGGAGATATATCCTTACTTATGCAATCAGGAACTCTCCTAGCTTGATTTGGGCTCTGATGTATACACACTTATGTGCAGAGATTTCAGAGATATCTACACAGTACTGAAAAATGTGTCCAACCTTCATGTATCCTGGTGTGCACCATTCACACACTGTTCTATTTATTCCTAGAATTTTATAGCACCTGCAGCCTAAATACATCTTTGTTGAACTGATGAGTGAATGATGAATGAGGAAATATTTATGGCCACCCATGTAGTCATTCACACATGTACACGTTTGCAGGTAAGTACCTGAAAAAACATATATGTGTTCACATTTTATCTACATAACACATACACGCACACACACACATACATACATACTCAAACCAAACACAATAGCATAAATGCATTTGTTCATACATATCTGCACCTAATAGTCATGTGCATATAAATAAGTATGTAAGTGTTGATTCCTGCATGATCCTACTGAATGGCATAGGTGGTGGCTATGATGAGATAATATGGTTTCTTAAATGCTATAACGGGGAAAAGCAATATATCTACTGGGAAGACCTTGTCTCACTGTGTGTTGGGATGCTTGCTAAAATTCATATGTTGAAGTCACAACACTCACTACCTTAGAACGTGACTGTATTTGAAAATGGGGCCTTTAAAGAGATAATTAAGGTTAAATGAGATATGATAGGATCGAAAGCAATTTAACTGATGTCCTTATAGGAAGATTAGAAGATTAGAGATTTGGACACACAGAATGATATCAAGGATACAAGCACACAGAGGAAAGATCATATGAGGACAAGTGAGGAGGTGGCCAAGGAGAGAGGATGAAGGAGATTCCAAACCTGACAGCATCTTGACCTTGGACTTCTAGCCTCCAGAGCTATGCAAAAATAAATCTGTTGTTTAAAGTACCTAGCCTGTGGTATTTTGTTGAGGTCATCCTAGAAAACTAATCCATACTCAAGAGCTTTCTTCTTTCTTTTCTCCCCACTAAGCAAGTAATTGCAAAGGGAGAAGAGGGAAGGATCTGAGGGGAGTTTGTCAGAGCACATAGGGCCGAGTGCAGCATTTCCTGGCTTCTTGCAAAATCTTTGAGAAAATGCATTGTGAGCTCACTGGGAATTGCTCTGGGTTGTTGTTCCCAAGAAGGGAGATCAGTGGAGTAGAGGAAGGGAATTGAGGGGGAAGGAGGAGGGATGGAAATTGGGAGGAACTGTGGAATGAAACTGACCAAATTATGCTATATACATATATGAATATACCACAGTGAATTTCACATTTGTGTATATCTAAAAAAGCACCAATTAAAAAATAAATAAACAGAAGTAGGACCAGTAGAATAGAAGAAGGGTAACAGGGGGAGGGAAAGAGGAAGTACTGGGGACTAGAATGGAACAAATTATACTCCATGCATATATGATTATGTCAAAATAAATCCCACTGTTGTGTATAACTATAGTATACTAATAAAATATTTTTTAAAAGAATGCTGCTAATAGGGGGAGAAAAATAGCTTTAGATTCTAAAAGGGGGAAGCCTCAAGTAGACAGGAGTCAGTGTAAAGATATTTATGAATTTGTGTGTGTGTGTGTGTGTGTGTGTGCATGTGTGTATGTGAGTGCATGTGTATGTGTATTCATGTTTGCATGGAGGCAGAACCAAGCTGCAGATTCTCGAAAGGAGGGTAAAATTATGATTTCACAACATGCCGCACACTCTAATGCCCTGGACTGGGAGGGAAGAACTCTGGAATATGTTTCAGGTTCTACTGTCAACTTGCCAATCCAGCTTTAAGCAAATTGCTTCACCTCCATGGGCTCTGGATTCTCATTTGTTAAGCTCTCAGCCTGTCTCACAGGGATTCCAGGAAGATCCAAGGCGCTAAGAAAGCGATGGGTGCTTTGAAGAGTTAAGAACATTTCCTAGTAGCCAGGATTTTATTATTATTATTATTGTTATTATTTTCAGTTTAGTAAAAAGCATTCAAATGTTCAGGTATCCTCAGCAATGAATCTGTGTCAGGCCCAGGTTCTCAGGATAAAAGATTGAACACAGAATGGTTTCAAATCCCAAGGAGAGTAGCCAAGCAGAAGACACGGACAGGAAATGGTTTCTGTGACTCTAAGAAGTCAGCTATGTAATGGGATACAGTATAGTATACTAAGGTGATCAGAGGAACTTGTGATTACTCCTTGGGGAGTCAGAGAGGCTTTCTTGGAGGAAGTGAGGATTGCCAGAATATAATAAGGGGAAGGGGAAGTTCTGGGGGGTGGGGAATGTAGCATTCTTTGTGGGAGGGTGGATGGATGGCACCTGGACCATGGAGACAGTAGAGGATCGAAGCCTCACCAGAGTTACACATGGTAAAGATTAATAAAAGAGAAAACAAGAGTAACCAGGTTAATTTTTGAATCCTTCCTGGAACTGACCCAGCCCAATGGTTAATCTGTTTGACCCCTTTAGGAATTGTTTGGACCCTGTCCCAGGTGCGTGCAACACAACCTGAGAACCCACAGCAGTCCAGAGTGAGGGAGGACCTTGGAGGTCACCCTGACCAAGACTGACCCTGTTCCAGAAGCAAAATGGAGACCAGGAGAGGACAAATAGAGTGACTGAAGTTTCACAGAATTAGTTGGCAAAGCAAAAACTTGAACTCAGATATCTGGAGACCAGAGTCTTGGAATTTTTCTAGATCACCACCTGGGTCTGGAAAGTGGATTGGGTTTTGGGGGGCTTTCACCTAGTGTTGGCTAATGTTAAAGTTGAATCCTGCCTTGTTAATGTAGTTATGAGTACTTGTTAATTGTTTTGGGGTACAGAGCTGAGGTTTGCATATATGCTAGGTAGGCAGTTCCTTGACTCAAGTGTTTCAGGGATTATAAGAAAGTCCTTTGTATTTCCACCTGGCTAATGGATAGCTATGATTCCACTGGAAGACTTTCATACTTAGGGTTGTAGGCCTTGTCTTTATCCTAAAGCTATACTGACATAGAAGGAGGAGCATTCACAATAAACTGTGAATTAGTTGACAAAAATTCTGTATAAATGAGGTGAGCATATGCTTCCCTGAGAGTCAGTTTTCAAAGGAAAAGAAAGCATGAAGTTCTTTAATGCTACAAAAAGATAAGAGTGCCCAGGGAGACACAACCTTTACAATCTGGTGTGAAGGTTTGAAGCTTAGTTTTAAAATCAGGCAGATTTATTTCATTTTCTTTTTTTTCTGGAAAGTGCTGGGAATTGAACTCAGGGCCTTGCACACGCTAGGCAAGTGCCCTACCACTAAGCACACACCCAACTCCCCCTTTGTTTTCCTCGTTAAAAAAGCAGTAGGAAGCAGGGGATCTAACTCAGTGATAGAGAGCTTGCCTAGCATGTGAGAGGTCTTGTTTGTCTAACAAATCCCAGGTGATACTGATGCTGCTGGTCCAGGGACCACACTTTGAGAACAACTACTCTAGAGAGCTTGCATTAGTTTTCTAGGGTTATCATAACAAAACTGGATTTTTCAAGCAATAGAAAATTATTTTCTCCCAGTTTTGGAAGCTAGAAGTCTGCTGTCAAGATCTTGTCAAAACTGGTTCCTTCTGAGGGCTGTGACAGAAGGCTCTGTTCTCTAGGCTTGGTATTCTCCCTCTATGTGTACCTCCATACCCAAATTTCTTCTTTTTATAAAGACACCATCCACATTGGGTTAGATTCTACCCTAATGACCTTATTTTAACTTGGTTACCACTGTAAAGACTCTATGTCCAAATGTCACATTCTGAGAAACCGGGGGTTAGAATTTCAATATATTGATTTTTTATGGGATGGACAGTGAGAGACACAATTCAACGTATAACAGAGACTGCTATGCATTTGGCAAATGAGGCTAGGGCTACCTTCTTTACACCCATGTACAAGATGACCTTGCTTCTCTTACTTTTGAACTTTGGATGAATGTTGGCCTAGATGAAAGTTTCTAGAACCAGGAGTCAGGAGTCTTAGCTTCCATTCCAGGACTTGTAGACACCTGTTAGGGGACCTTGGACAAATCATTTATCTCAAGGCCTTAGTATCTCCCTGGTTTTTGGTTAGCTCTGATAATCTGGGATTCCCATGTGTCAAGACAAGGTTAGCTTTTGGTTAGTGCTTGGCATCCATGCTGCCTTGTAGACCCTTAATTTGTGTTAATGAGACTGGGGATGGTCTTCTGCTGGATCAGGCTTTGGTCCTTGCTGGATGCATTGATATTTTTCTGTGCTTTCTTTATCAATATTTCATCCATCCATCCATTCATTCAACAAATAATACTGAGCACTTGTGTAGTAGGGATTGTGCTCAACAGGACAGGATCTCAAATCTTCTGAGCAGTCTTTTGGGGAGATAGACATATAACCAAACAAGCAGAAATGCATTTGATGAGACGTTTAGTTGCTGTTAATTTTTTTGAGAGGTTGGTCGTTAGGTTGAGAGAACTCTAGCACTTTATGTTCTTTTTAAATTTTTTTATATGTTTGCGGTTCTGGGGATTGAACCCAGGGGTTCTCTACCACTGAGCCACAACTGAATTCCAAGTAGAAGAAATAGCTTGCACTGTTCCTGGTGAGTAGGAAGGAATAATCAGGTATGGCTGGTGCTCTGAGGCATGTGGATGGCTAGTGGGAGATGAGGCTGAAAACGTCACTTCAGACTTTACTATGAGGCCATGTGCCAGGGCAAAGAATTTAGATGCATTCTGAGATAAAAGGAATCACGAGGGTTTTCACACCAGGGAATTTAATGTTCATGTATTAATGTGTTTAATGTTCATGTGTTTGAGAGTATCTGGCAGCAGGTGAAGTGACTGGAAGCAGATAAGCAGCTAGAGGGTCAGCCAGACGTGAACGCACATTTGCAGCACATCAGCTCAAGTGACTGATGATACAGTTTGATCCAAGGTAGAGGTCAAGGCCAGTAGAGAGGAGAGGACAAATTCAACAAGATGTTTAGCAGATCTTTAGCTTGGGCAGGTATTTGATTGTGCGGAAGCTGATCAGGGAAGAGGAAGGAGTTTAGTTAGAGAAAAAAAGGTGTCTTGATTTGGACATATTATATTCAAGGGGTCTCGAGTCAGCTTGTGAATTATAGGTCTGAGTTCCAGTGAGAGAAGGGGTCATCTTATGCCATCCTTCTTCCTTATCTTTGTTCCAGCTGCTTTGCCCTTCTGTCCCTTCCAATTCATGCCCACTGTAGGCCCCCTGATGCCACTCTTCTTCTTGCTTCTTGCATGACTGGTTCTTCTTATTCTTCAGTTCTAAGCAATGTGAAGGGAAAGACCTCGACTAATCCAGGCCAACCACAGAACCAGGCACAAAGTAGCTGCTCAATGAATGTCTGTCAAATCAACAAATGAACAGTGGCTAAGATTGAAGAGTCAACCTGGAAGAAATGAGGTACATTAACATTAGAGGGATCTGAAGAGAATCATAGGACAGAGCAGTTCAATCCACAGTTGGAGAGAGGCACTCTTAATGATTTTTCTTGATTATAGTGATACTAATAATAATAGTGTAAGAGTCAGAGTATCTGGGCTCAAATTCTTCCCTTACTAGCTATGTGACCTTGGGTAAATGCCTCAGTTTCCTTATCTGGAAAGAGGACTAATAATAGTGTCTACCACTCTGTGTTGTTGTGAGAATTAAATGAGCTTATGCTTATATAGAATGGCACAGAATAAGTGTTCAATAAATACTAGCTATTATTATTAATTAAATATTACTTTTTTGAAAGCCCATGCAAAGGGTTTTCAATGCAAGTCCTTAGTAATCTTCACAGTAAGTAACCTGGTAAAATAGGAATTTTATTTTCCTAAAACTCATGTTTCATAACTTAGGAAACACAGACTCAGAATAAAGTCATGGAATCATACATTTACCCAATGGGAGGTGGAAGCACTAGGAATTAAGCACACATTTGCCAGACTTTAATGCCTGTGCTCTTAGGGTTCCACCATACTGCTCCCTACTCCATGCCTTCGAGTCCTAGCAAGATAAAGAAAACTGGTGTCAGAGGCTGGTCAGAACCCAGGGGTTCCTAGGATCTAATTTAGCTTCCCTGAGTCTGCAGAGGGCTTTTCTAAAAGGGCAGCAGAAATTGTATCTCCAGATGAAGGGCACCCAAGATTGTCTCTGTACCTCTCACGGGGAAGATGGAGCAGGGAACCTGGGAGACCTTATGACATAAGAACCTGGTGATCCACACCAACCTATAGACCAGAATTTTTATAACCAGTCATCACATTTTTTCTCTGATATCTACAATCTTTGAGTGGGATAAGAAACTTCGATTAGAACACAAATTACCCCTGTGGACAATTAATCTTTAATTATCTTCCCACTCATTAACCTTGGTTGATACTATGATAAGCAAGAGGAAATGACTTTTGACTTAATTGGTTGACAATGAAGTCTCCTAAGGAAATGGTATTTTGTATATACGTAGATACACTTGCACACTCCCTCTCAGCTGCAAACACGTGCCTCCCATGGCACCTGGCATACTCTTGGGGAACATAATGACCTTGCAAGGAATTAGTCACATGTGCAAGGGTTCTTGTCTACCCAACTATACCCACACAGAAAAACAAACAAACAAACAAAATCCCATTCCACACACAGAAAAACAACAAAAAATTAAAAAACAAAACCTGCCAGACCCCCAGGTGACTCTTAAGTTTGGAAAGACAGAGACTAAGCAAAAAGCAATAGTAGTTTCCATTTATGGAATGCTCACCAAATGCTCACAATTGTGTTAAGCACTTTACGTATACTATCTCACTCTTTTGTGACACCCTTATGAAACAGATGCTAGCACCCCAATTGTTTCCCACAGCAAGCATGGTAAAACCCCGGTGGCCCAAGGACACATATAAATATCAGAGTTTGGAAGCCTTTTGTTAGAGTTTGTTCAAGGTCACACAACTGGTAAATCACAGAAGCAGACATTGAGGCAGTGTGTTTGGTTTTTAAACATTAAGGTCTTTTCCATCTGCATTTTGTTAAAGAAAAACGTTATTCAATGATACTTTTAAAAGCAAGGTAAGGAAGATTTTATTCAGTCTCAGCATGATAGATACAGGGAACAAATGAGTTTTGCAGCAGAAGATTGGACTCAATTCTGAATACAGCATGGGCAAGTGGGAATTTATAGCCAAGAAACAGGGTAGGCCTTAATGGAAGGAAAATTACTAAGAAGAAACATCAGGGCTAAAGTAGATACTGGCTAACCTAATCTGATGGATTCTTGTTGAAAACAGGCCTGATGACCAGACATTATCTAGGAAATGGTGGAGGATCAAGAACCTGAAAACAGCAGAAAATAATCAGATATAGCAAGGATGAGGAATTCTTGTTAAACTGACTTAGCAGAATTCTTTGCTAAAACTGGATTTTATAAGGAAGTGCACAGATGGACTTAGAAAAAGTTTCAGGAACCCGAATAGAGTTTTTGCACATGAAGAATCTTTGTCAATTTCCATGTCAGAGACAGAGGGTGAAACATGAATTTAGTTTTTACTGAACAGCAGCATAAGACATCTTCTATAATTATCATCCTCATCTTAGAAGAAGAAGCTATTTTAAAAACATTGTGGTAAAACAAAATAAAATTTTAAAATTTTTTTATATTAAACCACTTTTTAATTTTTTTTAAACAGGACTCCAATAGGATATATTGGGAGTTTGGTACTGAATCTTCCTGAGACAACAGGTATTTTCCTCTGCAAAATTCCAGTTCAGTATCTTGATGGAGAAAAGACAATTTGCCCTTTAAAATGTAAATGTTGTACCATCTACAACATGCTACAACATCTACAAATCTTCTGACCCATTGGAAGACAAGTGATGTTCTTCTCTCCCAGACAGCTGGGAGGCCCAGGTTTGATCAACTGCTGATTTTACTCCTTTAGACAGAGAATTGTTGATTGAATTACATTCAGGATAAAGTATTGTTTCCAATAATTTGGGGTTAATTCATGCATTATAACAGTAAATTTCTTCCAGCTTCACTGCTACACAAAGTAATGAATGATAAATACTATTATGGTGGTTTGTTTTTTGTTTTTTAATATTTTTTATCCTTTGTCTTTTTTATTTTCCTTTTAAGTTGTACAAGACAGTAGAATGTATTTTGACATATTATAGATACATTGACTATAACTTATTCTAATTAGGATCCTATTCTTGTGGTTGTACATGATATGGAATTACCTTGATGGTGTATTTAAATACAAGGTTAGGAAAGTTATGTCTGATTAATTCTTCTGTCCATCTTCTTCCCCTACTCTCTCCCTTCCCTTCTTTTCCCTTTGTCTAATCCAATGGACTTCTGTTCTTCCCCTCTCCACTCTCCCTTGTTGTGGGTTGGCATTCACATATCAGAGAAAACATTCGGCCTTTGGTTTTTTGGAATTGGCTTATTTCACTTAGCACAATAGTCTCCAGTTCCATCCATTTACCAGCAGATGTCATAATTTTATTCTTCCTTAAGGCTGAGTAATATTCCATTGTGTATGGATAGTACATTTTCTTTATCCATTCATCTGTTGAAGGGCACCTAGGCTGTTTCCATAGCTTATCTATTATGAATTGAGCTACTATAAACATTGATGTAGCTGTGTCACTGCAGTATGCTGATTTTAAGTCCTTTGGTATAGACTGAGTAGTGGGATAACTGGATCAAATGGTGGTTCCATTCCAAGTTTTCTAAGGACTCTGTATACTGCTTTCTAGAGTGGTTGCACCAATTCGTAGTTATTTATTCTAATTTTCATTTATTATTAGTGCATTATAGTAATATATAGTGGGGTTCATTTTGACATAATCATACAAACATGGAATATAATTTGCTCTACTTCAGTCCCCAGTTCTTCCCCTTTTCATTCCCTCCTCACTATCCCTATTCCCCTTCCTCTGTTCTATGTCTTCCTTCCATTTATTTATAGTTTCTGTTCTTTTGTTTGTTTTGTTACTGGGGATTCAACCCAGAGGTACTTCACCACTGAGCCACATCCCATATAAATTTTATTTTTTTAATTTTGAGTCAGGGTCTAAGTTGCTTAGGGTATCACTAAGTTGTTTAGTGCATCACTAAATTGCCTAGGCTGGCCTTGAACTTATGATCTGCCTGCCTTAGCCTCCTGAGTCACCAGGATTACAGGAGGGTGCTGCCTTGCATGGCTATTTTTAGTTTGTTTTTGTTTTTTTTTTAAATAAGTGCCTTAACCCAAAGTATTTTTAATTTACAAATAGATCTGACTAGATCTTTGTTGTGTTTTTGTGGTGCTCGTGATTGAACCTATGCATACTAAGCAAGTGTTCTATCACTGAGCTATATCCTCAGCTCTAGCCCAAAGCATTTTTCAGTGTATTGATCAGTAGCATTAAGTACATTCACAATGTTGTGCAACTATCACTACTATTTCCAGAACATTTTCATGATCCCAAACAGAAACTCAGTATCCATGAAATAATTCAACTCCATATTCCTTGCCCTTTTTCTAGCACCTATCAACTATTATTCTACTTTCTATCTCTATGAATTTGTCTGTCTTAGATAACTCACATAATGTTGAATGATTTAAAGATTCAACCACGTTGTGGCATGTATCAGAATTAGGAGGCTTTAAGATATAAAGAAGGCCATCTCTTTTATCAAGCAAAGAGTTCACATGGAAAATACCCCAAAGTGGCTCTATAATCAGAAAATTAAACAAATTCAGTGCAGGTTTTGACAATAGTCTAGATGAGAAATCTGGAACAGAAATAGGAATTCAGCAGATTTAGGGAGGATGTTCACAAAAAAGAAGGACAGCCAGGATTTTCCCTGGTGCTTGACTCAGAGTCCTTACCTCAGATAACCGTAATCAGATGCTGTTCCTAACCCCATAGGCTCCTTTTAGGAGTGGAGAGGCTCTGGTCAAGACTTTGTCTCATCTCAGATTGCCTTAAGGGTCTAAAGAAGTCAACACGATGTAATGGGAACAGCCTCAGGAAGGGAGAGCTTCAGTCTGGCTCTCTTATTCCTCACTGTGAGATTTTTACAAGACACTTCCTGTCTTTGAACCGTGCTTTCTGCATCAACAGAGAACACAAACACAGAGTGTTGTGAGGATCAAGGTAAAGTCAGAGATGTGAAAGGTTTCTCTGTACACAAGGAACTGACTGCGTTTCTGCAGGGACTGAGTCTTCTGATTTAGTGGATAGTTTTTACTTTTACCTTCTGGCAGAATTCTACTCATCATTCATTCACTGAGGGTAACAAAACTCAGGCATCAGGCTCCAAATTTTCCAATAAACTCTATGAGATGATAAGTTACCCCTCTTGCGTTAGACTTGTTTGTAGACTGGAAAAGGGGAGGGGGTTTCAGAGAGGAGTTTGTGAGATCTTTTCTTAAACTACCCAAGAGTCTGAGAAGAAGGTGGTGCAAGTGAGACAGAAACAAAGATGCTTGAACTAAGGAAGGATTGAGCTTTAATGTCCTCATCTATAAAATGGATGATAATGTCTTCATCATTTTTTTGTGTGTACAAGAGAATGAGATAATGAAAATGCAGCACCCCATAGTAGAAAAAGGAACCTAGTTAAGTATTTTGAACTTGTTGACTGACTAAGCAAAGGGAATAGGAAGGGGAGAATCATGTCCATCCATCATGTCAGCTGGAGGTAATAACCTGGAAGTTTTCCTGGGAAAGGGAATGCAACTTTCTTGCCCTCATCATCCCCCACAGTGTCTGAAACAGAAGATTCTCAATAAATAGATGTCGAATCAAACACATGGACTAAGGAGACAAATACCTTAGTAACAAAGGTATTTGCATTTAAACACAGGGCAGTTTTAGGCTAGAGGAAAGAAGAGCTAATGGTGAAGTTCTAGGCATCCTCAGTGACTGAGTGAGATATTTATCTGTTATTACAAACTCTAGGAAAGTACAGACAGATGAGTTCTGAACTCGGCCCTTGAAACTAGCCAGCTATTAAATTCAGCTCTAATTCATGTTCAAGGAAGTAGCAGAGGATGCTGTAGAGCAATCCCTGGGAGCAGGGCCTCTTGCCTGATTTGTCTGAATTCCTGGAGTAGCTGGTATGATTAGGCCTGGATTCCTGGACATTCCCTGGGACCACATGGGATGAGTAGGCCTTCTGTATAAAAGGAAAGGGTTTCAGGGAAACCCTTGGTCATTGGAGAGGTAGGAAGATTGGGGTTTTGTCCTGAGTCTACCATTTGTTAATTGTGTGACTTGAGCAACTCTCTTCTCTCTGGCACAAGTTTCCCCAGCTGTTACATAAGGGAGCCGAATATAATGGCCTCTATGCACACTTTAGCCTTGAACCTTCCAGTTGCTCAATATATCATAATTTCTCTCTGCACTGGACATTTGTTTAACTGGGACACTGTGTTACCTGACTCACCAGGCTCACTCCTTCATCACATATCCTTCAAGATCCAGGCTACCTACTTGGGAGAGAATACTTAGTAGAATAAAATATGGTGGAAATTATGGAAAATTGGAGGGGGCATGCTTGACTGAAGCTATTCAAGTACTTTTAAAAGTTTATATTTTTTATTGTGGCAAATATGTACAACAAAAAATTATCATCTGAATTATTTTTACAGCTTAGTCAACATATTAAACACATTCAAAATATTGTGCAACTATCACCATCCTCTGTTTCCATAACTTTTTTTTATCTTATAAAACTGAAACTCTGTACCCATTAAGCACTAACTCCCTCTTTCCCCATCTCCCCAGCCTATGGCAACCACCATTCCATGGTCTGTTTCTATGATTTTGACCACTCTAACTACTTCATCTAAGTGAGTCAAACAGTATTTTGACTTATTGTGACTGACTTATTTCACTTAGCATAATGTCCGTAAGGTGTTATAAAGTATGTTAGAAGTTCTTTTCTTTTTAAGGCCAAACAGTGTTGCATTGTATGCATATACCACATTTTGCATATCCATTCACTTGAGTTGCTTCCACATTTAAGCTGTTGTGAATATTATTGTTATGAATACAAGGTATATACCTCTTTGAGATCCTACTTTCAGTCCTTTCAAGTGTACAGCCATGTCTTAGTTTATTTTCTGTTGCTATAACTGAGTGCCACAGACTAATTTATAAAGAATAAAAGTTTATTTGCCTCACAGTTCTGAAGGTTGAGAAATTCAAGACTGGGCAATTGTATCTGGTAAGGTCCTTCTTGCTGATGAAGACTCTCTATAATGTTTAGGCACTGCAGCGTATTGCATGGAAAGACAGTGTCCAAGCTCATGTTTCTCCTGCTCCTACAAATCCACAGCCCATTGAATTAGGGTCTCATACTTGCAGCTTCATTTAACCTTAATTACTTCCCAAAGGTTCCACCTCCAAATAACATATTTAGATTGTTTCTACCTTCCTAATACCTCACAATGGAGATTAAATTTCAAGATGAATTTTGGTGGATACACCAAAATTTTGGGGTTGCTGAGTCAAATGGGCATTTTATTTTTAATTTTTTGAAGGACCACCATACTGTTTTCCACAGTGCACAATTTTATATTCCCCCAAACATGTATAGATGTTGCAATTTCTCTACATCTTCATTTGTTATTTTCTACTCTTTTGATAGTAGCAATCCTAACAGGTGTGATATCTCATTATATTTTTAATTTCCATTTGTCTAAGTGATTCGTGCATCTTTTCATGTGATTATTGGCCATGTGTATTGTCATTTCAAGGCAAAGGACTTGAAATGTATATTCAAGTTCCTTTTTTTTTTTTTTTTGGTATCAGGGATTGAACTCAGGGTCACTTGACCACTGAGCCACATCCCCAGCCCTATTTTGTATTTTATTTAGAGACAGGGTCTCACTGAGTTGCTTAGTTCCTCGCCGTTACTGAGGCTAGGTTTGAGCTTGCAATTCTTCTGCCTCAGCCTCCCCAGTGACTGAGATTACAGGCATGTGCCACCACACCCAGCTCAAGTCCTTTGCCCATTGTTTAGTTGGATTTTTTTTGTTGTTGTTTTCATGAAGTTGTTTGTCTAATTTTTCTTTTGTTGCCTGTGCCTTTGGTGTCACATCCAAGAAATCAGTGCCAAATCCAATGTTGTGAAATTTTACACTGTGTTTTCTTCTAAGTAGTCTATTCTACATTTAGGGTCTTTGATTTATTTTAAGTTAAATCTATCTTGGTTATAGTATAGAATCCTGTTGCTATGCCACTGAATTCAGTTTGCTAGTATTTTGTTGAAGATTTTTGCTTCATTGTTTGTAAGGATATTGGTTGATAGTGCAAGTATTTTCAAAGCCTTGAGATTGTTAAAAAAAAAAAAAAAGTCTATGGCTAAATTTGTTCCAAGCACCATGAACTGACAACCTCTGGTTGACAAACATTTAAAGCCCATTCCAGAGGCTCTACTGACCCTCTACTTTCCCCCTATCATAACTTTCATCATTTTAATGATAGTTTTTGTCTGTTGTTCATCTTTCCCATTTGGCTACAAACTCCATTAGGATAGGTACCTAACTGTCTTATCCTTGACTATTCCTAGCCCTTGCATGGAACTGGTACATAGTAGGTGCTCAATAAATCTCTGTTAAATCAGTAAATGAGTGGATGCTTAATAGGTAATTATTGAGTGAATTAATCTAAGGGCCCTCTAATGATGTAGTTTGATTCCATTGTATTTCATCTCTGGCTCTGAAAAAATTGGAGCCAGGAATTCCAGTTTCACAACTAATGATTTAACCTCTTTAGATTCCACATTACCTAATGTATTTGACTTGGTATTATGATGCAATTTTTAAAAACAATGTTCTTTGGTTCCTTCAATGGGGTTTAGGTTGGGAAAGGCACTCAACAACAGGAGTCATCAGATCTCTTTTTTATCCAGGGGAGTCCATGGAAATACTTGCACCATCTCCCATAGTTGTGACAGATTTTGTGATCATTAGTGACCTTCTTTCCCATGAACTAAAACTCTGCCTCTAAATCCTACTTAACACATGCTCTAGTTAGCTACTACCAATTAAATTTGATATCTGTGAAAATCATTTGCCATTTATGGATGATGATCCCTGCTTCTGCTATTGGACAGTTGTATATTTTTAAAAAGGTTAATTTATTTTTCAGGAAGGTCTGAACTTCATCAATAATCAATACTACTTTATTTCTGTCACATGTGCACATCACTGTCAATTATACTTATCTTCCTATTTTCCTGTCCCCATCCAGTGACTTCAGACCTAGGCAAGGCAGAGTATGACTGAAGGGCATCTTAGTGCTGTTCTGGGTCTCACCACAAGAGGGTGCTATAGCTTCCTTTGCTTTTAATTTTTATCTTGAAACTTTCTAAATTTTTATATTGTGACTCAGCAAATAGAGCTGTGACAAACATATGGTTCTACAATTTAAATATCCTGTTTTCAAGTTCTATCAGGTTTTAGGTAGTTACAACCAATTCTGTTTCCTTGCTGTGCTTTTAAGATAATGGCAGTGTATTACACTAGAAAGGATGAGGGCTCTGAACCCTGACACTAAACACATATATACGAGCTTTCCAGAACTTTCTCCCATACCCCGGATTCCTTATATGTTTTCTGAAAAAAACAAAATGGAGGTAAATCATCTGATCTTTCCTTTTTTCTTGCACATGTCTAGGAGCTTTAGATTTCTCTTTCCCCTTAGATGATATTGTTTGTATCCTGTTCTTTTATGACTAACATTTGGAATATGCAAGCTTCTATCATATGTGCAGGGGGACGTGAAAGATAGGGCTTGGACTTCAGTCGCTCCTAAAGGCTTTTGGAGAGCATTCTAGCAAAAGAGTTTAAACACTCCTTCACCCACCAGTGGGATCTATCACTCCTCTCCCACCCCTGCATCCCAGCTGCCTTGGGGTCAACTGGTTTCCCAGTTGTCTCTAAGTTCATGTCTCTTTGTCTTTGTTTATCTGTCTCTCGTCTGTCTCAACCTGTGAAAAACCTTCCCACCATTCAAGGCGCAGCTCTAAGGTTTTCCTTCCATGAAGTCTCCCTGGATCTTCCCATGCCCAGCAATCCCTCTCTTTGTCTATTTTTCTGCCCATTGTTTGTTCTCATGTTACCACATTCTCTCTTTATGTAATATTTATTTGTGTATGTAATTTTGGGTTTGGATCTCTTTGTCCTTTTATAATCAACTGTTTGGCTTCAGCTATTGTTCTGCTCATCGACCTTTCTTTCTCCCTATCCAGAGGTAACAATTAGCTTTAAAGTCATCATGTATCATTCCTGTGGTTGTGTTAGACCTTTATTCTTCCATGTGTATGTACACATAAACCTCTCCCTTTGTTTTTATCTTTCTATAAAACACACAGAGGTGCAGTTTTTAGTGCTTTAAAAATCTTCTAGTGAGCAGAAGCATACTGTAAAATTCTTTTGCAACTTGCTTTCTTTTTTTTACTCAACATTCTGGTTTTATTTGTCCATTTGACATATTATGGCTATATGATATTCCCATCTAAGAATAAGTTACTTGACACATAGTTATGTTATTCCTTGTCCTTTTTCATTATTACAAACAGGACGGCAATAAATATTACTATATCTTTCCCTTTGTGCATATATAAAAGTTTCTTTAGGATAGGTACCCAGAAGTGGAAGTGCTTATGGCTGTATGAATGTTTCTGTCTTTATTAGGTATGGCCAAAGTTTGTCCAAAGTATTTATATTAATTTTTACTCCCACCAGTAATTCATTAGAATTCACATTTCATCAAATTCTCTGCAATACCTGCAGTTTTCAATCTTTAAAAAAATATTGGTAAATCTGAAAAATATAAAATGAAAACTTTCATGTGTATTTTCCTTATTACTGTTAAGGGAGATTATCTTTTTATATGATTAATGGCCATTTAGTTTCCTTTTTGAATTTCCAATTCATGTTATTTGACACCTACACCCTTAGTTGGGTCATTGTTTTGTCTTCTTGAATTATTAGAACTCTTTATATAATCTTGGATTTTTTTGTACACATGCTTATTTACTTTTTTGGTTGGATATTTTGTGTTTATGCTTATCTATGTAAATAGATTACAGGGTCCTAGTGTGGCAAAGAAAACATGTTTTTTTCTTTCAGTAAACTTTGAGTACCTACTATGTATTATATACCCTGCTAGGCAGAGGGGAACAATGGTAAATACTACTCTTTTTCTTAAACTTCATAGTCACTGCAAAGAACAGGCAATAGTGAGTGGTAGATGCCATGAGAAGTACACAGGGTTAAAGATTCGTGGAAAGGGTACCTATGTTAGATTTTAGGAGAGAAGAAGGCTTCTAAGAAGTGATATTTAATCTGAGATCCAGGGGTTGAGATAGATGGAAAATCAAATCTGTCTTTTTTCTTTTTTTGTCTTCTAACAATACTTTTTCTGCACAGTTCTTCTTGACTATTGAGCATTACTTAGAGTTTGTGGAAATGAAATGGAATTTCAGGCAGAGGAGACATTTTGTGCAGAGAGGGCCTTACAGTATCTCCCAAGTTTTATGCATCTGAGTCTAGGGGAATACACTTTTCTCTGTGTATCACTTAGGATTTCATGTATTTTTTTAGATTTGGTATAGAACAAAAAGATCATTAAATGTAACCTTTCACCCAGTGCAGGAATGCCCTATGTAAAATTGTACATAGATGGTTAGCTGCTTCTGTTCTTTAGTACCCCAAGGCTGGGACATTCATTCCTTCATGACACATTCCATTCTATTTGTAGATTAACTCTGGTTGCTAGAAATCTTTCTTACCTCAGGTTCTGTGCCTGTCTGCCCACTGGAAACTTTAAAAAAATGTTAGTTCTATCTGATCACCTCAAATATCTAGACAACAACTTAGTAGATTTCAAACTGCTTTTTCTCCAAGAGAAATATTCTTGGTCCAGTCAACCTCCACCTTCATCCTGAGGCATTCATGAATTGATCACATTTTCCAACTTGAGTAGACTTAGTTGCTGACGATTGAGGTAGGACAGACTTGGTGTCTTCTCTATAGGAACCTGGGAAGAAAAGGAAACTCTAGGGGCCTATCATCTATCTATCATCTATTTCTCTATCATCTATCAACTCCACATGTGGGAATGTAACTCCCTTGGCTATGGCTCTTAACTTTGAATGCTAAAACCACCAGGGGAGTTTCTTTTAATAAGGTGTAAGGAAATGGTAGTACATTAATTCACACTTTATTGTAAATCACAGATCCTTCACTACAGTTTAAAAAGTTATTTCTAATTTACATACAGTAAAATGCACTGCTTTTTAGTGTTTAGTTCTATGAGTTTTGACAAATGCAGAGTCATGAAACCACCACCACAATCACATACAGAAAGTCTCCCTCATTTCCCAAATCCCCTCAGGCTGCCATTTATAGTATCCCCCTCCCCCTGCCAGCCTCTGGCAACCTCTAATCTGTTCTCCAATGCTATAATTTTATGTTTTCTTGAATGTCATATAAATGAAATAGTACAATGGTTAACCTTTTAACTCTGACTTTTTTTTACTTAAAATGCATGAGATTTATCTGTTATTGCATGTTTGTAATCTGTTACTTTTTATTGATAAATAAAATCCATTTTATGAATGTACTGCTGTTTTTAAAAATTTATTCTCCATTTGAGCAACATTGCTTCCCATTTTTGGCTCATATGGGTTTTTTTTTTGTGAGAACATAGGTTTTCATTTCATTTGAGTAAAAATCTATGAATGTGATTTCTGGGTCACATGCTAATGATAAGAAACTGCCAAACAGTTGTTCAGTGTGGCTGTGTCATTTTATATTATCACCAGCAATGTATGAGATTTGCTCCACATCCTGTCCAACACTCGGTTCTGTCAGTATATATATATTTTTGTCATTCTAAAGTTTTGTAGTTGTATCACATTATGGTTTGGTTTTGCATCTTCTTACTGACTAGTGATATTGAGCATTTTTTTCATGTGCATAATTATTATCCACATATCTTCTTTGGTGAAATATATATTGAAATTCATCACTCTCTTTTTTTTAATTGAGTTGTTTATTTTCTTCTTGAATTTAGAGAGTTATATAGTCTGTAAATAACTTTGTCAGATAATGAGTTCTCCTAAATTCTGTCTCATCTTCTCATGCTCATAACTGTGTCTTTAGAGAGCAAAAATCTAAATTTCAATATATTCTATCATTTTCTTTTATTTTGTGGATCATACTTTTGATGCCATATCTATGAAGTCTTTGCCTAACATAAGATCACAAAGATTTTCTCTTATATTTTCTTTTAAAGGTTGTGTAGTTTTTAATTTTTTATTTAGTTTCACAATCCATTTAGAATTATTTTTTGTGTAAGTTGTGTGGTAAAAGTAGAAATCCCTTCTTTTGCATTCAAATGGCCAAATGTTCCAGCACCATTTATTGAAAATACTGTTCTATTTCCAATGAATTTCCTTTGCATTCTTGTGTTACATACACACAATAGAATATTATTCAACAATAAAAAGCATGAAATCCTGTCATTTATGACAATATGGATAGACTTGGGGGCACTGCATTAAGTGAAGTAAATTAGGCACAGAAAGACAAACACTGCATGTATGATTTCACTCAAAATAGAATTTTGATTTCACTCAAAATAGAATAGACTGGGGAGAGTAGAACGGTGGGATGGGGAGAGGTTGGTCTACAGGTACAATGGTATTGTTTTGATAGAGGAGGCATAAGTTCCATGTTCTATGGCACAGGAAGGTGAATATAAGGAATGATAATGCAACACATATCTCAAAATAGCTACAAAAGAGGAATTTGGATGTACTCATAAGGAAGTGCTAGAAGTTTAAGATAACATATGCTAATTATCCTGAGTTTATCACTACCCAATATATACATGAATCAAAACATCACATGGTACCTCATAAATATGTGCAAATGTGTCAATCAAAAAATTTAAAAATCCAAAAAATTTTAAAAATTAGAAAAATCATGTGAATACTGATTATACCAAATTCTAGTGAGGAGGAGGAGCAACAAGGAAGCTTGTGCATTGCTGATGGGAATGCAAAATGGAACAGCTGCTTTGGAAACAGATTAACAGTTTCTTACAAAACCAGACATAATCTTACCATGAGATCCAGTGTTCTTAGGTATTTACTTACACAAGTTGAAAAACCTGATATGAATATCTATAGCAGGTTGATTCATAATTGCCAAAATTGTAAGCTACCAAGATGTATCCTTTCATAGGTAAATGGATAAACACCTTGTAGTGCATCCATTCAGCAGAATATTATCCAGTGATAAAAAGAAATGAGCTATGAAACTAAGAAAAGACATGGAGGAAACTTAAATGAATATTGCTAAGTGAAAGAAAGTGAATCTGAAAAGCTGCATGGTCTATGATTTCAACTACAGGTATTCTGGAAAAGGCACAACTTTTACTGCCCCTATTGACAATAAAAAGGTGAGTGATTACCAAGGGTGGGCAGGTAGAGGGATAAATAGGTGAAACATAGGTTATTTCTAGGATAGTGAAATTATTCTAGCCGATACTGTTGTGGTGGATGCATGACATTATAATTTGCAAAACCCATGAAAAGGTATGACACAAAGAAGGAGCTCATCTTACAGTGATAAGCTATAACAATAGGAAGTTAAAATGAATAGGCTTTATAGCCAATAACTTTCCTATGAAGTGTGCCTTTCCTTTAATTAATACAAACAGATGAGACATTTGATTCCTAATTTCTTTGTAATGCAGAGAAAGCAGGCTATGTCTCTGCCCAATTTCAACCTGAAGTTAAAGGTCTGAGGAAAGAATAAGATGCAGATAAATGGTATCCAAGTCTTAAGGACATCAGAAAGTGGATTTCCAGATCCTTTGATGTACAACCTAGCTATTCAAGTTAGCACATAATCATTTTCATCTTCCTAATAAAGCTCTTTCTTAACCTTAAAGAAAAGAATGAGTCCTAATGTAAACTATGTACTTCAATAGTAATATATCGATGTTAGTTCACCAACTGTAACGCACATCACACTAATGCAAGATGCTAATAATAACGGAGGGTACAAGGAGTGTATGGGAACTCTGTAGTTTGTTCGATTGCTTTGTAAACTGTACTGAGAAATAAAGTACTCATTAAAAATCAGTTGGCTATATTTGTGTGCATTTATGCTTTTACCAATATCCTATCATCTTGATTACTTTAGATTTATGATGTCTTAAAATCAGATAGTGTGAGTTCTCCAACTTTAGTATTCTATTTTATAATTGTTTTAGCTATTCTAGTTCCTTTGCCTTTCTAAATTTTAAATGATCTTGTCAATATCTGAAAAATATTGCTTAGATTTCAACTGGGGTTTGGTTAAATAAATAGATCAATTTAGGGGTAATTGATTTTGTAGCATTTGATTATCCCAATCAACAGGCATGATGTACTTATCCATTTATGTATGCCTTTGATTTCTTTCTCTTCCTTTGTTTTATAGTTTTTAGCATTAATATTCTGCACTATGTTGTTAGATTTTTACTTCAACATTTCATTATTAGGAGGATACTTTGTGTTAGTTTTCTGTCATTCTGGTAAAATACCCAAGAAAAACAACTTAAAGGAGAAAATATTTATTTTGTCTTATGGTTTCAATCCATGGTCAGTTGACCCCATTGTTTCTTAACTTGTGGTAAGGCAGTACATCATGGTGGATCAGCAAAATTGATCACCTCGTGGCAGCTGAGAAGGCAAGAGCAAGAGGGAGGGAGGGAAGAAGGGAAGGGAGAGAGAGAATGAGAGAGAGAGAGAGAAGGAAAGAAGGAAGACAGGGAGACAGGGCCAGGGACAAGATATGTACTTGAAAGATGTGCTCCAACTGGGTTCCACTTTCTAATAGCTCATTCAGCTATGAACTTATCAATGGATTAGTCCATTGATAAAGTTAGTTCCCTCATGATCCAATCACTTTCCAAAAGCCTTACCTCTGATTATTGCTGTATTGGGGACCATAAATATACAATACAGTCCCAAGTAGTTCCACTTTCCCTCTCCTCTTTCTTCCCCCTGTTCCCTCTCCTCTACTCTACTTGTCTTCCTTCTATTTATATATAGTTTCTTATTTTTAATTGTTGCTTTATAGATATACATAAAGGTGAAATTCACTGTAATATGTCCATATCACAGTTTGGTCAATTTCATTCCACTGTTCCTCCTTTTCCCTTCCTTCCCTCTCCCCTTCAATCCCCTTCTTCTGCTCCACTAATCTCTCTTCTATTTTCATGGGATTCCCACCTCTGCTTTTTCTTTCCTTATTTGGTCTAGCTTCCACACACAAGAGAAAACATTCAACCCTGGACTTTCTGGGTCTGGCTTAGTATAGATGGTTTTTTCTGTATCTTTTGAAATGATCATGTGATTTTTGTCCTTAATTCTAATTATGTGGTGAATTACATTTATTGATTTATCTATGTCAAGCCAATCTTGCATCCTTGGGATGAATCCAATTTGATCATTGTGCACAATTTTCTTAATGTGTTTTTGAATTGGATTGCTAATATTAAAGATTTTTGCATCTCTGTTTATCAGGGGTACTAGTCTGTATTATTTATAAACTGAGTTTCTGTCACATGAATTAACTCTATATGTTGTTTTAAGTCATTGAATCTGTGGTAATTTGCTACAGTAGCATAGGAAACTAATACACCTGCCCTTCTCCCATCTTAACTTCATTTCCTTCTTGGAGCAGCTGAATGAGATGCTGCCCTCACATTTGTGGATTACTTCAGTTGAGACCTCGTGTATTACATCCTCTCTAGGATTATACATAATACTAGGACAATAAAAAAATGCAAAGGATGAGCTAGATTTTTTTTATTACAAAATTTCAGTTTACATGATACATATAATTCAAGTGGATTTTCCATCAAATGTAGAATGATTTTTTTATTCCTTAAAACTAAGTAGCTAACTTAAGATTGAATTGACAAAATTGGTTAGTTTATACAATGTAGCATTTTTCCCTTTAAAATGATTATTTCTAAATGTAATTTATCTATTTCTCATCAGATGAATCAAACGTATACTCACTAAAAAAATTGTACTCACTGAAGTTGCTCACTTTTTCTCTGAATTCAGGCATTGCCCATGTTCTATCCCAGTGGTCCTGTGGATAGAATCCAAGGCCAGATAGCTTCCTAGAATCTTTGGGCTGCCTCCAACTCCCCAGCTGTGAAAAGGGGACAAGTCTCTAGATTTCCCAGGAGGAGGGTGTGACAATGCTCAGAAGGTGATTAGTATTTCTTGCTTCAGAGATAGGTGTGACCCAAAGAGGGTGGTGCCAGCTTCTGCAGCCAAACTCCTCCCAAATTGAGCAGGTAAAAACATGCCCCTCCATGATTGAGCTGGAGGAATGAAGGAGGATAACCCAAAGACTCCGTGTTAATTTCTGTATCTCAGAATCCTGGGGTCCAATCCCACGGATCATCTGATGACACAGCTCAGTGCTGGGGTGGCACTTACTCCAGGTCATAAACCATGACTGTAGAGAAAAATCCCAGAACCTTCTTCTCTACTTTCAGCTGCCTCTCATTCAGCAAACACTCATTGAGCACCAGCGTCTGCAGATGCAGACATGCTCCAACTTGACTCTGTGCTTTGTCCTATGCAGTGCCTTCTATTAGCTGTCCTAGTTTGCCTCTTCCCCCTAGATCATTATCACTGGTCTTTTCAAATGCTGCTCATGTACGTTGCTATCCTGGGGAACTCTCTCTCTCTGACCTCCTTCTTTCCAAGAACTGTTCCTATTTGATGCCCTTTCTGGAAGCTCCAGAGGAACATGTGGATCTCTTTGTCATAGCACTTATCACTCTGTGTGGGTATGGGGGTCAACTGTTTCCTTGTTGTTTGTCTCCCTACTAGTCCTGAGTCTTCAAAGGTATAAACCCAGTTTTATTTATTTCTGAATATCAAGCATTCTTCACAATTCCAGGCATGTAATATGAGCTATGTTTATCATTATGAATACTATTGAATTAATGAGCACTCAAGACTTTGTGCTAAACATATACCATATCAGGGATTATTAATAGGTGTTGTTATCCATATTTTACAAAGAAGAAAATCTAAGTCTCAGAATGATTAAGTAATTTGCTCAAGATCATAATACAGGCATGCAGTAGAGCATGGATGCATACTAAGATCTGTTGAACTCCCAATCTCTGTTTAATAAATTATTAATGAATACATGAATGAATGAATCAATGTGAAAGGCACTATATTGGGCATATAGGACACAAACAGACCATTATGCATTCTGTTTTTTGACAAGGTGTGTCTCCTGCTAGGAGAGAAATAGGTGTGTAAATACTTAGACCTAAGGTAGATCCACCCATCACAGGCTCACAGAAAAATGTGGGGGGTGGGGTCCAGAGGAAGGAGCACTTACTTCCATTGGAAGTGGACTGTGAGGAAGTTTCTCAGGGTCAGAGGGCATTGCAAGATAGTAGAATTCAGATAGGTGGAGGTGGTAGATGGGGCAGTAAATAGGGAGGTCCTGCAAACTTGGTGGAAGAAACAGCACTGATCAATTGCAGAAGTAGAAAGGAGATACTAGGAACAGCAAACTATTTGAACTAGACTTAGGATATGTGAGGAAAAGAGACAGAGGGAGAAGGGAGACTGGAAACAAGTTGACACCATATGGTGGAGGACCTTAAACTCTAGGTTGAAGCCTTTAGGTTTTCTTGGGTAATATTTGGGGAGTGCCTGTCAGCTCTCTGGATCAAAGAGTGGCATGGCACATCAAGCAGGATGAATTGGAGGAAGGATAGACTTGAAGGAGAGAAATCACAAGAGTCTGTTATAATAATCCAGGGAGAAATGAGGTGGCCTGATCTGGGGACAACTGCTGTGGGTAGTAATGAAGAAAATGCTAGGAGAGATATTTTAAAGTAAAACACTATTGGGTTCTGAAACTGAAAGAGTGAAATGGAGGCATATATTGAAGAAGCAACTTTGGGTCAGAGACCTAGAGTTCTGGTTCCAGCTAAGTAATGAGACTTAAGATCAGTGTCTGATTTGTAAAAGGTAGGGGGTGAGTTGTTCAATATATAGTGGACTTTCCAGGGTTCAGGTTCAAGGTACTTTTTAATTCAGATCTTCAAAAAAGTTGAAAGAGTTGCAACTGAAGTGAGCAGATTTGGAATTGCAGAAGAGGTTCTGAGATTTCAGCTCTGGATTCCTCTGTGAAGTAGCTAAGAAGCTATGATTATAGTTTTAATGTGGATACTCAGTATTAAATATCCTGTTCCCTTTAACATTTTTTTTAACAGGAGGAATGTCTTGGCACGATTTCGATTATCACCTAAATTGTGTACCTTCTGAGAGGGGAGTGTAGGTTTCTTGACTTCTGAAAGTACCAAGCTCGTTATGCAATAAGGCTCATGTTATGGACCTTGCTAAAGATCACATAGAGCCAAGGAGCCTGAACTGGAATCTCCTCTCAGTCCTTTCACCCACAGGGACTTTGGATTCCAGTCAGAACTTGAATCTGGCACAGCTGGAAATGTGAGAAAAGGGGTCAGCTGCATGATGCTAGAATCACAGAAAGGATGACAGAAACCAATGGACCAAGAAACAGGAAGATCCAAGTGAAGCTAGGTTGCTGGGAAGCACATGATTCCACAAAAAAGCATTAGATAGAGAGGAGAGGGGACTTGGCAGTGTGATACAGTGAGTTGGGGTGAAGCAGGGACTAGAAGCCAGGATTTTGAGTTTCTTTTTTCCCCCTTTGGGACATGCTCTCTCTGGGCCCATATTTTAAATGTGTGGTTAAGAGCAATGAATTCAAATTCTAGTTCTGCCTTCATTAGCTCTGGGTAACTTGGGGATTACTGAATCACTCTGTTTCCTTATCAATAAACTGTAAATAATAGCATTTCTATGTCATAGGAGTACTGTGAGGATTAGAGAGATGTTTGTCAAGCACTTATTGCACTGTTCAACAAATCACAGCAAATCATAGATAAATGAAATTCTTTTACTGTTCTTCCAATCGTGCCCTCAGAGAACAATTGCCTTGGTCTCTGAGGGAGCGCAGGTATGGTACAAGTTCCTGAACTTCACTCTCTTCCTTGAACCCTCTTCACTCCTCTGTATACTTTCTATTCTGGCCCCAGAACTTTGGACCTGCCTGGCAGAGTCCATCCCTTAACACACACACACACACACACACACACACACACGCACGCGCACACGCACAGAAAAACAAAGGACTTCAAGCCACCTCCAGGTCATGTGGACATTTTTTAGGGGGTTTCCAAAGACAATTCTTGTACACCCTGGTTTCTGCAACTGGATCTTCAGAGGCTGCTCCAAAGTGATTTGAAGGGTACTTAAGCCACCTATTGTGTCCCCTTTGGGGACAACAAATTCATTGTTTAATACCTTCTTTTGGAGTGCTTCTTTCCAAATAGTAACCTCTGAAAGTACCAAACTCACTATTGATAAGGCTCATGTTACGGGTCTTGCTAAAGGTCACAGAAGGAGCCACGGACCTGAGCTGAGCAGAGCTCCCTGGAATCTCCTGAGTCCCTCCTCTGAGAGACTATCAAGACTTTGTGCTCCAGTCACATCCTGTGTGTGGAACAGCTGGAAATATTGGAAGAGGAGCTAGTCACATGATGCCAGGAAACCCAAAATGATGAAAGCAACAAGAATTAGGGAGATGTCAATTAATTATTTCCCCAGCCTTCTATGGCCATAATAGTCATGCCCTCCTCCCAATATAACTGTACTTGCCCAAGGAAACACAACAAGTTAGTAGAAGACTGAAGGCTTAAATCCAGAAATACTGATTCCTGGTCCAGTGTTCTTACTTTTATGGTAAATATCTAGAAGAATTCCTGCTGCTGGATTAAGTGGTGACCACATAGTCCTGGGTCCTTGTTCTCATTCTCTTCATGCTTCTCTATTAGGAGATTTGTTTGTTGTTCTCTATAGCTGGGAGGCCCTTCCCTCAGACACTGTGTGGCTGGGTCCCTCTGTCATCTGACACCAGCAGGAAAGGATTTCTGTGATCACCCCTCCTCTTCCTGGCCCCTTTATCTCCTTCTTATGGTCTGTTTTCCTTTTTAGTACATTATGTACATGTGCACATTCTGTATCTGCAGATTCAACCAACCATGGATCAAAAATATTCAAAAAATTTCATCTGTACCAAATGTATATATTTTGTCACCCATTCCCTAAATAATACAGTATAAAAACTATACAGCATTTAAATTGTATTAGGTTTATAAGTAATCTAGAGATGACATAAAGTACACTGGAGGACGTACATGGGCTATTTGTGAATACCTTGCCATTTTGTATGAGGGACTTGAGCACTGGAGGATTTTGGTACCATGGGGGCGTAGGTTCTGAAACAATTCTCCTGCAACTGGAATGGGAATAGGGACCATGTTTTCTTCACTGCTATACCTGTAAGTGTGTAGAGCCATGTGTGTGACACAGAGAAGGTGTACAATAACTACTTAATAAATTATATGAAAAGATAAAGTCAATATTCATCTAAACCAGACTATTCATGTTTCCCTGTCTCTGCCCATGCAAGTCACTCTGTCATGCCAAAAAAGCTTTATACATTAAATGGCATTTTTATGTTACCTTCGTCATAAAGTCTACCTTGGCACTTTGGAGATCCTAATAAATATGTGTGAAACTTAAAATAGGAAATCACCTGCTGAGATTGTCTTCTACCTATACCTGTACTATATAGGTTTATATTTATGTACATCTTTCTATATGGAAAAAATTATAAAAACTACAACCTTGGATATAAAAGCCAAGGTGTCAGGTTATGCTTTTGTTAATTGCAGAAAAGACTTGCCAGTAGAGTCACTTCCTGTTTTGAAAATAGCCACTTTGATATTCATAGGTTAAGATGTGAGTCCCACCCATGTTCATGTTTTTCTAATTATACATAAAACACATTATTTTATTTGGGGAAATGAAGGCAATATAAATAGGCTAAAATAAAAATAATCATTCTTAAATCATATTCTATAAATTGATATGGTTAACATTTGGCATATATATTCTTTCAGCCCTTAAATATAATATAGTTATGGTATAAAATGCTACATCTAATTATATTATCTATAAACAAGCATCACATATTTATAAAACTGGATTGCACTATGCACAACTGACGATCCTCCTAACTTACAATGAAAATGCTGACTTTTCTTCTAATTCTGGCACAAGAAAGTAATTTTTCTTCCCATTATCAAAGGTTATATAATCCTAGTCCATGGCTCACTACCCTAAATTCATCAATTCTTGGGCCATTAACATTTGTTCTTCTTATCCTTTGTTTTTTGCCTTTTCTCATAAAATGTTGCAAATCTTCCTTACAGGTTCAAATCCACAATTTGAGCAGATCTGTGGCAACGTTTGTGAGCACGAAGCCCCAGTTTACTTGCCTGCCGGACCAAAACCCTGTGTACTTGGAGACTCGACCATACGAGGATGCCTCCTCCAGACAAGCAAGAAAAACCAAAAGGAATAATAAAACTCCCAGACCTACCCCTTCTTACATTAATATATCACTATTGGAACATCGCTGATAATGGCTGGTAGTCAGTACGGGTAAGATCCCCGGAGGGGACAACCTAAGACAGTCACAGCCATTGGACACTGTGCAATCTAGGCAAGGGTGACCAATGGCTGGTAGTCAATGACGGGTAAGATCCCCAAAGGGGACAACCTAAGATCACACAGGGACGATCCCCTTTTGCCTCCATGAGGGTTGGCCACACCATGGTAGCATGCTGTTGCTCCTGGCCAGAGGACACATGCCTGCACAAATAAAAGGGGGAAATGTGGGTCATACTGAGGAACTGGAAACTTGACAGTTGCAAGAAATGGAAACTTGTGTTGATTGGTGGAAACATGGGTCCACAGCAAGAACTATGACTGGTCCTGCTGGGGTGGTGCGAAGTGGTGTAGGGATTTCATTGGCTCTTAAACAAATAAAAGGCTATGCAGCTTCTGCAATAAATGAGTCCTCAGTCGCTTGCTCCTGGTTGTGCTTACCTGACTCCGGGTTTCTGGCTCATGACTCTGCATCCTTACCCCCCATTGTGAAAGCCCCCAGGATCCACAAATGCAACACACAACATTTTGTAGATCTACAATATTCTTTTTAATGACCCCAAATTATTCCAGTACATTAATATATTTATGTTTATTTTATAAATCCTTGGACACTCATTGTAGGCATTACTGAATCACTTTTCTGATTATTTTCTTGGGTTAATTCCTCGTGTGAGCCCTGCTAATCAAAGGGTTGGATTATCTTTAAGACTTTGATATGTGTCACCAAAGCTGCCCTGTAGAATGATTATCTCAGATGACACTCCCTTTAGCAGAGTATAAAACTGTGAGTTCACCCATATGCCCACCACAATGGGATTTAGAATTCACTGATGAAACTTTTCTTTTTGATAATAGTAAATTATATACAACATAAAATGTACTGTTTTTGTAGTTCTTTGGCATTAGTGCATTCACATTATTATGCGTCCATCACCAACCACCATCCAGTTCCAGAACTTTCATTTCTCCAAACTGAAACTCTGCACTCATTAAACAATAACTCCCCAATCCCCTCTCACATAAGTAGAATCATACAATATTTGTTCTTTTATGTCTGGATTATTTCACTTAGCGTTATGCCCTCAAATTTCATCTATATTTTATTATGTATCAGAATTTCCTTCCTTTTTAAGGTTGGATAACATTCTTGTGTGTATATACAGATGTTTCTCATCTAACAATTGTTTTAAGTTCTGATACATGCATTGTAACTTGAAAATATTGCAAATTGAAAATGTATTTGATATACTTAATCTCCCAAATATCACAGCTTAGCCTATTCTACCTTAAAGGTACTCAGAACACTTATATTAGCATAGGGTTGGGCAAAATAATAATGCAAACCCTGCTTTATAATAAGTATTGAAAATACCATATAATTTATTGAATATGTGCATCCAAAAATGCTGGTGATAAAATACACTGTAGAGGATCAGTTATTTACACTTGTGATCACATAACTCATGGGGGCTATGGCTTGCAGCTGCGGTCCAGCATCATAAGAGAGATATAGAAAAGCCTGGGGAAAAATAAATTCAAAATTAGAAGGATGTTTTCTGCTGAATGTGAATAACTTTTGTACCATGGTAAAGTTGAGAAATGGTAAGTGGAACACTTCAAGCTGGGGACTGTCTTTACCATGTTTTGTTTATCCATTCATCTGTCAATGGGCATTTGGGTTGTTTCTACTTCTTGGCTATTGTGAATAATGTTGCCATGAACATGGGTATAACAAATGTCTTTTGGAATCCCCGTTTTCAGTTCTTTTGGATATTTATTCAGAAGTAAAATTGCTGGGTCACATAGTAATTCTATTTTCTATTTTTTGAGAAAGTGCCATCTATTATCCAGAGTGGCTACACCATTTTACAATTTTCCCAGCAGTATACAAGGATTCTAATCTCTCCACTTTCTCACCAGCAGTTGTTATGTTGTTTTGAAAAGTAATAGTCATCTTAAAGTGTGAGAACGTATATTTTTTGTGGTTACAATTTATATTTCCCTAATGTTTAATGGAACTAGCATTTTTCTGTGTAATCATTAGAATAATTTTAACATTTGCCAGTCTGGTACTGTCTATATATCAGTTTGGTTTAGTTCAGTTCACTGCAATTTAATTCAAATTTATTTTCACCTTATTCCAATGTCACTCTCATAAAACAAAGACACCTGGGGACAACCAGGATGCCCATTTGTAGGTGAATGGTTCAGTTATCACACATATGTACTACAGAACAGTAGTGATTATTGTAAAAATATGAGGCACTTATTGATATACTGTTATGTGAAAAAAGTTACATTGGATTCCATATTTTAACCAGTTTCCCATAGTGGACATTTAAACTGCTAAGTTTTTCACTGTAATGAATAATACTTATTGAATATTTTTGCTCAATGGTATGAATATTTCTACAGGACAGATGCCTAGATGTTAAAATTGCTGGATCAGAAAATAAATATTTAAAAATTTAATAGATACTTATAAATTACCATATAATGTCCACACCCACTAATAGTGTATGAGTCTGTCCATTTTCTTATACTCTTGCTAACACTAGATATTAATAAATTTCTACACATCTGATAATTATAGGTGGAAATGAAATCTTAATTTTTTCTATGATTACTAAGGTCTTATTCTTTTGGAGATGGCATATGTTATTGGGTGAAATCATTCTAGGAACTATTATTTATTAGTGTATTTTAGTTACACATAATGTTGGGGTTTATTTTGAAATAATTATACAAGCATGAAATATAATTTGTTCCAGTTCAATCCCAGTATTTCCCCTTTCCCTCTTTCCATCCCTTCCACTAGTTACTTTTCTCTACTGGTATTCCTTCTAATTATCTATAGTTTTTTAAAATTAGTGTTTTATAGATATACATAAAGGTGATATTCACTGTGGTATATTTACATATGTACATAGGATAGTTTGGTCAATTTCATTCTACCATTCTTCCCATTTTCTGTCCCTCCTCTCTCCCCCTCAATCCCCATCCTCTACTCCACTGATCTCTCTACTATTTTCATGGTATCTCCCCTCCCCTTGGTTTCCTTATTTTTGTCTAGCTTGACCCAACTATTCCACTCCTTGGTATTTATCCAAAAGACTTAAAGCCTGCCTACTATAGTGATACAGCCACATCAATGTTTATAACAGTGCAATTCACAATATCCAAGTTATGGAAACAGCTAGGAATTATTTTATAAGAAATCATTCTGTGGACATGTTTGTTAGAACTCTGGAGCCCTTAAGTACAAGCTGAGAGAGGGCCTTAATAGTTCACCCAGAGTTTACATGAGGAAGGAAGAGCATAGAACTGGGATTTGTGGCTTTGCTTCAGGAAGTCTGTTTTGGAGTTCCCAGGAGGGATCTGAGGGCATCCCAGAGCAGCAGAAACAGGTCCTGGGATAAGAAAAGAAAGATGGGGGAAGGTACAGCAGGGAGGCTCAGCAGCCCTGTGCATAGGAGGAGCACACAGGACCAGGAGCCAGGGTCCAGGGCCATAGTCCCAATCCTGCCACTGATTCACTGTGATATGCACAAGCCCCTACTGCTCTGAGCCAGTGTGTCTGTCTGACAAATGAGGGGGTGACTTCATGCTTTCTAGGTCCAATGGCTACAGAGGCACTCCTAGGACCTGTTCTAGATAGTTGAGGTTGTTGCCAGTCAGCCTCAGTTTTCTCCCCTGTAAAGTGAAGATAGTGTGCCCTGACTCAATGATTTAACAGGGTTGTTGCCAGATGGTTGTTATATGTGAAAGGATTAAGGAGAAGCCAACACAAAATATGCCCAGTTGGTATATTGATTCTTTCAAGTTGAAAGCATTGGAGAAACTGTTGTTGCAGAGAGGGTTGCCTGTCCTGCCTTTTCGTATATATAGCAAGTCATGATAAAGATTCCTTTGGGAGGGACACCTTCCCCGTACTATGACCAAAAAGTGCTTATCACTGAAGACTTGGAATTGGTCCTGCAATGGACCAGCATAAATAAACTCACTAAGTAAGCCTTATCTATCTGTAGCTTTATACTCCACCCTTCACATATCTCCTAGTGACTTCCCTAGAATTAATTACGTGTAGCCCAGAGATCCTTTCTGTGATTTCTTCACAAATTTTGTTCTTTGTCTACGAAGCATGAAAGAAACATGTATGCTTCTCTCTTATTAATCTGTCTTGTATTAATTTGACTCCTAGATCCTTTGTTTTATTCCTAGATTCAAAGAGTCCACATTAAAAACTAGTAGGAAGAGGGATTTTCTCTTCTCCATAACAGATGAAAGGTAAGAAAGTACAAAAAAGAGCAATGCAAACATAAAGGTTTATCTTTTGTGTGTGTGTGTATGCATGTGTAAATGTGTGTGTTTGTAGTACTAGGGATTGAGCCTAGGAACACTCTATCACTGAGCTACTTTCTCAATCCTTTTTACTTTTTATTTTGAGACAAAATAGGGTCTCACTAAATTGCCTAGGCTGGCTTTGAATTTGCAATCCTCCTGCTTTAGCCTTCCCAGTATCTGATTATAGATGTGTGCCACTGTGCCTGGTAGGTTTATCACGTTTTTAAAATCAATCTTATTAAGGTATAATTTACATGCATATATATTTCATTGTACATTTAACATGTATAGTTTAATGAGTTTTGACTAATATTTACCCCCAAAATTCTTTCACAACCCCTTTCAGTCAATTGCCCCTCTTCTGCCCCAGACAACTATCTTCTATATTTTTTTTTCTTTCTGGGACTTTTATTTCTTTAAAATAATTCATACAAATGGTTACAGTCACAAACATGGTTTTAACCAAAATATTGCTAGCCTAACACATCAGCAGGACGGGCGACCACCGCCCCCAGGACAGAAGTCAACTGCAGAGAGCTCAAGGGTGCCTCCTCCTCTGAGTTGCTTCAAGATGCCATCTCCATTTTGAACAAGGGGATTCATGCCCAAACCAGGAAAATAGCCTTTGTCGTTTTTCTAATTATTTGAAAAATAAGACTAGCAGATAGAAAAAACAATGCACTGTGTGCCATGAAGGAAAGGGGAAGGACCCATCCTTCTGAGAAGGGGTCCACCTGGCTGGTCCAGCCGAGGGGGAGCTCAGACCACCACTGTAGGCTCCCGGGGCTTCCTTTTGTTGATAGCCAAGCAAATGAATCCTTCTAAAGACTGTACACAGGGAACATCCTTGATAGAATTAACTACTAACTTCTTTTGCACAAGGAGGAAGGCAAAGGACACTGGCCTACACATCCTATGCCCCTTCTCCTGGCCAAACTGTCAAGCCCAAGTCAGATAGAGACCACGTGAGTGATCAGTTGTAGCCTGCGGGGAGCTCTCCAGTCTGGGCTCCTGCGGAGGGTTCAGTGCACCTCAGCCCTGAGTGTGCAGAGAGGTGCTCAGGGAGGTGGCCTGCCCAGCACCCCAGAGACTGGCCCAGGCGTGTGCAGCGTGAGAGGCAGCAAGGCTTCTGTGGGCTGGTTCACCATCTTCTATTTGTTATCACCATAAACAAATTACTTTTGCCTGTGGTAGTGTCACATATAAATGTTATAATACAGTGTATATTCTTTTATGTTTATCCTCTTTTCTCAATTCAGTGTCTATGAGATTCATTCCTGTTGTATGTATCAGGAGTTTGTTTCTTCCTGTTGACCTGTAGTACTCCACTGAGTGGATAAACTACAATTTTTCATTTACCTGGCAATGGACATTTGGGTGGTGTCCAGTTTCTGGCTATTATAAACAAAGCTGCTATGAACATTTGTGTATTCTTTTTTTGTGTATGTGAAGATATGTTTTCATTTCTCCTTAATATGCACTTCTGAGTAGAATTGCTAGGTCATAGAATAGGTGTAGGTTAAACCTTACAATACATTCCAAGAGTTTGTTCTGAACACGACTTTTGAAGGTGAAAGAGCATTGGATTAGTTTCTCAGAGATCAGACCATGACTTTGGACCAGTCATTCCTACTCTTTGGGTCTCAATTTTCTCGCCATAGAATGAGGGGTGGAGTAGGTTGGTTGAATATTTTTGACCATTTTTAACGTGAAGAGTTTATCATTGTTAGAAGTTTAGGAAATCCAAAACCTGACACATGCCTTATTCAGACATTGAAGAAATTGGCCCCCAAGCCATTCACCTATACCCCCCTGTGCTCAAGAAAGCACAAGCAGCCTTCTTGTATCAGGGCCATGTTGGGGTAATCTCAATGGTAGTAAGAGCTGTAGTATAAAGAGGCCTTTGCCCCAAAGAGATCACAGCTCTTTCACATGGAACAATGACTTTGGAGTATACTTTGCACTCTCCCAGCCCAGGTGCTTTCTCAAGAAATGAAAAGTGAGAAGCAAGCAGTGAGTAACTCAGGATGATTCAAAATAAGGAATTAAACTGGGACCTGGAATAACTGTTGGTTGGAGAATAGACCAAATGTATCTTGCAGTGGTCTTCCATGAAAAATAAGGCCCTATGGTTGGATCCACAGTTTAAGCCCATTTTAAAAAATTGACTTCTTTGCTTTTTTTCAAGCACAACCTTGAACCATTTCTTCTCTTCCAGTCAGCATTCCTATCTCAGCAAGGAAAAACTCTTTGTTCTGTACATCCATGAGAACCAAAGTAAGGCTGGAGAGTCGATCATCAGGCCCTTCTCCAATAATAAAATTACTCCAAAGTCAGAGATTTTAGGATTTTGCATTTTGGATCATCATGATGGGTCATATTATCTAAGTGAAGCCAGTTTAGAATTAATTGTTTTTCAATTCCGAATTTGATTCTGTGCTTTAGGGTTGATATTTGTGTATTTGTCTATGTGGATGTATATTTATGGGGATATTTATATATTTGAGTGTATATGGCCACATTTTTTGTTATGTAATGTTTTGGTAAACATTAGACTAAATCTCAGGCTCTTAATTATTGCACCTTTGTTTAGGTGATGAGAAAAATCTCACAATCATTCAAATTTTCTCCCTAAAGGTAATCAATTTAGTCAGTGTCTTGTATATCCAAGAGATTTCATATATAAATGAGCACATATGTATTTATGTTCTTCCCTCACCCCTAATATTTTAAGCTAGTGTTAACAAACTATACATTGTTCTACATGCTTTGCTTTTTGAATCGAACAAAATATCTTTGAGATCCATCTATATCAACACAAAAAAGTTTTCATTTTAAAAACAGCTGCATAGGATTACTCCATTAAATGTATATACCATAATATATTTAACTATATACATGGATGGATGGGCATTTACATTGCTTTTAATCTTTTTCAATTACAAATAATGCTGCAATAGGAAAATTTTACATAGGTTATTTTGCTGTTATGTGAGTCATTTATAGCATAAATTTTTAGAAGTAAATTTTGGGTTCAAAGGGTATATGCATATACAATTTTAAAAAGTGGACTTTATTTTTTCAGAGTAGTTTTAGGTTCATAGCAAAATGAAGTGGGAAGTACAGAAAGTTCCCATATACTCCTGACCCAAACACCACTATCAGCATCTCACACCAGAGTAGAACGTTTGTTATAATCTACAATCCTACCCTCTCACTTTATTATCCACCAAAGTACATAGTTCACATTGGGGTTCACTCTTGGTGTTGTACATTCTGTGAGTTTTGACTAATGTCCAATGATACGAATCCTTTATAGTATCATACAGAACAGTTTCACTGCCCTACAAATCCTCTGTGTCCCATCTATTTATTCCTTCCTCTGGACTACAAATCTGCAACTACAGATCTTTCTATTATCTCCATAGCTGTACCTTGATCAGAATGCCATATAGTTTGAAACAATACAGTATGTGGTTTTTTTAGATTGGTTTCTTTCATTTAGTTATATGCTTTTTCAGTTTCCTTTATGTTTTATCATGGCTTGATAGCTCATTTTCACTTCTGAATAATACTCCATTATATGGGTGACTATAGTTTGTTTAGGCTTTCACCTATTAAAGGATGACATTTTGGTTGCTTCCACTTTTTGGCAATTATGAATAAAGCTTCTATAAACATCTCTGTGCAAGTTTTGTGTGGACATGTTTTCAACTTATTTGAGTGGGGTACCGAGGATGGTGATTGATAGAATTTACTCTAAGACTATGTTTAGATACAGAAGGAAAGACTGAACTAGGAAATCATCACTTTGCAGCCTCAAATTAAATAACAGAGTTAATTAATAATCATAGCACTGGAAATATAAGTTCCAGCCAACAAGAAAAGGGAGAAAATGAGGAAATGACACCATGAGGAAGACACTGGGCTATGGGTGTGACTCAGTGGTCCAGCACAGGACTGGCATGTGCTAGGCCCAAGGTTTCATGCCTAGCACTGCAGGACCAAAGGAAGGAAGACATTAACTGCATTATGTGGATCTTTCACTAAATAACTGATGGGAATTCTTCAAGTTAATGCCCAGAAAAGGAGGAAGGAAAAAAGGATTCTGACTTGTGCAAATCTATTGTAAAAAACCCGTTTGAACATACTTACAGAAATATAAATATAGATTGTTTATTCAATGACATGAAGAAATTAATGCTTATATGTGTGAGGTGTGGTAATTGTTAGAGGTTAAAAATATCATTGATATTTTTGTAAATGCATATTGAAGTTCATGTAGGTAAAACACAATGATTCTTCAGTTACAAAAAGTGGTAAATCAATTTATTAAAGCCACAGCAAATTATTGATGGTTTTGAAGATAAGTGATGGGCATAGAGAAACTTGTAACATTACTAGGTTGACTTTGAAAATTTTCATCATAAAATATTTTTCATGAAGAATTATGGGGGTAGGAAGGATACTAGAGTGAAACAGATATTATTACGTAATGTACATATATGACTGCATGACTGATGTGATCCTACAATATGTACACTCAGAAAAATGTGAAATTACACTCCATTTATGTATGATTTATCAAAATGCATAAATGCACTCTACTGTCACGTATAACTAATTAGAACAAACTTAAAAATTAATTTAAAATGTTTTCCTTAAAAAAAGACTATGTTTAACTTTGTAAGAAACTGTCTCAATTTTATCCAAAGTGGTTGCATTATTTTGTATTCCCACTAACCATGAATGAATTGTTATTGTTCCCCATGCTCACCAGCATTTGGTGTTTTTAGTAGTTAGGCCATCTACTGGTTATTTTAATAGTTGCATAGTGATATCTCATTGCTGTTTTGCAATTTTTTAATGGCATGATGTTGCATTTATTTTCATATGCTTATTTGCTATCTGTTTATCTTCTTTGGTAAGATGTCTGTTCAGCTCTTTTGTCATTATTATTATTATTATTATTATTATTATTGCTTTGGTGGTGGGGTTAAACCCTGGTCCTAGCTCATGCCAGGTAAGCACTCTACCACTGAACTACATCTCTAATCTTTATGTATTTAATACTTAAAATACAAACAGAATCACAAAAAGCTTCAAAAGCTGTCTTTAAAATGCTAGAGTTGGGGCTGGGAATGTAGCTCAGTTGGTAGAGTGCTTGCCTTGCATGCACAAGGTCCTGGGTTCAATCCTCAGCACTGCAAAATAAATAAATAAATTTAAAAATGCTAAAGTCTTTTTTTCCGGACTTAAGAACAGACTCATCAGCATATAGATGATGGGCATGCATGTAAACCCAGCTACTATGAAGTCTGAGGAAGGAGGATTAGAAGTTTGAAGACATCCTCAAAAACTTAGTGAGAACCTATCTCCAAAATCAATCAATAAATAAAATTAAAAGGGAGTAGGGTTATAGCTCAGTATTAGAGTACCCCCCAGTTTCAATTCCTTTCATGGCTATATACATATACATACATATATGACAAAAATTATTTAATTTTCATAACTTTTCATGTGCACATAGACAGAACCGATTGAGGCAAAATATACACATCATAAGCAAGCCAGGAGTGATATTTATAAAAGTAAGTAAGGGCAAAGATAATTTTATTGTCAGTAGACACAGCGTTGTTCATATTTTAATTTCGACTTACATTGTCCTAATATATGAAGTCATAACAGCTGCTTGCTAATCATAACATGTAGGTAAAAATATAAAAGCATTATTAAATGATAGGAGCGAAACTACACTACAAAAAAAACCTACTCCAAAAATGAAACATAGAAAAGGGATCAAGAAAAACTTTAACTTTCCAAATCCTTAATAACCATAGATTATTACTTTTAAAATCCTTCTCTGTAACTATAATTTTCATTTGTGACTATATACCTACAAAGAGCTGTTATTATGAATCATTGACATTCATTATAGAGCAGAAAAAAATTCACAGAAAATTCATGATAAGCATTCATAAATAGCTTTGATGAGAAAAATACTCAACAAATATATAAATATTAGAGAAATTTTTTATGATATTAATATATAATAGTTATTTAACCCTGAGGTCTTCAGGAAGTAGATTTTCTAGAGACCACTAAAGCAATGGAAGAACTGTCAGATCATGCAGAACCTCACAGGCAAAGGGGAGTATTTTTGCTGTTACTTTGAATGTACTCAGAGATCACTAGAGTGGGAAGGAGAAAACTTTAAAGAATTTGAAAAAATGATAAACACAAGGCAGGAAATGTCCTTCTATGATATCAAGAGAAAGGCTTCTGAAAAGTCATTTCTATGGATCATAAATTTTCAACCAACATTCTGAAGTCTGGCTTCCTCCTTGGCCTTTCGGCCTCTTATCTGTGTCTTCTGTTTTACTCATTTCTACACTTCTGAGCATATGGGTATTGTTTCTTTTCTCTCCAGGGCTCTTTCCTTTGCTCTGGAAAGGTGGCTAGGGATGGCTTAATCTTGCTTATTGGAAAATGGAATGACTCTTCATTGGGATCCTCCCTGTCACTACTCGATGTTTCTAGCTTAGTACTATGCTGATTAGAAATAAAGAAATAATCTAAGGAAATTAAACATTAATTGCAAATTAGGAAGTCTGAAAGGAAGTTATCCTCACCCAGGAAGACCAGGTTTTGGTAATTCTCTAAAATCACATCTCTATATAAATTCCGCTGAGCAGGCTCCAGGTATTCCCATTCCCTTTCAGAGAAATCAATGGCCACATCTCTGAATGTCAACAGTTACATTTTCTGACTTTCAGGATGTCTTGCCTTTTCCCTATGAGTTTTCCAACACTTGCACAGAAGAGCAAAGTGGGCCTTCCTGAGCACAGGAAAGGAAGTCTAGAGATGGATCCCAAGAATGGCTTTAATTTTATTTTTAAGACAGGGCCTTATTAAGTTGCCAAGGCTGTCCTTGAACTTGTGATCATTCTGCCTCAGCCTCCTGAGTAATTGGGATTATAGGCATGTGCTATATAATCCACGCCTGGCTTCTTTTGCCTATTTTTGTTACTTTTCTTTTTGAGTTTTAAAGTTCTTTGTATATCAGTATAGTAGTTTATCAGATAGAAAATATTTTGCAAATATTTTCTCCCAGTTTGTGGCTTATCTTCTTATTCTCATGATATCATTTTCACAGATGGTCTCAAATTACTGCTAGAGTGACACAAATTTATGTCCCCCATCAGCAATATGTGAATGTACATACTTCCTCTCACATTATCCATTTATTTATAATCTTTTCCAGTCTGGTAAACATAATATCTCACATAGTTTTAATTTGCATTTGTCATTAGAGATACTTTTGATAGCTTTTAACAGGTTATGTGCCATTTATATTTCCATTTATATGAACTAACTTAACATTTTTGTTCCTTTTTCCATTGGGTTTAGCTCTGATAATTGCCATAAATAATGAGACTGTGGATCAGCAAATCCCATGGGCCAGAGCAGGGCTCAATAGCCTCAAAATTCCCTCCCTCAGCACTCTTTGTTTACATATGTTTCCTTGGCATTTGGACCCATTAACTGCCAGCATCCTCTGATGGATGATCGGCAGTTGAACCTCAGTTGGTGGGCGATGAGTAGGTGAAAGGCAGGCGATGGCAGGCCAGAGGCAGGCAGACAGGCAAGTGATGGATGACAGGCGGCCGTCAGTGAGCAATCTGCACTCAAATGTAGCACTGGGCTGGTAGACTGCAGGTGATGGAGGTAGACAGATGTGGTAAAGAGCAGGGGATCGATGAGGAGTAGAGACTGATTCCCAGAGAATCAGATTCTCCTCTTTTCGAATCCTGAGTTACCGAGCAACAAGGAACGCAGCCTCCCTCTAGTCCGCCATTCTTGGATCTCCCCAGCATCCTCTGTGGCTCATGTTCCTCCTGAGTTTTCATGAATCCTGCTTTTGCTATTTTGATTGATGTTCTGATTGTTCCGTATTTGATACTGAGTGTGTTTTCACTCAACTTGAGTTACTCCCTTCTTTCCCAGGGGTAACACTCTGGGAAACTCCATTGTTCCTAGTCAGCAGTACCTTAAGTTCTAGTACACAATCCTTTCATTGACTAATGCTGATTGTGATCGTGGACTAGCACAGAGTTACTCATCTTTATAAATGTTTTGAAACTCCCTTTAATTCAATACTACTGCCATTGTTTCTATGGGATCACTGTTACCTCACAGTACCTCTGATACTGTGCGTAAGTCACCTGGAAAGTGTCATACTAAGAGAGGGAACAGCTCTCCTAATGTGTAATTCAGAGTGCCTCATCTATCTATCCATCCTTCCATTATTTTCCTATCCCTCTGTCCCCAAATTGTATATTCATGAATCACTCCTCTATCCATCTAAAAATCCATCCATGCATCCATTCATTCACACATCATTGTGTGACTATTCTTATTTGTTTGAGTGCCTGGGATTGAACCCAGAGCCTCACATATGCTAGTCATGTGTTCTACCACTGAGAAACATGCCCAGCCCTTTTGCTTACTTTTTATTTCAAAAAAGATAAAAAATACCTACATACCCATGTACATATAGCATTATTTACAGTCATCAAAAGATGGAAGCAAACCAAATGTCCATAAATGAATGAAGAAATAAACAAAATATGGCATATGCATACAATATATATGCTATTCAATCTTAAAAATGAAGAAAATTTTGACAGATGTTGCAACAGGGATGAACCTTGAAGACATCATGCTAAATGAAATTAGCCAGTATGATTCTATTTATGTGAGGTACCTATAGTAGAGATAGAAAGTAGAATTAAATTCAGAGACAGAAAGTAGAAGGTGGTTGACAGGGGCACCTAGAGCTGGGTGGAGGTCATTGTTTTAATGGATTTTAATAGTAATTGTTTGATAGGTAAAGAGCATCAGTTTTGTGAGATAAAAGGAATTCTGTGGATGGTGGTGATGGCAGCACAACAATATGAATTTATTTAATGCCACGGATGTAAATACTTAACATTAAGATTGTAAATTTTAAATTACATTTATTTTACCACAATGAAAAATACCTTCATTGGTAGTTAGTCAAGAATTGTTTATTGAGGTCGTGTGTATAAGACACTAGAGAATGAGCAGTGAATAGGAAAGACAAAGTCCCTGCCCTCACAAAGCTTGTCTTCTGTGGAGAGGACAGGCAATAAGGAAAGAGATAAGATATTTACATTTTGTTATGAGTACTCTAATAGTCACTGGGGTGGAAGTGGGATTGTTTTAGTTTGGGTGGTTAAGGCAAGTTCTTAACCAGAAGAACCAGTGTGGGGGTCACTGATCTTTCTGGGAATCTTATAAAAATTGTGGGCCCTCTTCCTGAGGAAATACAAATCCGCATACAGTTTTAGGGAGTTAATGGATATCTGAAACCCACCTCTGAGTGGTCCATGAGTCTAGTGATAGGAATCCCTGCTTTACGTGCTCCCTACTATTCTATGGGATGAATTCCACCAGATCTGGCATACAGAATTAGCTCTTCCATGGTCCAATTCCTGTCCACATCTCTTGAGTTATCGTTTATTGTTCTTCCCAGTCATGCAGTCCACAAGCCCTTCCAGTTCCTTGAACATGCACACCAGGTACTCTCACTTCTCCCTACCTTTCTCCAGCTGTGCTGCATCAAGAGTTCCTACTTGTCCCTTAAGACTCAGTACAACTATTCCCTCTTCATGATTGTTTCCTTTGCCCTTCTTTTCCTTGGAAAGACAAAGTCAGATAGGTCCTGCCTCACTATCAGAGCATCTGTCACATTGTAATTGCTTCTGTTTATTATTTTTATTCATCCAGTTAATATTTTTTCAGCATCTACTAATGCCAGCCCCAGGCTTAGGGACAGTGAAGGCTGAAAGACCCTGGTGCTACCTTCATGAAGATTATAGCTTAGTGGGGGATTGTAGACATTAAACATATTTATACAAATAAGTGTAAACTAAAAATTGAGACAAATGTAAAAAGAATAGGGAATTCTGAGGCTGCCTTCAGGCTAGGGGTGGGGTGCAGGTCAGGAAGTTTCTTGGAATAAGTTTAAATTGAGTGTAAAGGTGAGAGTTAGCCTGGTGAAGAAGAGAGGGGAACACCAAGTGCATACCATATGCAAACTTTCCTTGATGGACCAGGAGGGCCTGAGGTACAGACATGTGTTATTCAAATTCGTTACACCAGCGTTTGACATAGTGAATATTATGAATGAATGAATGAATGAATGAATGAACGAACGAACGTATGAATGAGTTTCTCAGTGTAGAATTATCAAGCTTGGCCACTAGATGACATGGGAGTCATGTTTTTGATGGCGAAATAAACTCCTCTTTTCATTCATTCTCATCAAATGGTGTGCTGAACAAAAGAAGATGATACATGAAAACTTTAGAACCATTCAATAAATCAAAGAAAAATTATCTGGGTGGGGAATTTGCTTTTTATTATCTCCAGGCCAGATACCTTGTTTATTATTTGCTTATTGATTTATTAATTCAAATGAGGTGAAATTCACATGATATAAAATTAACCATTGTAAAGTGAAAAATTCAGTGGTGTTTGGCACATTTACAGAGTTGTGCAATTACAATCTCTATCTAATTCCAAAACATTTTTATCTTTCCAAAATGTCTCCCTCTCTCCAGTGCTCATTAAGTCCTGGAAGGCAAGGACTATCTGTCTTGTTCACTTTGCACCTAGTGTTTAGACCAATGCTCAACCAATATTTATTGAATGCACAAATAACTTCCCAACTCCACTGTTATCTTCATGGGTCTTTTAGTTGTTCAAAGATTTTTTTTCTCTCTCTCTTTTTTTCTGATACTAAGATTAAACCCAGACCTTCAGGAATGCTAGGCAAGTCCTATACCATTAAGCTATATCTGCAGACCTCAGATTTTTTTCTTAATCATGTTATTTATAACATATTTACACATCACTAGAAATTTATTATTTTAATGTGGAATAATACATATAACATTAAATTTACCATTCTGGCTATTTAAAACTTTACATTCATGTGTTGTACAACCATTAGCATCATATACCTTATTATTAAATAGTAAGTCCCATGCTAGGGGTGTAGCTCAGTGGTAGTGTTTGCCTTGCATGTGCAAGATCCTGGGTTGAATCCCCAGCACAGAAAAGAGAAAGTATTAATAACTCCCCATATTTTCCCTCTCTATGACTATATTTTCTGTCTCTATGATTTTGACTCCTTGAACTACCTCATATAAATGGAATTACCCAGGAATGAAGTCCACAAGGGGTCAAGCTGTTGCTGATTACAGTTTTAGAGAAAAGGTCAGGGACACTTTGTCTTTCTTGCTTTTCATCTTCCCTTCTACTTCACCCCCTGTCTACCCATAGTCTGAGGTGAGCTCAGTAGTTTTCTTTCCAGACCCTTCTCACTCTTCACCTCCTCTTTTCCTGGCAATATTTTGGTTTTTATCTTTAGGCCTGGACTCACCTTCAGCAGCATCTTCTCCTTATCCCACCCTCCCAAATGATCTCCAATCCTGCTTCCTTTAACAAATTCTTCCATATTCAGACTCCATTATCATCAACAATTGTAGTAGCCTGGATAATGGCCACTCAAATGTATCAGGTAGAAAAACTGAAGGAGAAAGAGAGAGAGGAAGAAAAGGAGAAGAAAGAAGAGAGGAGAGGAGAGGAGAGGAGAAGGGAGAGGAGGGGAGGGGAGCGGAGGGGAGGGGAGGGGAAGGGGAAAGGAAGGAGATAAATGGATATCAGGTTCCAATTCCTGGAACCAGTAAATAATACTGTATTTGCAAAAAGGGTCTTTGTGGATGTGATTATATTAAAAATATAAGGAGGGGTTAGATCATCCTGGATTTTCTAGATGGGTTCTAAAAACCATCACAACTGACCTTATAAAGGAAAGGCAGAGAGACACAAAGAAAGTGATGTGAAGACTGAGGTAGATTATGTAACTCATTCACATGAAGTGCCTAGAATACTTCACAGAAACAGAAAGCAGAATGGTGGTTTTCAGGGTCTGGGGAAGGGGGAATGGGGAGTAATTGTTTAATGGATAGCTTCATTTTGGGATGATGAAAAAGTAGTGCAATTTGATGGTAGTAAAGGTTGCCCAACAATGTGAATGTATTTAATGCTTCTAATCAGCACACTTAAAAATGGTTATGATGGTATATTTTATGCTATGTATATTTTAATGCATATACACACACAATACACCTATGAAAGAGAGTCATGTGACACAAGTCAAGGAATGCCATGACCATTTTAGAAGCTGGAGGAGATTCTCCTAGAATCTCAGGTGTGTGGTTCTGCTGACTCCTTGATTTTTAGCTCAGTGAAACAGATTTTAGACATCTGCTTTCCAGAACTGTGAGTGAAACAATTTCTGTTATCTCCAGCTATTGAATTTGTGGTAATGTGTTACAAGCAGCCACAAGAAAAGAATATGCTGATCAACAGCCAGTTTTCCTGGACTTTCCATACCTGAACTCAGAAGGAGGAAAAGGAAAGGGAGGGGAAAAAATCATGGTATTTTCTACACCCCTCACCTTTGCTGGTGTCTCACTGTCAGTAGACCCAATTGTTTGAGATAGTCATTACTTTCTGTCATAGTATAGATATTCTAATAGTGGATCACAGATGTTGAGTGAGCTCTCCATGGTCTATTAGTTGGTGGCTGAGCTCAGATTCAAACTAACCATGTAAGTTCCTCCTCCACCTCCACTTCCCTGAATCCACTGCCTCTGATCTTATGCTACTGATTTTATTGTGCCATAAGAGTTCAGAGTTTCATGATCATTCCACTTTTGGGTGCCTTGCCCAGAAGCACAGTTTAGAATGAAAGGTATACACTGCATATGTAAGAACTGCTGAGGAGCTGCTCCTGGGCTGTCAGGAGAGGGCAGGGACTTTGTCTGGCACAAAGCCAAGTGGAAAAACTTTGCTAAATGCATGAATGAATTAACAAAGGAACATGGACGAAGGGAGAGTTGCTTCATGCTGTGGTTGACAGCTAAGATCTAAGTATTGGAGGCATTCATGCAGAAAGCCTCTATTTCCAAATTTCTTAGAAGAGAAATTCCTGCTCTTTCTGACAGGCACTGTGCTGGGCCCTGAACATAACCTTATGCAGTTTACAGTCCTAGGGAAAATGAGATGAGCTACATGGATGTTGTCTAAATAATGATTTTCTTATTGCAACCTCAGTGGGAAGAACAAGTGCTAATGATGAAAGGGAGAGGAAGCAGACCTTGAAGACAGCAAGGTGCAAAGGAACAGTCTGTTCACATTGGGCAGTGGATGGTTATTAGTGGGGGACAGGGAGGACCCAAGGCAGAACAAAGTCTTGGTAGGGTTTATGTGGTTCTTTCCCCTCCCCGTACTTTCTCATCAGAGCAAGGCTCTCCTCTCCCAGAGCAGCCACTTTTGGTTGCTCTGTGGCCTACATGGTCAGCCCTTGAGAATATCTTCCCAAGCATCCCTCTGAAAGATTCCCTGGCCTGACCTGGGTTGCAGGGCCAGCTCTGCCACTCCCTTACTGTGTGACCTTGGGTAAGTCATGCTTCCTTTCTCAACCATCTCTTTTCTGAGCCCAGGGTTGTGACTCAGACATGTGTATCCTAATGAGCAGGCTGAGTCCTCAGGAAGTCTCAGGGTCTGATGAGCTCATTGGAAGGAATTCTCTAATGTTGTCCCTTCTGAGTGAATCAGAAGGGCCACAAAGCACATTGCAGTTTTCCCTGAGTGGGGATTGGTTTCACTACTCCCTGTGGATACCAAAATTTTCAGTTTTTCAAATTTCTTCTATAAAATGACCTGGTATTTGCACATAACCTATATGTATCTCCACATATATGTTGAATACTATATTACTTATTTAATACATAATACAATGTAAGTTCTATGTAAATAGTTGTTATACTGTATTGTTTAGGAAATAATGGCAAGAAAAAATTCTGTACTTTGGATGCCAAACCCTGGGATATGCAGGGCTGACTGTATTTAGTGAGACACACACAGAGTAAGGAAATGCCTTCTTTTTCCAATCTCAGTTTCTTCCTCCTATATTAGGGGAACAGTGCCCTTGGGGGCTGTGGAGGTGGAACCAGAAATGTGAATGACTGGCTATGTCTGTGACCAGGAATTAGGACTGTGCACTCAGCAAATCCCATTCTCCCAGAGCGTTCTCCACCAAGACCAAGAACTTGGCTGATTTCTTAGAAGAGTTCTGCACCCATTTTACACATGGAGAAACCAGGTCCAGAGAGGTCCTGGGACTTGTCCAAGAACAGCAGGTGGCATGTGATCCACAGTCTCTGGGTCCCTGGCCCCAGGCCCAGGGATCCCTCTATGGAGCCACTCCTGCTCTGTCCCAGGTGGAATCCCATGGCAGGCCAGGCGTGGCAGCCTGGTGGTTTCCCGCTGCTAGAGAACCTCGGCCTTTGTGCCACGTGGGCACCACCTCCCGGCCAGCCCCTCCCTGCTCATGGGACAGCCTTTACCTGTCGTGGACGACACCGCCCCGCTAACAGCTCGGCTACTTCTCATTCAGCACTTCAAATCCGGTACTACTCGCTGACAGCGCAGCGCACCTGAAACAGCAGCAGCAGCAACAGTAGCGCAGGAGCTTTGAGTCGTCTGCCCCACCATCCCCTCTGCCCCACCATCGCGGATCCCCTCCCCCGGGGCTGATAATTAACTCGAAGGCAGAATAAGAAGTGAGCAGCAGGTGGTAGGGATTTGTCGCCACCGCCATGGACGGTAGCACCTGGACCTCGGCGCCCGCCACCGCTGCACCAGTGGAGTCTTATGAGCGCATCCGAAATGCTGCGGACATCTCGGTCATCGTCATCTACTTTGTGGTTGTGATGGCCGTCGGGCTATGGGTATGTAGGGTCCTGGGACCGGAACTGAAGAGGGCGGGACCCGGGGGGCACACGAAGTGGTGGTGTAGCTGAGCTGCCAGTGGGTGGATGGGCTTACAGTCTATGGAGGCGAGTTTCCGGGAAAGTGTTGGAAACCCTTGAGAGGTATTGAGGGGCACAATGTGTGGCGGGCAAGCAAGCATGAACAGAAGTTAGAGGGGTCCCCAGGGGAGCGTCAGAAAAGCCAAGGGAGATTTCTGGGCCCTGTGAGCAAAGAAGGAAGGCTGGACACTGCTGAAATTAGGAGAGAGTGTACAGGGCAGAAAAGGGCCAGGCTGCAGAGAGGGTCCCCTGGCAGGTGACTACTGTCCTACCTCAGTTAACCAATTTTAGATGGGAAAGAAACAGTGCAGAGCCAGAGAGTCACAGACTCTGTCAGGCTCAGGTGCTTGGGCTGTCTGTGCAGGTAGCTGACCAGTGTCACTGTTCCTGGGGAAGGTTAAACAAGAGACCCTTGGGAGGGAATGCCAGGGGCTGGAGCTAATCAGGGATGGGGAAGTTAGGTGGAGCAGGAGGAGGAAGACCAGAGAGTGGCCTGGTACAGCGGAGAGAGAAGTGCATGTGTCTCTTCTTGGGACTCTGGGGACACACCAAACCAGAGAAACTTGTTCTCTGCATCCTGGAACTTGGAAAGTTCATTTATGACAAACTCTGGCACACCTAACAACTAAAAGAGAAGGTGTTTTAAAAGTATGCAAATATTCCAGTCACTTTCAAGGGTTGTCCTGGGTGGGGGTGACAGATAGAGGGAGGCTACTGTGCCAGCAGGACCTGGTTGTGTTGAACTCTTTGGACTTAGAGGGAAGAGTGGGCTTCAACCCTTCTATGGGCACTGAAACTTTCAGGAGCAAAAGAAAGTGTGGATTTTTATTTTTTTAAAGGAATTATGGAAGCCACACATAACAGAAAGACTCCTCAAGTGTCACATGGGGTTGGTGTGGTTCACTCTTCCTCGATATTCTCGGCTTCCCCCATAGAGTGGAAAATATTCAAGTAAGAGCCAGAATACTCAAGTTTTGTACTGATTTTCACATGGTTGGAACCAAATGGCCAGGTAGGATAGCTTCCTGAAGCCTCAGCTTACCCAAGTATAAAATAGGTACAGTTGCGTCTAATCTTATGACTTCCCAAAGATATTGTGAGCATCTGCAGAGATGAATTTGAAAATCCTTATAGACTTTAGGAATTTTTTTATACTATTGTCATTTGCCCTCCAGGGTGTCACCTAGACTGAATAATTTTGTCCTGTTAAGTAAAATGGGCAAAATGGTCAGCTGGGTATAACATCTTTACAAAAAGCCTAAGACAGGGAAGACAGGAATCCTAAACCCCAATTTACAAAAGAGGATGTTGAAACCCCAAGTGGTTGTGATTTGCCTAAGATTTTGCAACACATGGGGTTGTTCCTGGAACTCAGGTATCATGATTCCTGGTTTCTCAAGGTACCAAGCACCCTCTCACTGTGCTTGCCTTAATATCTCCCACCCCTCCCCAGCTGATACACACTGGAGCAGAGATGTGAATCCATAATTCGGTAGCCATGCTATATTGCCCATTTCCCTGACAATCCTGATAATCTCAGTTCTCTAAGCCAGTTTCATTTTAGCCCTGCCAGTACTGCAGATGTTTACATTTTTTATGGTGTTTGCACTTTTGAAATATCTGTGAATCGGTACCACTTGTCCTTTTAAATGCTAGTTAATGAGCCTGCTAGTATTTGTCTACGTTTAATCTTTCCCCATTAGCAATGCCCCTGGACCCTGATCATTTAACATGCTGAATTTCTTCCAGTCAAGACTCCTCTTTTTGCTATTAAAGTGTTAAGAGTGGCTCGACTTTGGGATAGGCATTCTCACTTATGCATAATCCCTGGGCTGCACCCTGGATACAAGGGTCCAGGCCCATTGCACTAACACCCCTCTGACACCATCCCTGTCACTTCCAACATTCTTCGGTTGTCTCATATTCTTCCATCTGTGCCTCATTCAATCATATTTGAGCTTTGGCTTATTGCTCCTTTGGTATTTATTTCCATTTGTCTTTCACCACCTCTTACTTGGCTTCTTGGGAGACTTTACATCTTCTGAAAATGAATCTCTATCTTTGTTATGCTGGAACATTTCAACTATTCTATCAAGCCAGGGGTTGTTAAAAATTAGGGTCCATGGGCTAAATCTGACCTACACCCTGCTTTTGTTTGATACCCAAACTAAAAATACTTTTCACACTTTTATTTATTTATTTAGGTACCAGGGATTGAACCCGTGAGCACTTAACCACTGAGCCACATACCCAGACCTTTTTATTTATTTTTTTATTTTGAGACAGGGTCTCACTAGGTTGCTTACAGCCTCTCTAGTTTCTGAGGCTAGCTTTGAACCTGTGATCCTCCTGCCTCAGCCTCTGGAGCCACTGGGATCACAGGTGTGTGCCACTATACCCAGCTGCTTTTCACACTTTTTAAGTGTCATAAAAATAAAATGAGATTAAAAAAAAATGGAGCAGCATGTATCCCACAAAATGTTAATTATTTTTTCTTACAGAATAAATTTACTGTACTGGTAAGAGGCTCTTTTCTCTTACAGAATAAATTTACTGACCCTGTCTAATGCACTGATTTAAACCAACACCATCTTTGAAAGCCTGAGCTGGAATGGTGTCTGGGGGAACCCTACCTTTCCATTTTACAGACTAGAATCAGAGAGGGTAGCTAGAAGTCAATCAGATGAATCGATATAGAGCTGGGATTAGAACCCAGGTCAGGTGATAGCAAATCCAATGCTCTCTCCATTATTCCTTCTTGCTTCCTCTAAGGCACTGTTCTCTTTTGGAATACCCTCTCCTTTGGGTATTCAACCACTGCATTGCAATGACAGTGTCCATGTGGTGCTGAATTCCTTTTTTTCTGTGTATATCTTCATAAAGATGAAGTTTATTGACTCCAGCCCTCTTCATCTTATGCTTACATCTCTTCTTTAAGCCATTTGCCAAAATCATTTTGACGAGTTGTCAACAGCTTTGAGGTGAATACTTCCAGCAGAAAATCTCCCCAATGGCCCCATTGCCATCTCTGAACAGCTCTGACAAAAAGGAGCTGGTACCCAGCTTCAACCTGACATCCTGGAGTTTCTCCCATTTTGTTCGTTATGCTCTCTGCAGGGTGCACGGAATATGACTGTCCTATTTTACATATCAGAAGGTAACAGGCCACACCTGAGTCTTCTCTCCAGGCCCAACATCTCCAGTTTCTTAATCTGTTCCTCTAAAGTTCCTCCCCTGGCTCAATGATGTTTTTATTTCATTGAGAAAAAAACAAACAAAAAAAAAAAACATCGTGAGTAATTGTTCTTCTTTTGCCCTTACGGCTTGCCCTTGTGAGTTCATTCTCTTCTAGTTGTAGGGTAGATGGGTGAATTTAACACTATAGTTTACAAAGTGAACCCTGGGACCTTGAAGTTTCCTTTGTGCCTATCTTGATCATGAGACAGTGCCTTTCCATGCATAAGGCATTTGCTAAATTTTATAGGGATTAAACATTTGTAATATGGTAACACAAAGTAAAAAAAAAAAAAAAAGAATGTAAGGACTTTGAACAAGATAAAAATGGAGTTCTGTAGGTGTCCAGAGGAGATTATTTTTGCTTGGGGAAGGGAAGAGTTCATAGAAGAGGTTTCCATGGGGAAGTGTCAGGTAATGTTGCACAGGGAAGGTGGCATCGGAAGGGCCTTGAGGGGTGGGTAGGCAGAGGTGAGGAGGGGATAAGCACACTGGAGTAAAGGGCTTTGGAGGTGCACCTCTCTTTACCTTTGGTACATCCCCAATAACTTTCCTGAATTACCCCAGCCCCCCACTCTAGAACCCACTCTCACATTTTTCCTCTAAGTCCTTCATTTCTGAGACCAACTGGGAAATCCTGGTGTCTGGACCCCAACCTACTTTTCCTGTCTCCCTAACCAGGCCTGGGGAGTATCACCTTCTTTGACTTCAGAAATGACTTCAGAATAATCTTTTCCTAGCCCACTGCTGGAGGCTGAGTCCTTGGATTTATTTTTATTTCAGCCCCAGTGACCTTCTTTTGTATTCTTTAGGTCCGTTGGTTCTCTCGTTATTCTTAAAAAATCCACTACAGAGCCTTCAGAGTATGTCCAATGGGATGGAGGACCCTGCTATGAGTCCAGAAAGCCCTGATGATGCCCTCCCTGGTACTGCCTAGCACCCAGGGATGCTCAACAAGTCTTTTATTTGATTAGATGCATAGATAGCCCTGCTTCTTAAAGGATTATGTCCAATACTTCTTTGTGGTGTGAGGACCTAGCAATGTCTCATCTGCTGCAGACTTGTTTGCTGAATGAATGGCAAGTTTCTAAATGCCTGAAATGTCACCATCAGAGATTAATTTCTCCAGTGATGCTTTTTAGCCTCATGATAACTATGAAAACACAAATACCTTTGGTGGTGCTAAGTCACTGTTGGCCATTAACATTTTCAGGGAGATTAACAAAAGTGCCTGCTGAGAGAAAGTCAATGACAGAGAAAGAGGAAGGGAGAAGAGAGCCAGGAACAAGAGCAGAAACACTGCCCCATTTTGTGTTGAAGCCTGGACGTGGGCCTGGACCTGAGCTCAAACAGAAATTAAGCTACGGTCTCAGAAACAACTTTCCAAAGAAGGCTTGAGAAGAAGAGCTGGTCATCATGCGTTAAGCATATAGGTCATATTTCTCCTGCCAAGCCTTCAGTGGCTGCCTATTGCTTATGAATACAGCCTGTACTTTTTCACCTGTCATTTGTGCTGATCTTCCATTCCATCTCACCTCTCACCACTCTCCCCATTCATATGCCTCAGTCAGGTTCAACAGCTAACACTATTGCCATTCCTTCCCTCCCCAGGCTGGGTGCAATTCCGCCCCTAGATCCCTGACCTGCTTTTCCTACAGCCTGAAATCTCCCTCCCGTTTCTTTCCCTTTAACATAACCTCACTCTTCCTCTAAGACTTGCTGAAATGCTGCCTGCTTTGTGAAGTCTTTCCTTTTGTCCTCTTTTTGAAGAAATTGCCCCCTTCCTCTGTATTTACTATTAGTCACAATATATTGCCAAATAATGATTCCAGCAAGTTCCTACTTACATCTTCAGGGAGGAAAAATTTGTGCTAAGTTCAAATGTCTGTTTTTTAATGTAATATTTAGTATCAACGCCTTGTAATCTTACAATATTTTCTTTTTTTTTGACAATAGATTTATTGAGATATGATTCACATACCATATAGTACTTTTCGAAAGTATGATACTTCATTAGGTACTTTGATATTCTTGTAAGAAGGACATAAAGAGTTCCATTTCCAAAAGGGATTGGGGAGAGGATGGAAGAGAGCTACTGGGGAACAAAACTGACAAAATTATATCATTATATTTTGTACATGTATGTATAAATTACAGTAAATCTATTATGTATAATTATAATGCACCAATAAAAATTTAAAAGGAGTTCCATTTCCTCCTATTTAACACAAAAGCAAAGAGATTCAGATGGAGGAGCTTGTATCCAAAGCCATGCTGTAAGCCAATTGCAGAGTGAGATAGTGTTACTGGCCTAGAGGTCCTGCCTGGATCCTGACTGGCTGGATCTGGCCACCCACACACATAGTAGGTAAAAGAAAAGGAAAAACGAATTTTTTGCAGTTTGGTCAAACTAGGCAGAAGCAGTTAGCTTGTTTATCTGCAGGACCCACAGAAGTGGTTGTAATTTGTAGAAACAAAAGCCAGGTGGCGTACATATGTATATTTAATTAGCCTGTGCTAGATGGACTGGGGCAGGGGGCAATCTCCATTCTCAGCTTCCTTGGCATCCCCAGGCCAGAGGCTTTACTCTCAGTATGAGGAAATATACAATGCAGAAAAACAATTACCAGGAAATTGTCCTTAGTTTCAGTTTGTTTCACTGGGTAATTGTTTAAGCCTAAGAGCCTCAGTTTCCTTGTGTGTCAACTGTAGGTCCCTGCCTCCTTCTTCTGAGTATTTTGAGGGTCCAGGGGAATAGGAATGTGAAAGAATATCAAAAAGTGGAGTGGCTAAAGAAAGTACCAGTATAAGGAGGTATGTCCTTTGGCTGATAAGGTCACTCTTCTAGTTCTCTATTAAATTTTGGATTCTTTCTTCCTTAGGCCATGTTTTCCACCAATCGTGGGACAGTTGGAGGCTTTTTCCTGGCAGGCCGAAGTATGGTATGGTGGCCGGTAAGTTTTCTTTGAAATACTATTTGCTTGGGATATTTCCTTTAAGAACCCATTTTCTTGGCTTTGGTTGGTGGTAATTCTTCATTCTCACCTAAATTTTTTTTGGGGGGGAGGGGTACAGGGGATTGAATACAATCAATTAGGGGCACTCCATCACTAAGCCCTATTTTGTATTTTATTTAGAGACAGGGTCTCACTGAGTTGCTTAGCCCCTCACCTTTGCTTAGGCTGGCTTTAAATTCACGATCCTCCTGCCTCAGCCTCCCGAGCTCCTGGGATTACAGGCATGTTCCACCATGCCCAGCCTAAATTCTTAATAATGGGTCTCATGCTCACCAGGTCTCCTGAGCATTTATAATCTCTTGTTTTAATGAAATAGGCTTTAAATAAGCAATGCTTGGAATTTTTCAAGGGATAGAGGAAAAGACTTCACAAGGTGGGCAGTGTGGAGAAACAAGAAGACACAGATCGAAGTAGTCTTGGACAAATCTGAGCTTCCATTTCTCTGTTTATAAAATGGAATTGTTTATATTTACTTTCCAGAAGTGTTATGAGAAATGGGGAACTCAGTAAAATCAGTAAATAGAAGCTCTTTTGCTATCTCTTTCCGACTTTCTCTCATTTAAGATAAATTTTATCTGTCCTTCCTTTTCTGGAGTTTTATGTGGTGCTTGATACATAGGAGACAATAAATATTCACTGAATAAATGGAAGAGGAGCCTTCTACTGTTTTCAATTGCAATTTTTAAACTTTGGTGGATTTTATATTTTGTATATTTAAACTTTTTTTTTTTTAAGCTTTCACATGGGCAGAACTCTCTCAATCAAAGGACAGGTGCATGGCTGGGAGAGAGACTAAGACATTTCTCCCATCATATCAGCACAGGAATCTGGCTGGGTTATCAATTTAACACACTGGCCATTTTGATCCAGAGTTCTCACTGAAGCAACTGGTTGAAAAGTTTGTCCCAATTTTGCAATTCCTTGGGATTAAGATACAAATGAGATTGGCCTGGTGAAAGATGGGAGTAATGACACATGTATACAGCCTGAGCAAGACCTTGTCCCAAAACAAAAAATAAAATGGGCTGTGGATGCAGCTCAGTGGTAGAGTGCCCCTGGATTCAATCTCTAGAACTGGAAAAAAACAAACAAACAAAAAAAAAAAACAAAGTGAAGAAGGGAACATTAAGAAACGGAAGTAAGGTCTGGAGTGCTGAGGCAACTCCCTCTGTTGGCATCTCTCTGGTGCATGGTCTTTAGTAGTGCTCAGTAAAGGGAAGCTTAGTGTTTACCTGAAACTATTCTTGCTTATACCTTAAATTTAACTTTTAGGTTCAGAGTGTGAATAAATTAAGATGATTACATTGGCTGCATTTTAACATGATGATTTGCAGGAATATAAATACATACATATGAATCATGTTAATTTGTGTCGGGCTGTGTCTCAAAGCCAATCAGTGGCATACCTTAGGTTAAGTGACAATGTTTGTTTTCTCTCTTTAAATTACATGATACATTCATTTTATGATAGTTGGTGTCTTAGATGCATTAAAATATGGTATTATGGTTTGGATCTAAAATGTTCTCCAAAGGCTCCTGTGTTAAAGGCTTGATTCCCAGTATAGCAATGTTCAGAGTTGGTGGCTTTGGGAAGTGTTTAGAACATGATGGCTGGGACCTCACCAGTAGATTAATCCACTGATAATTGAATCAACTACTGGGAGGTGGTGGAAACTGTAGACTGTGGGCATGGTTGGGGGTGTGCCCTGGAAGGGTATTTCTTGTCCCTCTCTCTCTGCTTCCTGGTTGCCATTAACTAAACAGCTTTCCTCCACCATGCTCTTCTGCCATGATGTTCTGCCTCACCTCAAAGGAATGGAGCCAACTGAACGTCAACTGAAATTCCTGAAACTGTGAACCAAAATACATCCTACTTCCTCTAAGTTGTTTTTCTTAGGTATTAGTCAGCAATGCAAAGGTGACTAACACAAATATGGTTACATGCTATAAGATGTACTCCATGTTTGTATAAATATGGCAAAATATACTCTAGTGTCATGTATAACTAAAAAGAACAAATTAAAAAACCAAATATGGTTGCATTCCAAAGAAATATTTTTATACTATGTTCACTACAACACTTGGGCTCTGCAGAAATACTTCAGGGGCTGCTTTTCTCCTCTCTATTCTCTAACAACTTGGTTTTTATTTATTTTATATGAGGGGAACCCACTAAAATTTTGTTTAAGAACAACATTCTGCTGACCTAGCAAAGTGTAAAAACTGCTACTTCAGAAAAAATAAGCACAATGATTTTCACTCTAGAATAAAGTTTTTTTAAACACATAACAATATGCACCCATAAGAAGGGATTAAAGGAAAACATGGAATGCAAGAAAATACCAGTTTAAGAACTTTTCCTCCAAAACTGAAAATTTTCAAACATCATCAAAACTATACTTCTTGATTTCTCTTTGAATATAATGTGAAGTCAGTTCAAGTCTGTCCTTGGTCAATAAGTCCATAACCAGAATATCAATTCTCAAATGTGCTGGCCCAAAGACAGAATTGAAGGCTCTCCCAAGCTGATACCTGTCTTGGCCAGCTGACTGAGGCAAAAACTTTCAGTGGGGCCCTGTGCCCCTTCCAGCTGCCTTCTACCCAGTTGTTTTGTGCTATAGGAAGAGAAGACTGCCAGATGAGCTTCTGAAAGGCAGTCCAGGGAGATTTTAGGCAGGGAGGACTTATGTTGACCCTGGTTGATATCTGAGGCATGGAGGACTCAAGTGTCACCCACATGAAAAATTGAAGGAAATCAGCTCATCAAATCTGAAAGGAGATTGGTTAGAAAAGAGGCTGGTTCTGTGCATTCCTGGGTCTTAAGGGAGCCTTGGAAAGCGTGGTTATGAAGTACATACAACAGGTGAAAATCTAGGAGCTCTGAAAACAGGCCTCATTCCTAAAAGAGTTAGTGAGTCCCATAGAGGAAACGAGTTTGTTCCTTGGCTTAAGGACAGAAGTGAGAGATGGTTAGAGGGGAAACAGCAAGGACTCCAGGGCTGAAATTACAAGAGTCAGCTTACACAGAGAGCCAGGTAGGGAGGCCTGCAGAAGCCTGAATCACTCTTAAAGCAAGCCAAGCCAACTCAACTGAGTAATATGAAATCGTAAAGCTTATACTTATGTAATTGTGGACTGGTTGGTAGCTCAGGATTCCACTTTTGGTGACAGCTTGTTTTAGCACTTTTAACTAGCAGTTGCCTATGTGCTGTATTGTGATGATTATTTGAGGGGTGTGGAACATGTGAAAGCAGGAAGGCAAGGAAACTCATGGGCTGAGTTTTGAAAGGGAATTTCCTACTCCTTGGCTAGAGGAAGCAGAAATTACTCAGAGAAGTAGGCCCCAAATACACCCAGGGAGAACTCTTGTTTTGGAGAGGAGTTTGGTCATAATGATACATTGGCTGAGTGGGCTCCATGGGAGCATTGGGTACAAGGCTGGGCCAACCCCTTGGGAACTCTTTCTACTCAGAAGTAAGCATTTCAAAGGGCAGGGAGTGAGAACTGCACAAGGAACCAAATGACCTGACTTAACCAAGCTTTGTGACATTGGGCAATTCATTAACTTCTCTGAGTCTCAGGGAGTTTCTTCTGCAATGTTAGGGGTCACATGAGGTGTCTCAAATATCAGTTCTCAAATATGCTGGCCCAAAGGCATCATTACAGAAACCAGTGGCTCTCCAGAGCATCTCTCTTGGCCTGCTGGCCATGGCAAAAACTTTCAAAGGAGTCTCAAACGCTCTTCCAGTACTAAAATTCTAAGACTGAATGCCAAAAAGGAGGGGGAAAAGCACAGAAAGTGGGTGTGGCTATGCTAGTTAGTCCATTACCAGCAACTACCCTGGAGATTATAGTGTCTCTCAATAGTCAGAATTCCTTTCCTTCTTTTATTGTTAGAGAATTATCAGGAAGCATTGCATCCCAGTGCCTTAGGGAAAGAGTGAACAAACTTTTTCTGCAAAAGGCTAGATAATTAACACTTTCATCTTTTTAGCTGTGATCTTTGTCACAACCACTCAACTCTGCTTTGCAGCACAAAAGCATCCATGAAAAGTGCATAAATGAGTGGGCATGGCTGTGTTCCAATAAAACTTTATTTACAAAAACAGGCAAAGGACCAGATTTATTGTTTTAAGAACATATGTAGAGTTTCAGAGTCGTATCTGGCAGCAAAACCTCAATATTAGCTCTTTTTCTTCTAGAAACTTTTCAAAGACTGTCACATCACTTATCTGATTGACTTTTCAGTCATCTAGTTTGCAAGTATAATAAGGATGATGATTAACTCCATGGTCCAAGTTCACACAAAGATAAGGACAGAGCTAGGCCTCCCTCTGTTCTTCTGGTTATTCAGATCTCTTCTCTTTGTCCTTTGAGGACATTTATGAGGCTGATAGGTGTGGTCTAAAGGTTAATCTGAAAACCAAGAAATTCTTTCATTTAGTGTTGACCAGAGACCCTGATCCCTGGAGAAAGAAGATAGCTTCTCAAACTTTTAAAAAGTTTTGCTGCTCTCTCTCTCTCTCTTTTTTTTAAGGCTCATAATAGTAAAACTAGAAAAACAAGCCTGGCCCTATTTGGAATATCCAATTTCAGCCCACTTGGACCTCTTGGTTAAGTCTGGATAAAAATCTAGCAGATTTAAGTTTAAGTATCTAAAATCTAATGATCAAATCAAAGTTTGGCCACTTACACTGCCACTAGAGGATCCAAAGTGTGCCTTGTAAAAACCTGGCAGGCCCAAGACAGGTGGGACCTCATGAATTCAAGAGAAAAGAGACGAAACTAGGCAAATGAAACAGGAGAGATAGAAAGCCCACTAAGGGAGAAATCCCCAGGGCAAAATTAAAAGGAATGACAAGTAGTTTACCCTTCAAAAGTCTGGGAGAAGTGATTTCTGTCTCCTTTGATGCCCCAAGTCCTTGGGGCCCTGTCTTCTTGTTGGGGTTGCTTTCTATCAACATGAAGCTGTCTATATTCTTTTTTAACCCAGTACCCTGTGATGAAGGCTAATCCTATACTTTTCATAATTTTTCTTTATCCCTTACAATGCCTACTCCCAGACCTTGTACTGAAAGCAAGTATTTGAGAAATAGGAGCTGAATTTGAGAAAAGAGAGAGAGGTGAGGGAAATGTCTACAGATCTTCATGCTGACCTCCTTGGTGCTATCACTTAGGAGCTCAGTCTGCATTCTGTTCTGTATAGCGCATAGTGTAGGCACTGTAAGAATTCAGGAGATTAGGAGGGTGCAGGATCCAAGTCAAAGCCTTTCTCCAGCAGTGCTCCAAATTTTTGTCCCTGTGTATAGGGAAATTTTTTTGCTGCTCTCTCTCTCTCTCTCTTTTTTTTTTTTTTTTTTAAGGCTCAT
>JAJEJO010053674.1:63626-85838 GCA_020662805.1 Glaucomys volans
TTTTTTGTCAGTTTGAGTCAAGTTTTTGTAAAACTTGAAAGTTCTCATAATATGTATCTCTTTTTCAGTGAAAGTTTTTGCTAGTTCCTGCTTTGCTCTTAAATAACCTGGTTCTTTTGTTCTCTTCCTCCTTCTCTTCTTCCTTTCTTCCTCTTTAGGCTGCCTCTCATTTTCTTCTTCTTCCATCACCTTCTTATCCTTCTTTTCCTCTTGCTTTCTCTTTTTCCTGCTCTCCTCCACTTTTTCCTCTCATCTTCCTTTCCCTCTCGTCCTTCTTCACTTTTCTTTGGTAGAGCAATTTGCCTCCCATTCTTCCTAGTCTCCTTGGAGGAGCTTCTTTTATAAATGTATTGCCACTCACCTCCCCATGTACTCTTTGTGTTCCTAGGCATCCGTCCACTGGTGTGTAGCCAAGTTGCTGTCACCTAGTTAGTACCTAAGCTCCCAGATTCTCCTTTCCCACTGGCTACCTTCCCAGTATTTTCTAAGAGATTAACACTTCTGTAAACAGAAAGGACAAGCTAAATTTCAATCAGTGTTTCTAGTTGGTCAGAGTCAGAAGAGTGCTGAAACAATCGGTTAAGATGGATTTGGCATTAAGAAATATATCTGGGTTTTCCTTGTCTGTCTTGGCATGTGGCAAAGTGAGTCAACTGCAGCTCTATTAATCTTTTTGGGTGAACTTTATTTTTAGGAGGTGATTAAATTAGAATTATAGTTAAGAGCCCAGACTTTGGAGTTAGAATGCCTTGGTTAAAATCCCAGCTCCAGGCATTCATACTTATATGACTCTGGGTGAGTTACTTTCTCTGTGCCCCAGTTTCCTCAACTGCAAAATAAAGATAATTGCTTCTACCTTGTAGAGCTGTTTTGAGGACTGAATTAGTTAGCACATGTGAATATCTTAGGACAGGATACACTTAGTACTAATCAAGGGTTGGCTATCATTATTATCATCATTTTTAAATCTCATTTGCAGATCCTCCCCCTTAAGCTGTGAATTCAGTAATTTATTCATTCATCTATTTATGCTTTGCTATTCATTTTCCCACAACTACATGTGATTACTATGTGCCAGATCTGTGATAGGTGCCCATAAATACACATGTATATGTGTGTATATCACTCACATTTTTACAAGATATATATAAAATTATAAGTAATAGTTAAGTGTTAAAGAAGGAAAAGCATTTGAGTCAAGGGTAGGTGGGAAGGAGAAGGGTCTTCTTTGCCTACATAGGGAGGACCTCTCTGAATATTGGGCATTTAGGCTAAGACCTAAAGGATCAGAAGAAGTGAGATTTATTTATCTAAAAGGATCCTAAAGGATCATTCAGAAATGAGAAATGGTTGAGATGATTGTTCTGATTTGATCATTATACTTTGTATACATGTATTGAAATACCATATTTCACCACATAAGTATGTGCAATTTTTATGCATCAATTAAAATTTAAAAAATATCAAAGAGGGAAAATTATGGATGAACAGTCTAAGCAAAAGAAAGAGATGGTCAGAGGAACATGGGGGTATATAAAGAATGAAAAGGCCAGCATGGGAGAGATACAATACATTTAGATCAGGCCTTTGAGTTGTTGATGATTCCGAAGATGGGTCCATCTGTTGGTGGGTGGGTTGTTCTCCAGCCTCTTCAACCTTTAAATGCCATCAGAAGACCTCACTTGCCTTTTGTGCCAAAAACTGGTAGGAAAACACCAGCTTTGGCAGTGGCTTCCTGACTGCCCATCACTGTGATTGATTCATCAGGGGAGAGGTATGTGCTTGGAATGAATGAAAGACAACCATTGTCTGTGGGGACATGAGCTGATGTAGAGTAAACAGAGATTGTGATGACTCTGGAGCAAAGCTTGTGTCTAAATATTTACCAGAGACTCAGAAATGAAATATTTGGAATATACAAACCCCACCTTCTTTTCTGTTCCAATCCAGGAAGTGTGATCCTTGAGAGATGGCCAGTGTCAAAGGTTAAACCTTTTCAAATTTCCCTTATTGAAAAGAGACTACCTAAAGGGAAAGAGATATTAACATTAAAGACCAGTTCCTGAGAAGGTGAAGGAGGAATCTGAAATAAAATATGATGCTGTGGAGCACATGCTGCTCCTGAGTTTACAGTGAGGTGGTAGGTAGGAGGTGTCATCCCACTGTGCCCCTTCATGGAAGTTCAGAAGAAAATATCAGAAAAGGAGGAAGTCAGCGGAGGGCTGTGGCCCCTCCTGTGCCTCCCGGACTTCAGGAACCTTTGACTATGGGAACTTGGGCAAGTCACTCCATTCCTATGATCCTTAATCTCCTCTATAAAATAAAGATGTGAATAATACCAACCTTGCAGAACTTTGTGGGCATTAAATAAGATAAAGTGAATTAGTTCATGGCCAAACACTTGGAGGCACTGAAAAGTCAGTGTTCCTCTTTCTTTTTCTTATTTTCCCAGGGTAGGGCTCTCTAAGTGAGGTACACAGACCTTGTTAGTTTTCTAGCCCTAACCTAGACCTACTGAATCAGAAACTCTAGAGAATGGGGCCTAGTAATCTGTTTTAATAAAGCTTCCAGGTGGTTTTAATCAGGATTGCCAAATTTAGCAAATAAATGTATAAATGTATAGGATGTTCTGTTAAATGTGAATTTCAGACAAACAATGAACACATTTGTAGGATAAACTATCTCAAATATTGCATGGGACATACTTATACTTTAAAAATATATTAATTGCTTATCTGAAATGCAGACTTAATTGAGTATCTCATCTGGTGATGTATGCTAAAGTTTGAGAATCATTGTTGGAGGAAATCTCAATGGATGCCTCTAGCACAGCTCAGAGAACGGATGGGGAGGAGGTCCTGGCATCACCTTATGTCCCCTAAAGAGGAGGACAGAGCAGGGAGCAGGGGCACATCTCCAGTGTTCTGAATATTTTTAGAATTACATGCTTCATTAACAAAGAAAGCAGTTTCTTGAAATGTGTTGAGTGCAGTTCCATTTGAGCTCTGTTCTTTCTCCCTCAAAGAGGAACTGACAACTCTGGCTCTTTGAAGAAACTCAGGGCACTCCATTAAAAACATAGGTCATGTAAAAACATTATTAGTATTTTTTTAGAATAGTGACTTTGTGGGGCAAAAGTTTCTTAGCAATCTCTTATATTTGTCACCTCATTTAAGTCCAACAATACCCTTGTGGGTTAGAGTAAGGAGGATTCTTATCCTTGGTTTATAATGGAGGAAATTAAGGTTCAAAGAAGAAAAGTGACTGGGTCAAGGTCACATAGTTTGGGATGGAAGAGCCAATATTAGAACCAGGTTGAAAGGTTTCCAGTGTGCTTAGAAGGAGGGGAAGGAAGGGTATATAAGCCTTTACTGCATTCAAACATGATTTTTGATACAGGGTAGTTTAAAAAATGTCTATTTTTACCATTTTTAATTGACATGGAATAATTGTGCATATTTATGGAGGATAATGTGACATTTCAATACATATATAAAATGTGTAATGATCAGAACAGAATAACTGTGATATCCATCACTTCAAGCATTTATCATTTCTTTGTGTGGAAACATTCAAAATCCTTTCTACTAGTTACTTTGAAAAATTTAGTATACTTTCCCAGATCCATTGACCGCTCCTAATTTTTAAGTAGGAAGACAAACACAATTTTGTCCATTTCCTTGGGTTATTCTTGACCCCTAGGTAAGTGGTCTTGAGTTATGCTCAGGCTTATTTTCCCTGGGGTGTGGAAGTAAAGATAACATTACTATGTAAACTTGAACCAACTTCTTCCTCTGGGCTATAATTTTATTTTCATTTGAAATTAACAATGTTGGCCATAGTCTTTTCCAAGGTAATTCCAGCTTTAACATCAGATGAACTGGATTAAGATGTTCATCTTCTATTTCCTGTCACACAAAACATTATCATAGTTACTATTGAGTGACATTTTCATGTCTTTTACTATATCCCCCAAAACAAATTCATAACTTTGTTCTTAGTTCTCAGGCTCTGCCAGTCAGTGAGTCAGTCTAAGAGAGGAGCCTTGGAACTGTTGTCTTTCACTGTCAAAGGTTTTAAAGAATTGCGTTGATTATAAAATTACAGAAACTCATCAAGGAAAAATTGAAAAAGTATAAAGAAGTAAAACAATATATTTATTACTTTCTCGTCCAAAGATAGCCCCTGTTAAATTTGAATATTTCCACAAATTTATGTACACATGCATATATTTAAACTTTTCAGGGATCGTATGGTGTATAGGTTGCACGGCAATGAACATACTAATGAAATCCTTCTGAATAAATCTTTGTGTCTCAGACAATTTACTTAAGATAGAGTCCCCCCAATAGTATAAGTCTTCACATAGTATAAGAAGATGAATTTTTTATTCTTAATTAAAATATCAGAAATATAGGGAAGAGAAAATTTACTTGCCAATACCAAGGTATTATCATTGAAAAAACTTTGTCTGTTTGGTAGAATATAACCCATAAGACCAGATCTCCCCTACCCCATTTGTGGTATTGTTCTTACTAATGCTGAACTTAACAGGTTGCCAGACTGACACAGCGACATTTCTCTAGTATGCCCTGCTGTCTTTATGGGCTCTGTGGAGGATGGGCAGGCCAACTTCATTGCTTCTTCTTCAGGACAGAGAGTACCTTGGCATATTCCTATGAAGAGTTCCAATTTCATGCAGCCAGTAGGAAGAAATGCAACTGTAAGGCATTTGGTTACCACCACTTCCTGTTGTTCTCCCAAGAGGAGCATTCAAACTTTTGTTGTCAGTGAAACCATGAATAAGGGGGAACTACTGCACCAACACAGGGTGTGAAATGCCCCAGGAGAGTGGAGCAGACAACATGTGGGATAAGAGATCAGAGGGGGAAGAGATCAGCTCTAGGTGATGTCAGTGGTGAGATGCCTCATTTTGATGACTAGGACAGTGTTTTGGTAGGCAGAGCTCAACAAAGAGGGGGGTTTCAGGAAGGGGAAACACATAAAAACAGGAGGCAGGAAAGCACAGAGCATGTCTAAGAGACTGAGCTGGTGTGATTTTGCCCAGAAGGTAGAGGATGTGACAGGACATGGCAGGGCTGCTGGGGTTGGAGAGAGTAAGATTGTTCTGATTGTGAAGAGCTTTCAGTGCCTATTACTCCTCTTAGGAATTCCATGCCATGTCAGAAGGCAGATGAGTTTAGACCATCTTTGTTGTCTATGAAGGTTGGGATAACCATCTGGAAACTCCTTATAATCCTATTTCTCGAACTAAATTGTGTGGAAGTATTTCTCAAAGTCTTTGACTTCGGTGGATTTCCATTTGGATATCTCAGTAACTTTACTGTGACATGAGGATATCCTGGGAGTTTTAATTTGAACCTGTCAACTCTAGGATTTTAGAGGTGAGCTGGCCAAAGGATTGTTCAGTCTTCATGACATATGTTGAGATGTGGTTTGAGTAACAGTGTCTCCCATTGGGCAGGATAAATGCCCTGGGAACAGATCATTAAAATTCTGGAGGTAAAGCAGGGGACTTTGGAGACAGCCTCTTTCACCCCAAACTTTTTGTCCTCCAGATCTTAGCATTTATATAGGTAGGGACTGCACTTCTGCTTCCCAAAAGAGGTCATACAACATTAAGGAGAGAATGATGACTTCTACTATAGTTTAGGACAGGCTCCTTAAACTTAATTGTACATAAGAATCACGTGAAGAGCTTATCACTCTCATTCAGTAGGTCTCTGGGAGGAAAGTGAGGATTTGCATTTCTCACATGCTCCAAAGTGAAGCTGATATTCCTGGTTTGCAGAATACTGTGAATAGCACAAGTTCTGGGAGCACATCTCTAGGACTGGGTTAAGCACTGAGGGAGTTATCATTAAAGAGAGTAATGTCTGTCTTGGTTCAAAAGATGTATACAATCCCCACTAGTTTCCAAAGTTGGTGGGGAGAAATGATTTGCTTGGGTATTTTCCTTTGTAATTTAATTAGTTTTCCCTTTAGAGAAGGCTCACAGGAAGCCATCCAATATGTGCCAAACCCTGGAGGGATTGAAGTGAAAAAAATTTAAGTGACTGTATTAAGGCAAACCAAATTGGTTTTATCAGGAATCAAAATTACAATGAGAGTAGGAGAAACGGTCTTATTAAATATTCCAGATAATTTAGAGCTGATCCTCCAATAGTGATGGGAATTAGAGGAACCAGCTCAATCTTCATGAGTGCCAAGAATCATGAAGTTTTTTATTTTTATTTTTGGAACCGGGGATTGAACTCAGGGGCACTCAGCCACTGAGCCACATCCCCAGCCCTATTTTGTATTTTATTTAGAGACAAGAAGGGCAAGAAGGGCATCCTGTTTCATTCCAGACAACTCGTGTTTAGATTAATCTACTTGGTTTTGAGGACTACTAGGGGAGAGAGATGGGCTGAGGGAAGCAGAGAGAAACAGAGTGATGAGATACAAGTCCATGGCTAGTGAGAGGCAGACATACAAAAAGAGGAAACTTGGATTGGAGAATAAAAGGGGAGTGTACTACCTCTGTATTTAGATATAGTAAGAGCTTGTGGAAGGGAGATTTGACTAGATCATAGGGTAGAAGTAGGAAATGGGTCAGTTTCAGCTCAAGGTAAAGAGGGTCTTAATAAAAACAACAACAACAACAACAACAAAAACTGCTCCACCATAGATTTGGATGCCTTGCAAGGTGGGAAGTTCACGTTGTTAGAGGTGTGCACGCAGCTGAACGTCACTTGGGAGGTGTTACAAGAGGACTCAAGCTGATATCTGTGCATCCATCAAATTCTGGGAGATTCTCTAATTTCTCTATCTTCTCTTTTGCCAACCTTGTTGGATAGGAAATGTCGGCAGTCAAATGTGATCATTAATTGCCTAAAGTCAAAAGGAAACACAGTCTTTTTGCCTTCTGTGTATGACATTATTTTATTTTCCCAATTACTGTTCCATCAAACCTGCTGGGTTTGGTCTGATGCAGATCCTCGAGCACAGTGGTAATAAAACTATGTAAATGTTTATAATAGCCTTTTGCACCCCATCAGGCGATGAGGAGGGCTTATTAGTCAGAAGCAAGGTCAAGTTGAAAAAATTTTAGGTAAAGTCTATATTACCAAATTCAGAAGGGATGTGGGAGGAAATTACAGAGAACATGATTCATGTCACTAGGTTACTCCCTAAATGGGGAGTGATTCCCAAATCAGCATAAGCATGGGTAAGGAATGAATAGACAGTGTTGGGAAATCAGTGTGATAAAATTATTAAATTAATAAGCTCCTGTGAGCAGAGGAACAGTATGACAATCTGACAGAGGAGGGATGTGATAAAGCAATGGTGTCTGTCTTAGTCTTCTCAGGCAGCCATAACAAAATATCACAGGCTAGGTGGCTTAAACAGAGAAATTTATTCTCTAACACTAAGGGATAACACTTCAAAGGATTGTCAGGGTTGGTTTCTGGCACAACCTCTCTTCTTGGCTTCCCAGCTGTGTTCTCATGGCATTTTTTTTTTTTCTGTGTGCATGCAAGGAAAGAAAGATTTCTGGTATCTTTTCCTTTTTTTACAGGGACACCAATCCTATAATATCATAAGGCCCTACCCTTATGACTTCTTTTAACCTTATTATATCCATTACGTCCCTGTCTACAGATATAGTCATATTGGGGTTTAGGGATTCAATATATGAATTTTGTGGGAAGAACACAGTTCAGTTCATAATGGTGTCCATTGTAGCTCTTATGAATTTCCTTTAGGATGACATCGTTGTCTTCTTGGGAGAACATAGGAGAGAAGGGACATGTTGCTTAGAACCAGCTGAGTGCTAGTCGTTACTGATTCCTCATCTCATTTGATTCTTGCACAGCCAGTCATGAGAGAAGATGGGAGGCTCACAGATCTTGTGAGCACCCAGATGGTAAGGGTTCAAGAAAGCAATCCAATTGGACATTTTAAGTTCATGCTACCTTTTCTCTGGATGGAACTTTGCCTTGAAATTTTGCTGAATTCCTAGGACTATGTCTTTAAACCTGAAGCTGTCAGGGAGACTGCTTCTCAGGTCTATGGGAGAAGTAGGATCTGGGAGAATCTCAGAATGGGATCCTAATTAGAATGAGTTATACTCCATGTATTTATAATATGTCAGAATGTACTCTATTGTCATGTATATCTAAAAAGAAAAACATCAACAACAACGAAGAATAGGGAAGTGACGTGATCAAAGTTCTGCTTCGAGAGGTAACTGTCCATGTGGGTGGGTGGGTGGGGTGACTGATAGGAGGGAGAGACTTGAGATCATCTGGAAGAATGTTTCATAGTCATTTTGTGGGGAATAGTAAGCAGCCAAGGTTGATATAGCAAGTGCGAAGTGGCAATCACATTGTGAAAGTAGAGTCAGCATTTTGGTAAATGATTGAGTCTGAGTCATGGGGTAAAAGGAAGGAGAGCAGAATGAGACTGAGATGGAACCTCTGACAGAAGTGAAACTAACCTTGTCCCACAACATTCTAGCATTCCAAAACACCCCATCTCCTTTTTATCCCCTCTCTGATGGTAAGGGGAGGACAGTACAGCCTGAGATGTCTTAAAGTCCAACATCTCCCTTCAAGGGAGGGATATTAGAGGGAACCTTTTGAATTTGAGATTAATCTAATTCAGTTCATCATTTCTGATAATTATGTCCTTTATTGTCAATATTATAGCACTAGGCTTAATAATTTATCAAGTGAGAGATGATAAAATACATATAATGAAAATATAATGCATGAGGATAGGGACTGGTATAGTTAGGACAGTTTCTCAGAGTAATTGGTCTTTTGGGAAATATATATTTTGTTCTAGGTTTGGGCCATTTTAGGAACATTAGGAGAAGGAATGTTTTTTTAAAAGTAGACTTTTATCCCCATCAAGCTTTGAGCAGACACAGGTCGATGTCTCTAAACAACCTGCTTTCCCTGCTTCCCCTTCTAAATGAATGGCATCCACTCAGTTACTCATATCCCAAATCGTGGAGATACTCTTTCCCTCCTTAAATTCATCAAAGAAGCCTGTTGACTTTGTTTGTAAAACATAGCCCCAATCTCTCTGCTTGTTCTCTCCTACCAACCTAGACCAACCCACTATCTATGCTTACCTAAATGTAGAGATAGCCTCATCCCTGGTTTCTCTGTGTTCTCTTTCCCCCAAACCCTAGATTCCCCACACGATTTAGAGAAATCTTTAAAAACAAATCAGATCTTGTCCATCCTTACTTAAAACCCTCTACTGGCTTCCCATCACACTTAGAATAAAATCTACTTTTCCTATCCTGGCTCACTAGCATCTCCATGACCCAGCCCCTGCTGACTATTCAGCCTCATGTCAAACCACCTTCCCCCTGGTCTACCTTACTCCACTCTACTCTGGTCTTTATGCTTTGCAACCATCTGTGCCTTTCCCACTTGGGGGTCTTTGCTTTGTTGGAATGATTTCTCCCTGACCTCTGCACAGGTGGCTTGTATCATTTAGATCTCAATTTAAAGATTACCTCCACCAAGGGACTTTCTCTGACTCTTTAACCACTCTGTCATACCTTCTCTACTTTATTCTCTTTGCAGCACTTAACTGCTCTCTGACCTTTCCTTCTGTGTTCTTTATTGACTGTGCTTCTTGTGAATATTTTTGTTTGTTGTTTGCAGTTCAATCTCCAGTGTCTAGAATAGCACTGGACACATTAAATTGCTGCTAAGTTAATATTGGTTGGGCCAGTGAATGAATGTATTTATACCACTGTTTCCTCCTCATCATTCTGAGGCCTCCTTTTACCTGAGCCTTCAGAGATCTCCCTCTCCTATTATTTAGCATTTAGCATTTGGATCGAAGCACCAGCTGCCTTATATTGGGGACAAGGGCTGCTATAGTTAGGACAGTTTCTTGGAGGAATTTGTACTTGGGGAAATACATATTTTCTTCCAGATTTGGACCATTTTAGGGACAGTAAACAACTGCAAGCATCCTATCTGTTTAGCAAAGATAGGGGTAATTACACAGATCATTTACCTAACTTATGATCATTTACCTTAATAATATTTTCAACTTGATGATGGTGCAAAACTGTGCCAATACAGCCATTCTGCTTTTCACTTTCAATATGATTTTCAATAAAGTATAGGAGATATTCAACATTACTATACAATAGGCTTTGTGTTAGATGTCCACCTGTAGGCTAATATAAGTGCTCTGAACATGTTTGAGGTAGGCCAAACTGAGTTGTGATGTTTAGTCAGTAAGGTGCATTAAACAAATGCATTTTGGACTTTTAATATTTCAATTTATGATGGATTTATTGGGACATAACTATATTGTAAGTTCCTATATCCTCCTGCATATAAGGAAGACTCTAGAACTCTCTGGAGTTCTTTTGGACCTCAGAGGCAACAGAGTTAGTGGCATAGTACTATTATTGGTCAGTGCAAGATCCCTCTTGTTTCATTTGGTATTTTCTCCTTGGACTCCCATTCACAGTCCCATTCTCCTTTCTCATTTTAGGTTTTCACTCTTGGGTATTTAAATATGTCCTTCCAATCTGTCTTCTAACCAATGTCTTTAGATACGTGTAACCTTGCAGTGTTTTGTGCATTTTCTGTGCAATCTCTAGGCCTTTTTTAAAAAATAAAAATACTATATGGATTAGAAAATTATTGTTACTATTAATTTTATCTGTTGCTACTTGACACCACATGGAATCACATAGTTTGGTAGTTAGGAATCACTCAGAAATCATCAGCTCCATGCCCCTTTTCATTCAAAAAGGTGACCAAGACCCAGAGGCTTTTTAAAAATGATTCATTTTAAGAACAGTATCTATATTTACTGAAAGTCAATGTTGGCCAAGGCCCTAAGCCACCAGGCATGCTGAGAACACAGACATGAATGGTACAGTCCGTGCCCCTGCACAGACAACCTTGAAGGAAACTTTTAGAGAATCCTGGGTTGATGTATGTCTTCCCATCTTCTTCACTATTGACATTAGGCTTGCAAAAGACTTGCAGATGATCTGGTTTGGGGATCTTCCTCTTCTTCACCAATTCTCTCCTTTCCATCTTCACTATTTCCCAAATCCCCACATCTACCTTGTGAACTAGTGGTATCAACCAATTCCAGCATAAATTTTCAGTTTGTCCTCTTTGGCCTGGCATGTATCTCCTTCCTGTAGCCTACCCTGAGTGTCCTAGTCATGTATAGAGCTCTTACCTGACTTTATCTTTGTGTTTCCAGATTGGAGCCTCTCTCTTCGCCAGTAACATTGGAAGTGGCCAGTTTGTGGGGCTGGCTGGGACTGGAGCAGCTGCAGGAATCGCCATTGGGGGCTTTGAATGGAATGTGAGTACCATCAATGCCACTGTGCTGTAGAAGTGGAAAAAGCCTGTACTAGTCTGTTTTGTATTATTAACACTCAGAAATACTCAGAAATCAGCTAATTTTATGAAGAGGAGGTTTATTTAGCTCATAGTTTTGAAGGCCAAAAGTTCATGCGGCATGGTGCAGGTACCTATGAGGGACCCTCTTGACTGCAGCACCTCCTGGTGGAAGGCAATAGCAGCATTGTGTGTGAGAGATAATATCACCCAAAAGAAGAAGTCAACGAGGATGGGTGGGGCCAGGCTCAGGCATTTATAACACTTTCTCTCTACCAGGGGATTACTCCAGCACCAACTTCATTCCTTCCATGAGCAGCACCCTCAGTGACCTAAGAACCTCCTACTATGCACCACTTCTTAAAGGTTCTACCACCTCCCACTATGCTGAAGACTGAGTCTCTAATACATGAAACTTTAGGGGATATGCTAAACTATATCCAAACTATAGCAGAGCCTCAGAACTCACCTAGGTCAGTCTATGTTCAGAGGAGCTTGAGACAGCAAGGGACCTCTCAGAGTCATCCTGGGATATAGATGGAGGAGCATAGCTTTAGGAGCCCAGGGGTTCTATTTTCCTTCCACTAGAGAAGCATGAGAGATCTACTAGTAGGATGATAAGAGCATTTTTTATTTTTCCCTGTGGTGTTAAAAAGATGAGGCCATATTGGACGTTTGAAAATGCTTATCACCAGTTATTATTATTATTTATTATTCTCTAAATGGTATTTTACCCCTGTAATATAGGGAAGAGGCAAAGGAGATCTCCATGCTCTGCCTGGGGCCCCAGGGCTATGATTTTAGTGGTAGCCTCCTGGGCTTCCTCTTCTGTTGCCCAGTTTCTGTTTCTTTGGGCCAATTGGGCAACAAAGCATCCTACAGTCTCTCATGGCCATCTAGGAGTTGTTCTTTAATCCAAAAAAGAAAATGCTGGATGATTTGTCTTCAGCAGTTGAAGGGCCCTTCAGGTAAGCAGGGATGGGTTAAGGTTTCTCCTAATTTGAATCTACCTCTTGTTTTGGTTTTAGGCCCTGTTTTTGGTGGCTGTGCTGGGCTGGGTGTTTGTTCCCATTTACATTAAGGCTGGAGTAAGTATCCACTCTGTTATTCCATTCCCTGCTGACAAATATATATGTTATTTTGATCCTTCTGGAGGACAGAGAAAACTCTATGGAATAAATGGCAGAGAAAACTGTGTTTGCTTTTAGTTCCAGGTTATAAAATAGTTCCTAACTGCCTATTGGGCCATTAAACAGATCCACTGGCTCTTTGGAGTAAAGACTTATGACTCTTCCCTCTGAGAAAGTTTCCTAAGAAATCTCACACTATTCAAACCCTTCTGAACATCCTCTCCCCTCACTCTGGGTATGTCCATGCACTACATTGCCACACATTTGCTCTTGATATACAACTATGTCTAGTCTCTGCCTCTAGAAAGCAAGCAGATTGAGAAAAAGAAGGTATTTCCCCTTTATATAGATCAGTAATTCTTGTTTGCTAAGCTTGCAACTGGTATGCAACTATTAAATGCATGCTTGGTCTCCTGACTATGTCTCTCTGACATTTTAGATAGGGCAACTTTAGTATCATCTGTTTGGTGAGATATTCTGAGCACATCCTATGTGTAGATTTATATATTAGGAGCTAAAAGCAATATGGGAGAAACATCTTCTGGAGACTCACAGATTGAAAATTACACGTTTGGTCCAGAGGACAACAGGCTCAGGGCAGAGGAAGTAATATCAGAAGTGTGGTTAGAATTTGCAGGAAGGAACTGGGAGAACATTTGGGCAGACTTACAGCTACAATCCTTGGCACTGCCTATGTGAAAAGCATGGAAAAGATCACATCCAGCTTGATCATCTTGTTTGGTACACTGGCAAGATACCAACATTGTTATGATGTCTTGTTCTTCAGTAGGTGTTCTGTAGAGGAATCTCTCTATATATAGATATATCTATAGCTATTTATATATACATTTTCTCCCCTCTCCAGGACAAGGCTCTACCTCCTGAGTTAAGTCCAGTATTCATTCAAAACCATGTGTTTTTTGGGCACTCTCTGTGTGCTGGGATAATACCTAGCTACTCCTATAATGATAGGGCAGATGAGATTGAAATGAGCAAATGGCTGAATGTCCATGTTCATCTGGTCACTTCGTAGGTTTCCTATGCCAACAAGGATAATGAATCCTTGACCACCTATCGTGGCTCTACCACCACAATGAGAATGGATCTCATTTTTCTGGGTTCTCTGGGCTCTCTGGACACTAGCTGGTGGTGACCTCTCTTCCATTCCATGCAGGTGGTAACAATGCCAGAGTACCTGAGGAAGAGGTTTGGAGGCAAGCGGATCCAGATCTACCTTTCTGTTCTATCCCTGCTGCTCTACATTTTTACTAAGATCTCAGTGAGTACACAGCACTGGGGACTGGGCCCTCGCTGTCTCAGAAGCTACGTGCTCTTATTCACCAAGAGGCAGCTCTATATGTTTCTATGAACTTGGTCCCTTAAGCTTCTTGATGCTTAGGGTAAAGTCCTGTTTCATGCATCAAGGAACCAGTGGAGTCTAGTGGAACTCCTTGTTTCCTGCTGTGGTACAGGCTGGCAACATAACAGGTGTATGAAGTTTCAGTGAAAGCTGTTCTTAATACAAGATGGAGGGAGTTAAGGAATTAGGATACCATATGATCCAGCAATCTCATTTCTGGGTATATATATGCAAAGGAAATGAAATGAACATGTCAAAAAAAATGCCTTCACTCCCACGTTTATTGCAGTATATTCACAATAGTCAAGAATCAACCTAAGTGCCCATCAACAAATGAATCGGTACAGAAAATGTGGTACATGTACACACAAGAGAGTACTATTTAGCTTTTTAAAGAAAGAAGGAAATCTTGTTCCTTGTGACAACATGGATGAACCAGGAGGATATTAAGTGAAATAAGCTGAACACAAGAAAACAAATACCACCTGATCTCACTAATATATGGGATTAAAAATATTGACTATCTAAGTAGAGAATAGAATGGTGTTTACAAGAGGCTGGTGGGAGGAAGGGAGATCTTGGTCAAAGGATGCAAAAGTTCAGGGAAATAGGAGAAATAAGTTCAAGAAATCTGTACAACATGGTGACTATGGTCAATGACAATGTATTGCTTGAAAATTGCTAAGAAAGCTGATTTTAAGTGTTCTCACATACACACATACTTGTATGGTAATAATATGTTAACTGGCTCTGTTGAACCATTACATAATGTATACTCATTTCAAAACATCATGGTTTACAGGATAAATGTGTTAAATATTTATCATCAATTAAAAAATAAAGGTGTTAAGAACATCTAAGGACTGGCCTCAACCTTGTGGCAGCCAGGGGCCTTTGTGTCCTATCAGGTTAAAATCTGACTCCATGTGATATTTCTGAGGCCCTTCAACATAGACAATCAATACCAATTTTGAAAGGGACCAATGACATTCTTTTTAAATTGACAGGTCCTTTTTCTGTGCTATAACTGAATACCACAGGCTTGCTTAATTATAAAAATAGAAGTTTACTTGGCTGATGACTCTGGAGACTGGGAAGCCTAATATCAAAAGGCCTTCGGTTGATGATGGCCTTCCTGATAAGACAGGAGGCATTACCTGGCAAGACAGAGCAAGTGTGTCAGCTCAGATGTCCCTTCCCTCATTGTGGGGGCTGACCCCAGTGACCTTATCTAATCCCAATTGCCTTCCAAAACTTTACCTCCAAATACTATCAACACATGGATTTAAGTTTTATGTGAGTTTTGAAGAGGAGACGTACAATCCTTGGCAACAGGGAAATGAAAAACCTGGGGATGTAAAGTACTTCTCAGAATCCTAAATCAGGAGCAGAACCCAGATCTGTGTCTCTTAGTTCACTGCTCTTTTCATAGCATGAGGCTCTTCGTATTCACTTGGAATTATTTCTCTGGGCCTTTCATTGCTAACCCTCTGAGAGATTTTTATTTTCTCTACAACCAACTACTGGGATGTTCACCTCCCATGTAGCCTGCCCTCCCTGCCAACTTGGAACTTCAGGCTCCAGTTTGGAGGATGAGATTTCTCAGGGATTGGCAGGCCACTGGGCACCTTTGAAAGCTGGGAAGAGCTGCTGATTGACCTACAGGAACAAGCCTCCTATTCCTTCTTCATTTCACTTCTCCTTTCTTGAAAGTGTTTAAATCCATTCTTCATGATGGTAAAATAAAACCAACCAAAAACCAAAAATAAAACAGAACAACCCTTCCCCACCAGTTCAGAAAACTCTGATTTCTAAGACACTCCCTTGACAATATGAAAAAGGTAGGAAAAGAAAACTTGCTTGTAGCATCTGGTGGGCATTTTTCTATCTCCAAAACAATTGCCTGATAAAGGTTAAAGCAATGGTAGAAGAAAGAAAGAAAAGAAAAAAAGAAAGAAGAAGGGGAAAGAAGGAGAGAGAAAGAGAAAAAACAAAAAGAAGGAAGGAAGGAAGGGATTGGGGTAGGTGAATGGTAAAGAATGAGAGAATGAAAATAGGACCAGTAGGACCTTGGTGACAAAACCATCTAGGAGAATAATTAGAGGAAGCAGACTCCTGGTCTGTTCATTGCTCACTAACAAGTGATCTGGGAGCAAATGGCATAAACTCTTTAGAGCTCCCTTCTTTGTGAGTAAACTGGGCATAATAATTCATGACTTGTCTACCTCACTGGGTGGTGGGTGGTGAGAATTTAGTGAATTTATTTGAAAACATAAAGTTACTGAGATGCAAAAGATGATAATAAACATAACTGATTGAGAGAGAGCCTTCAGAACTCTTCGGAGAGTGAGAAACTCTCTGGGTTACAGCAGGGCAGAGAGAGAAGTGGCATTTTGATACTAGGAGTGGTTCTGACTTTTCCCTTTTCCAGCAATTGCAACGTGCTTATTGCTCTATCAAAAAATTATCTTATTGACTATAACAAGTTTTTCACCTTTCACTTATCCTCCCCATCCAAAGAAGAGATTAGAATCTCAGCATTTTGCAAAAGATCTGTCCTGGCTAAGATCTGAGTGGGTTCGAATTGAAATGAGCCTCCTATTCTAGCTAGGTAGGGTGCTGAAAAAAGTAGTTGCCAGTGCTTTTATTTTTCCGATTATTTAAAACTGAGAAAAAACATAATTAAGTAACATTTGCAATTTTTCATTATGGAAAATTTCAAACATACATAAACAGAGATGGAAGAGTATAATGAGCACTCATATATACTACACTAATCATTTGGCTTTAATAAGTATCGATATTTTGCCATTTTTCAGCAATATTTTACATCAGATCCTAGAGATCATGTCATTTCATTGTAAATTTTTCAGGATGTACCTTTGACCATTTAAAACCTTAACAACTCTGCTGTAATAATGTCTACCAAAAATTACAGTGATTTTTAAATTTAGGTTATTTAATAGCTATTCCATAACCAAAATTTCCTGATTATTTCAAACACTCTCTCTTACAGTTAATTTGAATCGGGACCCAGATGAGGTCTATACATTGCATTTGGTTGTTCTTTCTTTAAAGGAAATGTATGTGTACAAATCTTCTAAGTACCAGAATTATTTTTCCTTTTTGTATTATTACCTTCTTGTCCTGGCCTACATATACATTTTTTTTTTAATTTAGGTTGCCTGTTTTTTTGTTGTTCAGTTGTAAAAGATCTTTGTATGTTGTGAATTCCAGACCCTTATCAGATATGTAACTTGAAAATACATTCTGCTATTCTATAGGTTGTTTTTCACTTAATTGATAATATCCTTTGATGCACAGAGGTTTTAAATCTTGGTGAAGTTCAGTTTATCTATTTTCCTTTTTTTAATGCATTTGGTATAATTTCTGAGAATCCATTGCCAAATCCAAGGTTTTGGAGATTTGTCTCCATCCTTTCTCCTGAGTTTCATAGCTTTAGCTCTTACCTTCAGGTTTCATCTATGTTGAGTTAATTTTGTGTTTGGTGTGAGGAAGGGGTCCAAATCCATTCTTTTGACTGTGGATATCCAGTTATTCCAGCACCATTTACTGAAGATACTGTTGTTTCCCCATGAAAGGTTTTGAACATGCACCCATTGATGAAACTGATAGGGTTTTGTCTCAGGAGGTGGGAATGACAACTAGGAACTATTCTCCCTCCTTCCTGGCTTGCTCTGCTATTGTCCTTAACCTGTGCCATCTTTCTGACTAGTGCTTTTGTGCTTTCTCCACTGATAGGATGATTCTCTCTCCTTCTCATTATTCTCTTCTTTAGTCATTAGTTACAAGATGACAACTCTGGTATTTTAATCTTACTTCACTGGAGACCCGATTGGACTAGATTGGGAAGGATGGGAGAGCTGAAGATATCAGATCTCCACTTCATAAGGGAGGGGAGAGCACCAATCTAAGAAGAGAAAAAGGAAGATAAGCAGTGGGGTAGGGAAGTCACTCTGAGAGTAGCAGGAAGCTGGTGAGGGGACTGCCCCTCAGTTCAGCTTGTGAGGTGGTACCCATCTCATGAGCACATAGAGAAGGGTAATGGATTTCCCTTTCTCAGCGGCCAGCATTCTCCAAGTCCACAGTTCAAGCTGGCGAAAGTCTGTTGATGGCAGTTGCCATGGAAAGGGCATTCTTTGCCCTTGGAGCTGGTGTAGGGGTAGTCATATAAATAAATGCCCAACCTTTCTTCCTGCCTTCCCTATCACCCCACCTATTTTTCAGGTTACTGATTAAACCTCCTTGAACTTGAGAGTCCCAGGTAGGTGGGGGGGGCAGCCTTTTTCTGTTCAGATCTTGATGAGGAATGTTCCCTAGCAGCTGCTTTTTCTAAATTTTGCTTTTGAATCATATATGGCATAGTCTGTGGCCTTTCAGTATGATTTCTGGTGCTTTTTACTGGAGGCCCTAATAAACATCATACTTGTTCCATCTGTTGCCCAAACATGATCCCTTGACAAATGCTTAAGAAGGATGACAGTTGCCCTTAGTGCTGGTATTTTCATTTAGTCTCCACTAGGGGCTTTACTTCCACTATCTCTTGCTCTCATAAGTGTACTGCATGGGTAGGGATTTCTACTTTTATTTTTCACTTCATGGAAGAGAAAAATAAACCTCAGAGAAGTTAGGTAGTTTTCCCTAAATCACATAGCTAGTATATGGCAAAGCCAGGATTAGAATCTGGGTCTCTCTAATCTCAAAGTCTGTGGTTTCACACCTCTGCCCTGTGCCTAGGTAGGGTGAAGGTGTAAAATGAAGGGATGGGATAGATCACTCAGTCCTATTTCCTAAGGTCTCATTTTATAGACGAGCAAACTGAAGTCTAGAGAGGGAAAAGGATTTTGGGGGGGTTAAAGAGGATCAGAACCAGGAATGAGAAGCAGGTTTCCTGACACTGATCTAAATCTTTTGGCCTTATATGTTTTCTATTTTCCAAGTCTTTCCTCCAATACATAGATGGATAAAACTTAAGACTGCATGAAAAATTAAGGGAAGCAGTTAAATGAATCTCATAATATAAATCAGTTGGTGAGAGAAGGATCTGAAAGGACTGTGATAAGAGAACATCAATTGCACACTGGGTGTGTGAAGGTCCTGAAGGAGGGACGTGTGTGCAGAAAGACAAGGCTTTGACTGTACATTTGGCTGGCTTCAGGTTCACCTTGGGTCATAGGACTTGAAATTTTTAAAAGAAATACATACATAAAATTCAGACATGAAAACAAAAGAAATACATTGATGTCAATCGTACCTGCTAGGAGCCCAGCACACAGGAGTGCAGGGATCATGGATAAAAGAAAAGAACAGTTAGTTAACAAAGTTTAGTAGTAAGTATAGTGTGTAGTACACACAGATAAAGATTAACCAATTTGTGTGTGTGTGTGTGTGTGTGTGTGTGTGTGTGCGTGTGCACAGGTGGTTTGTGATAGATGAGAAGAGAGAAGGCCTTGTGAGATTCACGTACAGAAAGGGAACAACCAGGGACTTACCAGGAAAGTTGGGAAGACATGGGGTTTCAGCACGCATGTAATTGGTGGGAGAAAGCAAAGGGTATTGCATGTGCAGGTCCAGAATGTGGCACCAGCCACTGGAAAGTAGTGGCTTAGAGCCTTGGCAATGGCTGCCATCTCGAGGTTATATTCTTTACAGCTCAGAGACCCAGAACTGATGGTCTCTCCATGAACTCCTGAATTTTATTGATTCCCTTGAACACCTGCCTTATCAAGTTCGAGAAGCATTTTGTTCTGCAAGGTTACCTGGCATGGTACATCTTATTCGAATGTGCACAATCACTTGAGATAAAGCCTCAGATTTGATGAATTACACGTGATAACTGAATGTCCTTGTTTGTATTTCCCGGGGCTATTATCACAGATCATGACTGCAATAAAGTTTTACAGCGACTCTGCTGTCCATTTGGAATCCTTGGGTAAAAAGAAAAGCTTTGGCTTTTGCTTAAGGTTTGATTGCTTATTACCTGGGCTGTTCACTTTCACAAATGGAAAGAGAAATTTGAGTAATGGTGATTCTCCATCTGAACCTCATTGCCAGGTATGATTCATTGGGTACTCAGATACACCTTAGGACCAGAATGGGCAGCAAACACACATAGTCAATCACGGCATCTTAAAAACATCTGCACTGAAACCAAACAACCTACACAAGGATCACCAAAATCAGAGATTCAGTTACTCCCAGAGATTTTCTAGCTGGGAGATGTATTTTTATTGCTCCCTAAGAGTCCCATGGACACTGATCAACTAAGCTTTCAAAGCCCTTGGGATAAACCAATCTACTATTTTTTTGTGTAAATACATTTTATTGGAACACAGCCAAGCCCATTTGTTTATGTTGTCTATGATGCTCTCACGTTTCACCTGCAGAGTTGGAATGATGGTATGACTTGCAAAACTGAAAACATTTCTGACCTGACTCTTTATGGAAAAAAAATTACCAATCCCTGAACCTAGAGGACCATACTTTTCTATTTCACTTTCTGTTGATTTTGTTTAGGAACATCAGGGAAATTTCCATCTCTCTCCCTCTTTTCTTTTCTCTTTTCTCTCTTTCCTTTTTTTCTTTTCTTGCTTCCTTCATTTCCTTCTTTCTTCCTTCCATACTTCTTTCCTCCTTCCCTTCCTACTTTCTCTTTTTCTCTGTATCTCTTTTTCTTAAGGCATTTAACAATAGTTTAGGAAAAGAGCAATCTGGGATGACCTGTGAAGCAAATTACCTCAGAGGATTATAGAATACTTCTTTTATGTCAAAGCTATATATTATTCAAACATGTTTGATCACTTGAAATAAAGCCTTTTTAAATAAATTACACATGATACATGAATGTCCTTGTTTGTATTTCCTGGAGATATTATCAACATTGTTCTCAGGGCTATTACCATACCACTATTATGGTGTATTTCCTATTCAGTCCCTGCTTTTATAAATAAAAATAATTTAATGAAATATTTCAAACATACAGAAAAGTACAAAGATTAATAACATGGCAATGAGCTGGGCGCAGTGGTGCACGCCTGTAATCCCAGCGGCTTGGGAGGCTGAGGCAGGAGGATCACAAGTTCAAAGCCAGCCTCAGCAATTTAACGAGGCCCTAAGCAACTCAGTGAGACCCTGTCTCTAAATAAAATACAAAAATAGGGCTGGGGATGTGGCTCAGTGGTGGAGTGCCCCTGGGTTCAATCCCTAGTACCAAAAAAAAATAATGATAATAATAATATGGCAAACACTTTTATTATCTGCCCACTCAAATTTTATAAATCAAAACTATTTATTATTAATTTATTGTGGTACTGGGGATCGAATGGGAGGGAGATTTACCACTGAGCTACATTTCTCCCCTGCTGTCAGCTCTTCTTTTTATTTTGAGACAAGGTCCTAAGTTACTGAAGCTGGCTTTGAAGTTGCAATTCTCCCAAGTCATTGAGATTGCAAGTGTGTGCCACCACACCTGACACAATTTATTATAACTTATCTGTACTCCTTTCTCTGTTCTTCTTCTTGATCCTAGTTCCCTCCTTCCTAAAAAGTAAATGCTAACTTGAACTTCATATGTATTCTTCCCCTCTATATTTTTTTAAATTTTCACTACATCCCACACCCATTTATCCTTAAGGAATATTTTTAAAATTTCTGCTCCACTTTTGAAACTGCAAGACTTTTAAGAAAATCTTTGGGTGGGAAAGTACCCATAATCCTAGCACAAATACATTTTCATTTCCATATTTCAATCTTGTCTATATTTTGTGTTTTCTTTTATAAAGTTACAATCAGAAGGTGCTCACTGGCTGGGACTTAGCTCAGAGACAGAGCACTTGTTAGCTAGTGCAAGGCCCAGGGTTTGATCCCCAGCAAACCTTACTACACACACACACACACACAAAGGAATACCCACACCATTTTGTTATGTTTCCCCCTGCCCTTAGCACAAATTTTAAACATTTTCCAATTTCTGTCTTCAGTATTATTACTTTTAGAGGATAGAGAACATAACTGTTGACATCTAAATTTCAGCAAACTATTTTAAAACAACTGGTAGACAAAAAGTTCTCAACAGTATTCACTATTGGGCAGAGTGATGATTTTTTAGTGTTTAACACTTTACATTCAATATATAATTTCCTATGTTGTTTGTTTCAAACTGCACTTGTTATTTTACTTAATTTTTTTTAGTTTAAAAGTAAATTTTAGCCGGGTGTGGTGGTGCACGCCTGTAATCCAAATGACTTGGGAGGCTGAGTCAGGAGGATCGCTAGTTCAAAGCCAACCTCAGCAA
>JAJEJO010053674.1:85938-162110 GCA_020662805.1 Glaucomys volans
AAACAAAACAAAAAAGTAAATTTTAAAAAATAGGTTAAAAATGACTTTACAGAAAATATTGCAGAAAAGTGATTCCTTACTCTTCAGTGTTGTTTTGAGAATTAAAATAACACATGCATCTGAAAGCCCTTGGTAAACTATAAAATTCCCTGGAAAAGAAAGAGGAAAAAACTCCAGTAGTGAAGCAGGAAAAACTGGGCATCTAGAGACAGTCAAAGCCTAATACCAGAAACCCCAGGCTAATGCTGGTTCACTCAGATACAGTCACTTCCATGTACTCAGCTATCACATCCCCAGGCATTTCTTCTGGCTTTTGGGGTTCGAAGGGCAGAATTTATCGTGGAGTGACTCATGGGTGGAAGAATTTGTTCACCGGGAGGTTTTCTTAGAATTCTTTATCTGTACTAGATGGAAATAGAACGTCATAAAACAAGATTTCTATGAGTTCAACACTTCAAGAAGTCTTTATAAACGTCATTGATAGAATTATCTTGGGATTGTGTAAAACTTATTTGAGAGTAATGAAGGTAAGGCAAATATTAGTGGGAGAATCACAGTCTACCATGACATGTTATCATAAACCACTAAAAGTTACCTTCAATGGAAAAGAAGCCAATTGTGGGCATTTTTAAGGCAATAGTAGCAGCTTTGGAGTCTTTTTATAGCTCATTTGTGTTTGTGATGAGCTATAAAAAGTGTTTGTTAGTGTGTGAATTGACAGAATCATGCTATAATCAGTGAATGGGGTCCCTTTAACTTACATAACTTCATGTGACTATTGGGAGGCATAGGTTGGGAGGAACCAGCATTGTGAGTATTTATTGCAATTTCAAGTGGCTTAGTGTGCAGTCAGAAAGAAGTGGTCATTTTACATTTAGCAAGTAGAGTACAGCAGGGATTCTTTCCTTCCTGGGCTGCTGCAGAGGGCAGGATGGAATTCATCCAGGATCTGGTTGGGGAATGCTGCAGGCTTTTCCCATTTCCAATCACTGAGACAAGCACCTGGAGTCAGGACTTCCTGCTTTGAAGATGAGGACACTGAGAAGTGGAGAGACAAAGTATTTTGCCTAATGTTTTAGTGACAGTGCCTAAAACTCAGGTCCTCTGACCACCAGCTTCCAGTAAGGGTTTTTGTTTTTTTTTTCTAAGTCACTCTTTCTCTTCCACCTCCTAGCTCTGCCTATTTTCCTTCACCAGGAATGATGACAACATTAGATGTCTGGAGTGAAAGAACCTTCAGGGAAAGTCTAGGAGGACTGGTGCTAAGGCATGGGGTTCTCAGAAGGCCCATCTTGGGGGAGGGGGTTGACTCCCACTCCAGGGCTCAAACATTAGCACATAAGCATGGAATTGACATTAGACCAAAGAATAAAGAATAGAGGCAGTAGAGAGGAGATTCCATTGGGAGGGTGTCTTAGTATGTTTTACGTTGTTATAACAGGATACCTGAGATTGCATAATTTATAAAGATCAATTTCTTATATTTTTGGAAACTAAGAAGTCCCTGGGACTCAGCACTGGCATCCGGTGAGGTCTTCTTTGCTGCATCTAACATGTGGATCACATGGTGATAAGGAGCTTGGAAACTGAGGTTTCTCTTCTTCTTATAAAGTCAACAATCCCATTATGGAGCTCCTGCCCTTATGGTGTTATCTAATCCTAATTACCTCCCAAGTACCCCATCTTTAAATATCATCAACATATGGATTTGGGGATTAAGTTTTCAACATGTGGACATTTGGAGGACACATTCAAACCTAGATGAGGGACAGGAAGGTGTTGTGGGATATCTCAGCTGCTAAGGGGAACTGCAGTAAAGGAAAAGAGAGGAGATGAGACTAGAGGATATAGGTGCAAGAGAGCTGAGTCCAACTCTATTGGCCTGTTGTTCTCCAGGACAGGACTCTGATGGGGCAATTTTTGCATGCCCTGAAATGATTTTGTGCAATAAAACAGCTCACTCCTTCAATATAGGGGAAGTCAAGCTTATTCTTTATCTAAATATTTGAAAAGTTTCACTATGATCATTCCCTAATACTAATCTTTCCTGGTAGTGCAGTATTTTAGAGATGACATGAAAATTGATTTTGGTTGACCCTCACACCCTCTGCTGGTTTATATTAGCAACTACATCATCTAGTCAGGTAGAAGGTTAATTATGAGGGGATTGAGAAAAATAAGGAGAAAGAGGCCATGGAAGAACTACACCAAGAACAACTGAGTTCTGGAGCAAAAAAGGAACAATTTCCCTGACAGTTTGAGTCAAGATGAACTCCTTCTAGCCAGGCGCGGTGGCGCACGCCTGTAATCCCAGCACTTGGGAGGCTGAGGCAGGAGGATCGCGAGTTCAAAGCCAGCCTCAGCAACTAAGCAAGGCCCTAAGCAGCTCAGTGAGACCCTGTCTCTAAATAAAAAATACAAAATAGGGCTGGGGCTGTGGCTCAGTGGTGGAGTGCCCCTGAATTCAATCCCCAGTACCCCCCCCAAAAAAAGAACTCCTTCTTGATTGGGAAGATAAAATTATAATCTTTCTGAAGTTCTCTCCATTCTTCGGTTTGGGTTGGGGTCCCTACTCATGGATTCTTTGGCACTAAAACTTGCTTTTGGGAATAGATCTGACAGACTTGTGTACATTGAGGTGTAAATTATGGATAATAGCTAAGAGCAGCAGTATACATATCAGTTGGGAGGAACCTCAAGGTGTTAATAGTTACTCCTGGGCAAAAAAAGTTTCAAAGTTAAATGAGTTGGTGAAGATCTGTATACTGTGCTCATGCTCTCCTTCTAGGGATTCACAGAAGATGGTGTGTATTAAAGGCTCAGAGAAGTTGTATGACAAAGAAACTGCCTCAACTTTTTTATTTCAGCATTTCCCAGACCTTTTTGATCATGGAATCCTTTTTCTAGAATAAAAATTATCATCCTCAATAAAGCTAGTTTGGAAATTCAGGAATACAGTATGCTCCCTGTGGCCAACTGGTTTCTGTCACTTCTAATTCTGCCTTTCTTCTTCTTCTAGGCAGACATCTTCTCTGGGGCCATATTCATCAATCTGGCTTTGGGTCTGGATATATACTTGGCCATCGTTCTCTTATTAGCAATCACTGCTCTTTACACAATCACAGGTGAGTCTGTTAAAATGAACTAGCATCTCAAGTGCAGCTCAGTATTAGGCACTTCTTGAAGAAGAGAGATTCACCTAGGAAACAGCTTGAGAATGGGCATTTTCTTGGTATCTACTACTAGTTACATGAGTGGTCTCAGAAATCTCTAGTAGTGGCTGGGATAGGACACCTTCTTACAGGATCTCAGGGAGAACTTGGCCCTACTGGTTGTAGAAACAATGTGGCTAAATTGGGAAGATCAGAGGAGTTTCAGGTGCAAGAATGTGAGAGCTGGAAATGGAGGTAGGAATGGCATGCCATGGGGTGGAGGGAAGGCGAGCAAGTAGATTCACTTGGCTGAAGGAGAGTGAGTGGTCACTGAGAAGTAATGGGGGCGAGTGTAGGCCATAGGCTTGATAATTCAAATGAGGTACAGAGGCCTTGGAAGACAGACAGGCCTTGGACTTGATATGATAGGGACTGGGAGCTACTATAAGTAGGGAGAAAGGGATGCAGAGGTGTCACTTTGCCTGGTTTGGGAAGGACAGGATCAGCAATGAAACTTGCAGCTGAATTGGGGCTCCATATCTTTAAGGACAAGAAGTTACCTAGATAGTCTGAGAAGATAGTGAATAGACATAGAAGTGACCCTCTGAAATGTGCCGATTTGGTAATGTCCTCAGGCATCTCCCTAGTTACCTCTTTGCTCTTTCCTGCCTTCATTTGGATGCTGCTTTCTCTTACCATAGAGCAGCCATCTCCTTTGAACTATCCCTTGGCTTAAAACGTCACATCAGGTTCTTCAGAAACATTCCCCTTTTCCTAAGGCCTTGATAGCATTTCTGTGAAAAGTGGGGGTTGAGAACACACTGAGTAACAGAATACTGTAACAGGATAAGGGAGGGAAAGGAGGAAAGGTAGGCTGGTGACTGGGGGTGGGGTTGGTTCTCAAATTGTGTGCAAGAGGTAGGGGTTGGGATGAGGGATAGGAGGAGGAAGCAGGCAGACAGGTGATCTTCCACATGAGGTCAACTATGTTGTTGTTTGAATCAGCTTTTTCTCTGCTGTGACTGAAAGATCTGACCAAAACAATTTTCGGGGAGGAAATGTTTATTTGGGGGCTCACAGTTTCAAGGGTCCATTCATAGACAGCTGGCTCCATTCCTCAGGGCTCTAGGTGAGGCATGAACAACATGGAGGAAGAGTGTGGCAGAGGGAAGCAACTCACATGATGATCAGAAAGCAGAGAGAGACTCCACTCGCCGAATATGAAATATATACCCCATAGCCATGCACCTCCCCCTCCCTGTGAACCACTTCCTCCAGCCACACTCCACCTGCCTCTGGTTACCACTCAATTCCTTCAGGGATTAATTCACTGATTATGTTAAGGACATAACCCAATCATTTCTCCTCCAAACCTTCTTGCATTGTCTTACACATGAGCGTTTGGGGGACACCACATCCAAACCATAACAGTTGTCTTCTTGCCTTCTTAGGGGGCCTGGCAGCTGTGATCTACACGGACACCTTGCAGACAGCAATTATGCTGGGGGGGTCTTTTGTCCTGACTGGGTTTGGTAAGTGGGGTGAAGGCAGGTTGAGGAGGTGGGGGAAGATGTACAGAGCCCCAGGAAGAGAAAGTCTGGCCTTTCTACTTGCTGCCTGCCAGTCAATGAACTTGGGCATGCTCTCTCCTCTTAAGGGCAGTGGTCCCACTCATACTGGCCATCACCATGGGTGTGCCGGGGGGCTTCCTCATCCCTGGAGGACTCAGTTTGGGGCTGCTGTTCTCCCTTTATAGCCTCAGTCAAGTTACCCCCAGTATGGGCTTCTGATAACATAATGTTCTGTCTTCAGAGAAACTGGACGGGGGAAGAGAAGGCTAAATATCCATCAAGCTAAAGATATCCAAGTTTTGTGTTTTCAGTTTTAGATTATGTCCTACCTGCACTTTGAAGTTAAATGTCCGCTCTCATGAATTGTTAACAGTATGTGATAATTTTCCTTTCAATGCCCTTCTTTGAAAAAAAAAATTGGCAACTTAATGTTGCCTCTCACCTTTCTTGACATTTTACTTGCCTAGAAAATCCTCAAGACAACATTAGGGAAACCCAATGTTTAGGGACACTTGTTAAGAGAGGATGTAAAATGCATTTTATTTTTAGGTGCACAAGGTCTTCTGTGTGTCCTGCAAAGACTCTTATGTTCTCTGTAGCCTTCAGTTTTCCAAGAACTTTTATTTGCTATGAAAGTTCCCCGGTAGGCCCTGTGGGTCAGCAAGGTAGGGGCTGGAATGACTTGTCAAGGACACACAGCTGAGAGGTGGCAGGGTTCCACATTCCTCATTTTCTTGGTTTATCTCATTACACTGCTGGGACCAGGGGTGGTAGGTCTTTGTCCAGGTTCCTAATGGTCACTGAGGGTCTTTAGGCCTGTGACCTGAGTTCCAAGCACCAACAGGAAATGACAACAGGCTGACAACAGGAAATGAGGGAAGAAGTCTTTGCATGTGATCCCATACTGATAATTTCCTTTAAATCATTGAAATACCTTCCATTTTGTAAAGAAGTTTGTGGTTGGAATACTTTTACAAGTTATTGCTTTGGATCCTCATGGTAGCCCCCAAGGGGGCTGGGCAGGGTTAATAATCCCATTCTATGGATGAGAAAGCTGAGACACAGAATGGGAAAATAACTTGCTCAAGACTATGCAGTCAGGGCTCTCTCTGGTGGTGGGGGTCCTCTCAATTTCTCAGGCTCCAGAGAAGAAATCTCCATGGAGAGTTGAAAATTTCAGACTCTTTTTGTATCAATGTTTTTCAGCTTTCCATGAAGTGGGAGGGTATGAAGCCTTCATGGAAAAGTACATGAAAGCCATTCCAACCTTAGTTTCTGATGGAAACACCACCATCAAGAAAGAATGCTACACCCCGAGGGATGACTCCTTTCACATCTTTCGAGACCCCCTCAAGGGAGACCTCCCATGGCCTGGGCTCATCTTTGGGCTGAGCATCCTTGCCTTGTGGTACTGGTGTACAGATCAGGTACTCAAGCTGGGCGTGCAGGGTAAACAGAGTCTCCCCAGGGCACTGCAGGGATTCCTGGCTATCTGTGGCTTGTGGGGCTAGGGGAGACCTCACATGGTCTTGAGTGGCTGAGCCTTGGTGACATGGGAGTCTCAGGCCAAGAACCAAGGATGGGGAAGCTGGGATAACAGTAGGGTGTCGTGGGATCTCTGGGCTGCACCCCTCTCTCATTGGGCTTTCCACGGCAGGTGATTGTGCAGCGCTGCCTCTCAGGCAAGAACATGTCTCACGTGAAGGCTGGCTGTACCCTGTGTGGGTACATGAAGCTGCTGCCCATGTTCCTCATAGTGATGCCAGGGATGATCAGCCGCATTCTGTACACAGGTAATACCTTCTGCTGGACTAACAGATCACACTCATTTCTCTACCTTTGAATCACTTCTAAAGTCCTTTAGCTTCTTGCTCCCTCTTTTCTGCCCTCTTCTTGCCCTGATTACCAAGCATATTCCCTCTGATCAACAATGAGCAACTTGAGAGGTAAAGACTTAAGAAATCTTCCCTGATTTCTTACATTGGCAATTGTTTTCTCATTTTTTCCCCAATCTTCTAAAGTCACAACATGCATCAAACTTATCAAACTTTTCTCTTCCATTTAATAATAACATGTGCCAGTTGTAGCGCCCACACCCACCCCAGGCTTATCTGTCACAGAAAAAAAAAATACAGTCAGTCTTTTGTATTCATGACTTGCATGTCCATGGATTCAATCAGCTATGGATGGAAAATACTCAGAAAAAATTTCAACTATACTGAACATGTATAGCCTTTTTTGCCTTGTTATTGTTCAACGTGGTATAATAAATATTTACATAGCATTTGTATCATATTAGGTATTATAAGTAATTTAGAGATGATTTAAAGTATGTAGGAAGATATGCATAGGTGATGAAAATTATATACCATGTTATATAAGGGACTTGAGCATCTGCAGAGTTTTGTATCAAATGGATGTGTGGGTGGTGTCCTGGAACCAGTCCCCTCAATGAGACACTGAGGAGTGACTATATAACTGAATGGTTTGTATTCTGTAAGGAAGTAAAGGAAGGGAGGAGAAGAAGGGAGATCTCCAACACAGGTCAGCATGCAATGATTCTTTAGTCTCCATTTTTATTCCCTGTTATATACGAATTTAGTCTTTTATACCCCTACAGACAAAGAAGGCAAAAAGCCAACAGCAATGAATTCCCAGGCAAGGAAAGGCAAATTGCCAACAGCAATGGCTAGGGCAGAAGCGCAGCAGCCAGATATCCACTCCTTGAACTGTTTCTTAATCTAACCTAGACTCAAACATTTTGAGCTCTGTCCTTTCTCAGGGCCAGAGAAACATTCTTGTTTGCAAGCAATGTTCTCTCTATCTGTTTCTGACCTCTTGGCAGAAAATCCTGTTTTCAGGCAAATCCCACCAAGGACTACAAAGTCCCTTGTTTGTAATTAAAACTCCTGATTTCTCTCTTGGTAGAAAATCCTGTTTGCAGGCAGATCCCACCAAGAACCACAAGGTGGCTTGTTTGCAAGCACACCTGTAGCTAATAAGTTTTGATTCCCTACAGTATTCTAATGGATTTTATACATACTTGTTTACAAAATAGTGCTACATAGAGCACTATGTATCAGTGCTATATAGAGTAGCACTAATTGAGATATACTTGTTGCAAATGTTGAACAAATATTTGTTGATTTGAATTCTATACACATTTCTAGAATTCTCTCTAAGACCCTAGATCATCTTCCTTCCCCTCCAAGGCTATTTACTTTTTATCCCTAACCCAGGTTTCCTGTGTTTTGGAAGTAGTATCCAACAATCCTGTCACTGGGGAAATTTCCTCAGTTATCTAGACATTTGACTCTACTTTTAAGAGCTGCTTAAAATAAACCTAAAAATTAAGAACTGTGCTTTTTCAGGAGAAAACAAGATAATTATCACTGCTGAGATGAAGAGTAGTTAACAAAAGTCTAAAGAGAGTGCTTTCTCCCATCTCACCCTAAGCATTTCTTTTATTCCCTTCTTCCTCCACTTAGGAACCATCCTCCCTCCCCAGTCAAAGGTTGGGGATCTATCAAGACCAGAAGGGCAAGGGCATGGGATGGAAGTGCTTAGCTGGAAGCTGTACTCTTTGTGTAACCATTTCAGAGCCCTGGGCAGAAGTGTCACATTTGATGCCTTATTTTAAGAAGGTGAATTTTAGAAGTATTTCCCCAATACGTGCTTGCTGACATGATTCTTTATCTCTCCCCAGAAAAAATTGCCTGCGTCCTTCCCTCAGAATGTATAAAATATTGTGGCACCCCAGTTGGCTGTAGCAACATTGCCTACCCCACCTTGGTGGTGGAGCTCATGCCTAATGGTGAGTCTTTCTTGGGAGGCTGATTGGGTTTAGGCTCCTTCTAGATTCCTGGGTGCCTTCTGAGACTAAGCAATTTCTGAATCTAGGAGGTCAGTGGGGGAAGTTTCATTCTAAGTGTTTTTGGGTTTTGTACATGTCTATAAGACATGTGGCTTAGTTAGACTCCATGAGTCCTGGAACTTGTTCATCAGTCAGGCTTAGAAGAGAGATGATCTGAGAACTTATTAGGGCAAACTAATAACCATGACCATCTACGACCATCTAGACAATCTTTAAAAGATCTTCAACACAGGCAATACAAATTAGTACAATCATTGTGGAAAATAGTACTCACCTATGACCTAACAGTCCCACTACTGGGTATATATATCTGAAGGAAATGAAATTGGTATGTTGAAGAGATATCAGCACTCCTGTGTTCATTGCAACATCGTTCACAACAGTCAAGATATGAAATCAATCCATGTGCTCATCAGCATTTGAATGGATGAAGAAAATGTGGTATATATACACAATGGAATATTGTTTTGCCTTAGGAGAAAATTCTGTCATTTATGACAACATGGATGAACTTGGAGGACATTATGTTAAGTGACATAAGCCAGGCTCAGAAAGATGAATACTGCATGTTCTGACTTAAACACAGAACCTAAAAAGTCAAAATTATAGAAGCAGATAGAGTGGTAGTTACCAGGGACTGAGACAAAGGGTGGCATGGATTGGAGAAATCTTGGTAAAAGAATACAAAATTTCATTTAGGGGGAATAAGTTCAAAAGATCTATTGTACAACATGATGACTATGGTCATTAACAATATAGTGTATGTGCTTGAAAATTGCTGAGAGTAGATTGCCACAAAAATGATAACTATGTGATATGTTAATTAGCCAGATTTAGCCATTCCACAATCTATACATATTTCAAAACTTTATGGTATACATGATAAATATAAACAATTTTCCTGTCCATTAAAAATAAACAAAGTTCTTAAACAAATTAATATGAAGGCTTGAACTAACCCTACTAGGTCTAAGGGAATTTTGCCTGGAGAATTAATTGACTTTTAGATTGTTTCAAGGACATTCGTGAAGAAAAAGTACAGATTTTTAGTTCTAGAAAGAAGGATTTTGAAGTTGTAGATAAGTTGTAGATGGATAGAATTCAGTGGGACTTATTATCATATAGGATATGTTATCCCAAATTGTTTGAATTACAGGTGAGCCCCACATGGTGACACATGCCTGTAATCCCAGTGACTGGCGGGAGCGTGAGGGAGACTGGGGCAGAAGGAGCACAAGTTCATGGCCAGCCTTAGCAATTTAGCAAGGCTCTAAGCAACTTAATGAGACCCTGTTTCAATATAAAAAATAAAAATAAAAAGGGCTGGTGATGTGGCTAAGCAGTTAGGCATCCCTGAAAGTTCAATCTCCAGTACCAAAAGAGAAAAAAAAAAAAAGAAAGAAAGAAAGAAAAGAATATGTTATCCTAGAAGATTGAGTCCTGAGTTTAGAATAGCTAGAGTATTGGGATTGACCTGTGAGGTTGTAGTTCATGTTTCACATTGAGGAAAAAAAATCTCTTAGTTATGGCTCAAGGGCTGAAAATCCGGTTAAGTTAGGAGAATCTCAGGAAGTCAAAAATTCATAAATATTAATATCTTGATTTAGAATAAACTCAAAAATTTTATTGTTGAAAAGAAACTTAGAGGCCATTTGGTCAACCTCTTCATTTTACAATTGGGAAAACTGAGACCTCCTGTAAGAAAGTGACCTTTTCAAGGCCATATAAGCAACTCTTATCTGCCACCTGGCTTGCTTAACTCTGCTCAAGGCTGGAATTGAGGGATTTGGGAGGGTCCTTTTTTCTTTTAAACCACAGACTTCATGCATGACCTTGGGCATTTGCATTCAAATGACGTACATATGGGAGTAATAGTTAACTACCCCACTGAGCTAGGCTGCTTATTAAGGTTGTAATGAGCAGGAGTCACAATGGTTCTCCTAGAGTTTTGGCTTGGATTAGGCTGGTCTCTGTGGGGGTGTTTGTGTTATTTCCTTAGATTGGTACAGCCACCCCCACCCACTCTCCTCTTTCTCTTTTTCCAAGTTCTTAGGTAACTTCTTTTTGTCTCATTTGCTGATTCATCCTCCTTTTCTCAGTCAGTAAATTGTTCTCCCACCAATCTACATCAAATGCTATTATTTTGTCTTCTAAATGTCTCTTATTTTCCTCTCTCTAATTTTAAAATTTTGGACTGATATACCATTACTTCTTATCTGGGCTAATATAAAATTATGTTCAACAAATATTTGTTGGGTGAATAAATGAATGAGAGTTTGTAATGTGTGGAACGGAGGACAGAGTTCTGTCCCAGTTTAGCAATTACCTGATGAAGTAACCTTGAGCAAATGCCTGAAGGCCCTACATAATAACTTCTTGAAATGGACCTTTATCAACTAAAAAATGAGAGGATTGGACTAAATGTTCTTTATAATTCCTATTGTTGTACCCAAAGAAAATAAAATCATCCAAGCCAATCAGGTAAAGCCAAAAGAAGCCTTTTATTTTAGCTGGCCAGTGAGGACCCCCCCACACACCTAAAAGTGGGGTGCCTGGAAATCGCGCACCAGTTCTTTTGTTGCCAACTTTTATAGGGCACGGGAAGGGATTAGGGTGGGGTCATAGGGAGGGGAAGGGGGTGGGGTGGGCTATAGGGAGGGGATTTGGTATTGGGGTGGGCTACAGGGAGGGGACTTGGGATTGGGGTGGGCTATAGGGAGGGGACTTGGGATTGGGGTGGGCTATAGGGAGGGGACTTGGGTGGGGCTGACTTTCTTTCCTGAGGGCTCTGGAGAATCATTTTTGGGGTGTATAACACTATAGTTCCAGTAGTCTGTGATCTATATTATATAAATTCAGGAGGACACATTTTTTAAAAATCTCCTAAAAATAAAGAGATGAGAATGGGCAGACTTTATAATCTATATTGCAAGGCTATTTATATGAGTCCATAATACTGTTTATAGATACCAAACCCAGAGGAATAACAGAATCATGTTCCTAAAAGATCTCAAGAGGCATTGTTGTTACCGAAAGCTTAGTCCTTGTCCCCAATGGCAGTCCAATAAAGAAGACAAGGTTTTGAGAAGAAAGAAAAAGAAGTTTTATTACATTGCTAGTGTTAGCACAAAAAGACCAGGCAGGATGCAACCCTCATAAGTCATCTCAGCTATTTGTTCAGGAAGAGTTTCACACCAGAACAGGGGATGCAGGGATGAAAATGGTGCCCGTGGACCTACTTTCCTGGTGGAAAATGAGCCCCTGAACAAAGAAAAGACTGGGTTTATATAGGTTATTTTGAGGGGGTCTACTGTGCATATCAGTTTCCTTGGGCACTCAGGAATTTGAACTTTTTTTGGTTGGAGGTCTGTGATCAGTGTCAAGAGGATTTACTCTGGAGAAGATTAATACCTCCTAGAGTCTGTTTCTTTAAGGGTGATAAACACCTCCTCCCTATCTGCAGCCATCACCTGGAAAAGATTTGTCTTGGGAGATGAAGACTGTCAGTGCATGGTCTTCTTTTTCACTCCCTTTCCTCAGGCCTCATTATCCTGGGGATTTCTCATTCTCCATATCTATTAACTAGCAAAAGAGAAACACAGGGGACTTCTGTCCCAGAGGCTGTCATTCTGCCCATTAGGAAGAACAGAGAGATTCAAAGACTACATTCCAGGTGTGTCCTGAGGGAAGTCATAATTCATTTGCTCATTTGGAAGATTTCTTAGATCTGGCACCACCCCTGATATCTGAATTATTTCATTCCTGTAGTGAGTGTATGCCCACCGACAGACAACTAGGCTTAGTATGGGGAAGAGGGCAATCCTGTTTCCCACAAGACTAGAGAAGGGGAGAGATTAGGGAGGGGGCGGGGGAGAAAAGAAAAAAAATGTTCATTTTAAAAATAAGTCATAATTGCAGAGCAGCAAGGGCTATATTTAAAGCATGAAGTGGACCACCGTTACAATGTCATTATCAAGTTTGTGCTTGTGACAAAATACCTGAGACAATCAACCTGAAGGAGGAAAGATTTGTTATGGCTCATGGTTGCAGAGGTTTCAGTCACTAGAAGTTTCACTCTATTGATTCTAGGCCATGGCGAGGCAGATCATCATTATGGGGAAGGTGTAGCAGAGGAAAGTTAATCACCTCATACAGCCAGAAGGACAGAGAAAGAGAAAGAGAACATAAAGGCCTGGGATAAGATAGATCTGAAGGGCATGACCCCAAGGACCTACTCCCTTTAGGTCTCACCTTCCATAGTTTCTACCACTTCCCAATACAGCCATCAGATTATGCATCCATCATGGATGAATCCACTGATGAGGTTGTGATCCAATCACTTCCCCAAAGCCCCACATCTGAACATTGTGGTATTGAGAAACACACCTTTAACACATGAGACTTTCGGGGACATTCCAGATCCAAATTATAACAGGCATGAATGTTGACTCAAATAAATAAACTGAAGTTAATGAGTCAAGTTCTATATATTTGGGTACCTAAATTATGTAGAAATATTGAAAGAAACTGAAGATATTTAGCCTAAAGAATAGAAAACTCAAGGGGACACAAGTTATCTTAAATATATGAAAGAGGTAAAGTAGGTACTTTTGGTATAGTATCTGGGTTTGTTTGGGACGTTTTCTTCCCGTGTTTTCTCATGTTGCTAGTGTATCACCCCCTCTAGTAGTGCAAATCCTAGGTATGACAGTTTTCCCTTAAAGACTTACAGGGTTCCTGCCTATTTTCAATACCTCCCCTTGAATTGAGAGATCAATATTGGCAGCACACCATATAAACAATATGTGTCCTTAATCTAAATAGTCCCTATTAAGATATTGACAGTGTTGTCTTAATAAACAGAGATGAGTTCCAATTATTATCTACAGCATAACCAGGAAGTTTGAAGTAAGGACTGCAAATTCTAATGTTGGACAGGGAGAATGAGGAGGGGTATTGGACAAAACATTTGAGATAAGAAGTGAGTCTATAGATATACTATGTCATATGAATAGTGGAAGTGGAATTAAAAGAAATAGGTTGTTAGCATGAGGAAAAAGAGATTCTCCAAGGAAATGGATATATAAGAGGGAGATAGAGTGATAAGCATAATAATAAAAGAAGAAGGTAGGAATATAGTGGATATATTAGGAATAATCATAGTATTACAATTAATTTAAAAAACGCTCCGTGATAAAAATATACTGTACAGATCAACCCTCTTATTTTCTGATGACCTGATGTTTGAGAGGTGCTTGATCGAGCGGTGACCCAAGAAGGGTACTTCCACCTCCAGGTTGGGAATGATCAATGCTTCTGGGCAGAGGTGGCCAAGAACACAAATAACCCAATCGATAAATGGGCCAAAGAAATGAACAGGCACTTTACAGAGGAAGATCTTCAAGCAATCAACAGATTTATGAAAAAATGTTCAACATCCCTAGTTATAAGAGAAATGCAAATCAAAACTACCTTAAGATTTCATCTTACCCCAATTAGAATGTCTTTTATTAAGAATACAGACAATAACAGGTGTTGGCGAGGATGTGGGGAAAAGAGTACACTCATACATTGCTGGTAGGAGTGCAAGTTGGTGCAGCCACTCTGAAAAGCAGTGTGGAGATTCCTTAGAAAACTTGGAATGGTCCCACCATTTGACCCAGCTATCCCACTCCTTGGCCTATACCCAAAGGACTTAAAATCAGATTACTACAGTGATGGAGCCACATCAATGTTCATAGCTGCTCAATTCACAATAGCTAGATTGTGGAACCAACCTAGATGCTCTTCAATAGATGAATGGATAAAGAAACTATGGTATATATACACAATGGAATATTACTCAGTTATAAAGAAGAATAAAATTATGGCATTTGCAGGTAAATGGATGATGTTGGAGACAGTTATGCTAAGTGAGATTAGCCAATCCCAAAAATCCAAAGGCTGAATGATCTCTCTGATAAGTGAATGATGATGCGTAATGCGGGCTGGAAGGGAGGCAAGAATGGAGGAAGGATAGATAGTATAGAGGGAAAGGAGGGGTGGGGTCGGGGTGGGGGGGTAATAATAACAGGATGTGTGACAGACATCATTGCCCTGTGTACATGTACGAATGCACAGATGGTGTGACTCTACTTTGTGTACAACCAGAGAAATAATATCTGTACTCCATTTGTGTTCAATGATTCAAAATTAAATTAAAAAAATTAAAAATAAAAAAATAAAAATTTTACCCCCCCCCCCAAAAAAAGAGGTAAAGTGGGTGAAAGGTAAGACCTCTCCTTGAGTTGCATGGGACTGAAGCCATAGAGAGGCATATTTCAGCCTGGTCAGAATTGTCTAAGAGGGAGCAGTCTTCCTGTGGTGTAGCAGATTTCCTATTACTTAAGATTCGGGGACAGAAAGAGTTGTGGAAGGTACACATGTAGCAGGTGGATGATAAGCCTAGGTGATCCCTAAGGTCCCTTTGCTTCTGAGACCATAAACCTGTGCTGTGAAGGTGGGCCTTTGGCTTGTTCTGGTCTTTTGGTTTCAGCTGGCGCATCATGTGCCCTCCTTGGTATAGAAAGAATAACAGATTATAGCCAGCCATGCTTGCAGTGATTGGGAAAACCTTTAAAACAACACTTCTTATTCTGATGTGGATGGACGTGGATTTATCCTGATTTAACACATCAAGAAATGAGGCCCATAGTTTTGCAAAGCTTGCTTAAGGTCAGTTGGAAATAGAGCTTTGTCTTCTTTCAGTAAATACTTAATTGAGCTATAATTGATATACTATGCAATTTGCCCATTCAAGGTATCTAACTCAGTGGTTTTTAGTGTGTTCACAAAGTAGTGCCAATCACCCCTATCAATTTTAGAAAAGTTTCATCACCCCATAAAGAAATCCTGGACCTGTTAAAGAAATTAGCAGTCCTTCCTTCTTTCAACCCCAGTCCTAAATAATCAGAGATATACTTTCTGTCTCTATAGATTTGCCTGTTCTAGACCTTTCATATAAAAGGGATCCTGTAATAACATATGGTTCTTTGTTACAGTCTTCTTTAACATAGCATAATGTTTTCAAGGTCAATCTGTATTATAGCATGTATTTGTACTTCATTTCTTTTTATTAATGAATAATATTCCATTGCATGATATTTTATCAGTTGTTTATTTTGTTTAACCATTGATTAGTTGATGGACATTTGAGTTGTTTCTGCTTTTTGAGTGTTATAAATAACGGTGCCATGAATATTCATGTGCATGTGTTTGTGTGGATGTATGTTTTCATTTCTCTTGGGTAGACACTGAGAAGTGGAATTGATGAATTATATGGAAACTCTATGTTTAACTGTTTGCTGAACTGCCAATATTCCATAGTAGCTTTGCCATTTTACATTTCTACTAGCAAGAGAAGGCCACCATTTTTCTATTTACACTTGTTATCTTTTAAAAATTATACCATTGTAGTTGGTGTGAAATAGTAATCACTATGGCTTTGATTTGAATTTTCTTGATGTCAAGCATCTTTTCATGTCATTGTTGACCATTTGTGTATCTTTGGAGAAATGGCTACTCAGATCATGTCCATTTTTAATTGGGTTATTTGTATTTTTATTATTGAGCAATAATAATTCTTTATATGATCTGTATAGTAAGTACTTACCAGATACATTATTTGTACATATTTATTCCCATTCTAATGGTTGTCTTTCCATTTTCTTGAGATGTTAGTCTTTTTTTTTTTGCAATTTCAGAGTTTATAAAGGCAAAACCAACAAAACCACAAGAACAACTGAGGTACATGTAGGTCAGAATGACCCTGTTGAGACAGATACTTTGATTACATGAGAGAATTATTTTGATTATACATTTCGGAGTCATTCTGTTATACATCAGGGGTGTGGGAAGGTCCTGCTGTACTGTCAACATAGACACAGCTTCCGGAGGCTGAAAAGAAAACATTTTAAGCAAGCATATAATGGAGGCAGGTCAGAACAAAATGGTGTTACTTTGGTTCTTTTCCATTTCAATATTATGACCATAAGCTGTCCCCCCTCTTGACTTTGGAAATTTTATTTTCTGTTATGTTATCATTTTGAGAGTTTCAAAATTTATTTTTGGTAAAATTTCTTGTCAAATCCCCCCACCCCCCGTACTTTTTTTCATGGTACAAACTTAGGAGTCACCATTAGGCATCTTAATGAGGATTATTAAAAAGTACTTTTAACTTTTTCCCACTATATTTCTCACTCCTGTTCTTCAGAACAGGAGTTCTAATTGAACTAATAGTTGAATTAGTTCTGTATTAGAACTAATTCAATTAATACAGAACTAATTCTACTTTCTGGAACATACAAAGTTCTGTCTTATCTTGTAGCAACCAAAAAAATAAAATTATCCTAGTTTTGTGAGACAAGGATTGGAATTCCTTGGTATATTTTTGACTTGTAAAATACAAATTAGTAGTGATATTTAGGTGTTGGATTTAGCTTTTGGTGATTTAATAACATATATACTGTGGCCAAAGTCTAGCTAGGAAAATTTGGAAATTTAAGAGGATGTGTGTGAACCTCCACTCCAGAATAGTGCCTACCTTTCATCCTAGATATGCAATGTATATTCCCTGGCCACAGGTACCTACCCTATAATTCTAGTCAGATCTCATCTTCTATCCCAAATGTATCCTCTTCCTCCATAACTTGCAAACTCATGGAGCTGATAATATTAGTTGATAAACCTACAGCATTTCACAAAACATGAGACTCTTATCTTTTGAATCCTCATTTAAATATCTTTGAGCTCTATCATCAATCTTTTGGTGAGAGATCATAAAAAATCCCTTTCAAGTGGAAACACCACCACCACCATCACCATCATTATTATTCAATTGCAAAGTATTTATCTCATATGTGTTTTTTTCTTTAGAGCTTTGTTGGTCTTTGTGGGCTTATAATTTAAAGCCATAGCCTATTTCTTAAAACATTTATTCTTTTTATTTTGTTTTGTTTTTGGTACCAGGGATTTAATCCAGGTGTTTTTAACCAATGAGCCACATCCCCAACCCCTTTAAAAAATATTTTATTTAGAGAGAGAGTCTCACTAAAGTGCTTAGGGCCTTGCTAAGTTGCTGAGGCTGGCTTTGAACTTGCAATCCTCCTGACTCAGCCTCCTGAGCCACTGGGATTATAGGTGTGCACCACCATGTCCAGCTTAAAACACTTATTCTTTCTGGAGAAATAAACTGGGGAAGATGGCACAGTTTCAGAAATAACTTTAGAAAAATTTTAGTCCTGCTGAAGTACTGGATGTGCCACTCAGAGCTTTCTTTTCTTCCAGGATTTCGAGGCCTGATGCTGTCCGTCATGATGGCTTCTCTCATGAGCTCCCTAACTTCCATCTTCAACAGTGCCAGCACCCTCTTCACCATGGACATCTACACAAAGATCCGGAAGCAAGCATCTGAGAAAGAGCTCATGATTGCAGGAAGGTAAATACAGCTTCCTATATCAAGTATCACGAAAGCGTAAATGATCATGGATGATCAGCTAGGCAAGATTGGATGGTGCTGGTAGCGTGGCATCTGTGGCTATTTATAGTTGCCCATCAGTGGTATTTAACTTTAAATTGGAAAATTAGAGGTCATCAAACAATGCTCTACATTTTTAATTGTCAAATGAGTCAATTAACACAACAGGACTCTGAAAATATCAAAACATTGTCAAATAGATCAGGTGTGCTCATTATCATGGTTAGCCATTGAGCAGATGCTCTGGGTAGAGGATTCATAGAAGTGCTTATGTGTCTCTTCTCTCTACACCCTCCCTCTCTCCCTGATCTCCCTAGTACTGGGAATGTGACCAAGGGTGCTCTACCAGTGACCTACAGTCCCAACCCTTTAAATTTTTTTAAAATTTGAGGCAGAGTCTTGCTATTGTCCAGGCTGACCTCAAATGTGATGATTCTCCTACCACAACCTCTTGAATCCCTGGGATTACGGTGTATGCCTGAGTGCTGATAAGTCTCTTCATGGGGCAAAAGCACTCTCCTCAGGCAGGTGGAACAAGTCATTGGGATATTAGTTTAAAAAAAGATTCCCAGTGAGTTCAGGAGGGATATGGGCTGCCACTTCCCAATCTCATTAGCAACAATGTGGTAAAGAAAAGAAAAGTTACCTGGCAGCCAAGGGAGATCTGGCCAACCCACAATCTACTATTCTGTATCAGAGGAAATAGCACTGCTACCTTGACTGGCTTTCACTTAAAAAGGCACTTGCTAGCTTTCCTTGTTATTTATGAAGCTCAAGTGCAAAATGGGAAAAAGACTACTTTGTTGCTCTGGACAGGTCTGGATCCCCTAGTCCTAATGTTATGTTAGGTCTCACACTTTTGTACATCCCATAACTACTATCTTGTGGCTTATCTCAGTTTCCTATACAAGCTCACAGTGCCATGAAATAATTTTAGACTCTGCTGTGTGAACTGTAAGAGCCATCAGGACTCAGATAAGGGAGGGATGAGCATGCATGGCATAGTTGGGAAAAGCTGGAGGAGGAAGAACCTGAACTGGGTTCAAAGTGGTGGGTAGAATTTGAGTATATAGGCAGCAGTGGAAGGGAAATTCCAGTAAGAGAAATACGTAAAAACACAACTTTGTGAAGGTGAGTATAAGATTTTTGCCATAAATACATGCGAGGTAAGTGAATCACAGCCTTCTTTTTTAATGCTTTCATTAGTGCATTATAGTTTTACATAATAGTGGTACATATTCTTAGAGGTATATGACGTAATTTGCTCCATTTCAGTCCCCAGTTCTTCCCCTTTCCCTCCTCTTCTCCCTCTTCCTGATCCCCTTCCTCTGCTATACTGGTCTTCCTTCCATTTATTTATTGTTTTTTAAATTGATGCATTATAGTTATACATAAAATGAAATTCATTGTGATATATACATGATTTGGCCAATTTCTTTCTTCAGTTCCTTCCCCTTCTCATCCCTTCTCCCTCTCCTCAATTTCCTTCCTCTATTCTGCTGGTCTCCCTTCTATTTTCACGAGATTCCCTTAAGTTAAATCAAGAGTCCAAACAATAAAAGTTTGTAAGAGAAACTCCAATCTTTTAGTCCATGGCAAAACTCAGAGGGAGAGAGCTGGAAATACCTAACTGTGTCCCTTCCTATATGGACTGTTCCTTTATAAACTTTATTTGGCTTGTATTAAATTATATTATGAAGAAGGAGAAGGAGAAATTAATAGCAATAATTTTTTTACTGTTTATTGAATGCCTACTATTTGAGAGGCATTTTACTCTCACTAGTGCTTATTCCAACCTTGCATCATCAGTTACATTATTCTCAGTTTAGAGTTGGAGAATTTGAGATTCAGAGAGAGGTTAAGCATTGCATCCTATATCACACAAAGGTAGTAAGAATTTTAATCCAGGACTGTCTTGCTCCAAAGTATGTACCTTTGTCCCTGTACTCTACTGCCTCCCAAAGTGGGATTTTTGTATGGGAATGATTTGGCCTAGATGGCTATTGAAAACCAAGTGTGTTTCACTTACTCGTAGCCACAGATGATGTTCCTGTAGGCAGAATAGGGAGGAAAAAAGACTCAAGAATGCATTTGCTCATTACTCTTCCTTGCTGTGGTCATGTTACATATATGTGTGTATTTGGACATATACATATGTGTATATATGTTGGTATATGTGTATGTATATGTGGAACATACAGTGATGCATGTTTATTTATGTAGGATTATATGTTGACATTCTGTTGTGGGGAATTTGATTTCAGGCTGTTCATTCTCTTACTGATTGCCATCAGCATTGCCTGGGTGCCCATTGTGCAGTCAGCGCAAAGTGGGCAGCTCTTTGATTACATCCAGTCCATCACCAGTTACTTGGGACCACCCATCGCAGCTGTCTTCCTGCTTGCTGTTTTCTGGAAGAGAATCACTGAGCCTGTAGGTATTGTTCTGACATGTCCAGAAAAGCCATTCCACCACAGAATTTTCTATGGGGGTGTGTATATTCTCTGTAGAAGGGATTCTATTTCGCAGAGATCTTAAGCAGAAATGGGTGTGCCACTAAAGGTTTATATGGGAAAGTGAAGGACACAGTCCTGATGCTCAAACATTTTATCTGAAAAACAATGTAAGATAGATAAGAATTGAGGCATTTTTAAAATGTGGTTCAAAATGTAAGTAGGAAGGGATTTAGGAAAGGCTATCCCAATCAACATGTGCTGAAATGGTCAGGGAAGGTGCCTTGGGTCTGAAGGGGACTTGGAAATGGTGGGTCTTAAAATTGGAAAAGAAAGAGAGAATTCAAGGTAGAAGAAAAGCCTTGCCCAAATGTGGAAATGGAAGGTTAAAGGAAAGGCGAGGGAGAGAGTTTGTGTGTGAATAATGGGAGATGCAACTGGAAAAGCAGGTCAAGGTCAGAATAGGAATGGTCACTTTGAAAGCCAGGTTAAATAATTTAGGTCAAAAGTACAGTCCATTGCTGTTTTTAAAGCACAATGAGAATGATGCATTTGGATATGCTGTACAACTGGAGTGTTGCTTAACTGTCTCTGTTTCCAACCATCTATCTGCCTGGGAAGGGATGGGAAAGAGCAACAGTGCTGACCATGTGGCTTACAGTCTGAAAGAATCAATTTGATAACATAGTTTTGATTGGAGACATTTCCTCTCTCCCAAAAGGACAGAAACAGATGTAAACTGCATCAGGGAAGTACCTCAGTGAAGTAACCCAGTTTTTTTTTTTTTGGTACTGGGGATTGAATCCAGGGGCACTCCACCACTGAGCCACATCCCCAGCCCTATTTTGTATTTTATTTAGAGACAGGTCTCACTGAGTTGCTTGCTTAGTGCCTCGCTAAGTTGCTGAGGCTGGCTTTGAACTCACAATCCTCCTGCCTCAGCCTCCCACATGCTGGAATTACAGGCGTGTGCCACTGTGCCCAGCAGTAACCCAGTTTTGAGGTGCACAAAGCACAACAGGTATATCTCTTCTTTCCACATTTGATAAGAGGAAGATAATCCAGACTCTCTAGTTACACAAAACTGGGCACACAGACACCTTGGAGAGATCAGAATTAAACCAGAAAGTAATCTCAACAGGTTAAGAGACAAAGATGCAAATCTTTGGACAGGTCTCAGTAGGGATTGGCAGAAAGCTGGTTTCCTGAAATATTTTTACAGTACAAATTCTCAGCTGTGTCTAAAAGCCCAGGTTGGTATTGTAGCAGGCCACAAGAACATTAAATCTGGCAATGGACCAGCACTTTCAAAAACAAAGCCAAGAGTTGAGATAGAACATAGTCATTATCCATTGGAGGTGTTTTTTCACCCCCTTGAAGGAGGGCATTTGGCAATGTCTGGAAACATTTTTTATAGTTCTGCTTCAGAGAACCCTGCATATGCCTAGTGGTTAGAGGTCAGGGATATGCTAAATATCCTAAAATGCACAAGAAAATGTAAAAAGGCTTTCAAATTTTTAAAGAACCACATGGGAATAAAGATAAAGAAATTGAGTTAATTGCCAAAAAGGAAGAAATTCTTGGTAAGTCTATCAGTACTGTTCATGCAAACTAAAATAAAAATGTTTTTTGAAGGACTACATTATGGATGATGACAGATGAACCTTTTTTTCTTACTCATTTATTAATTTAATAGACAATTTCAGATGCCAGGTTGGGACCAGGCACTGGCTACATTAAGTGAATGAAACTTTGTTCCTTCTCTGGGCAAGCTCCCAGTTCAAATGGGGAAGCAGAGAAATGAATGAGTGATTGCACAGCGATAGAGTTGGGCTGGCATGGAGATGAGTTCACAGTACTGTGGCCACAAGCAAGGAGGGCAAACCCACCCAGTTCTCTCAGGCTTATTCTATTTAAGATAGAACAAATTTACCAGGAAGAGAAGTATCCATACTCTCCCAGGTAGAAAGAATGACCTGAACAAGATCCTGGGACACAAACATACATGGCATACTTAAAGAATAGCTAGTAATTTAGCACTCTTGGAATATAAAGTGTAGGAATATCTGTGCCTAGCAAAGGGACTGATCAACACTTGACAAAATCCTGAAGATTCATTTTGGCCACTCTTCTTAGAGCACACTCTGATTTGTTACTGGTTCCCTTAATATGTAGCTTTCAGAAGTAGATGTGGACCTTGGGTGAGTGCAGACCAAAAGGAAAAAAAAAAAATAAGCAAAGGAAGAAGCAAAGAAAGGAAGGTGGCGGAAAGTAAAGAAAGAAGGAGGAAGAAAGCAAAGAAAAGCAAGAGAGAAGAAGGGAAGTAAGAAGAAAGAAGTCTTTAAAAATCCCTGAAAAATAGTCCCCTAATTCTTCTAGTCTCTTGAAAGCATCCATGCATCTTATATAAAAACCCCAAAGTTAATATCAAAACACATCATATAACGTCATGTTGTTAAACTAAAAATAGTGACTTTGAATTTACAAAGGGGATTAAAGAAGGAAGAATTATTTTTATATGGAAAAGTTACTTTCTCCAACCCCCAAACACCTGATTTCTTTTTCAGTGTCTTCAAGGAAGACAGAATGCTTTACGCATAGTTACTTTATACCTGAACAGGCGTAAATCTGGAAGCAGGTGGTGACGATAGCTGCAGGTGGAGAATTTCAAATATTTTTTAAGTTAAAAGGAATTTTTAGAATTAAGACTTGAGATTAAAATTCTATGTGAGTTATTAGGCACTTTACCCCATTATATTATGAGTCCTTGTTTAATGATGCAGGTGAAATTGTGCTGCTGAAACAAGAAGAAGACCCCCTGGACGCAGTCCCAGCCCTGTTCTGAACCACCATGTTCTGGCTTCAGATGCTCCAGAGCTACCATTGCCCTCATCTTTATTCCTTTGCATTTGTCCACCTCTAGGAACCTAAGAATTCCCACCTGTTTTGTGGGTTCAGCACTCATTAACTCAGGGTTTTCTTTCACAGGGAGCCTTCTGGGGACTCATTCTAGGATTTCTGATTGGTATTTCCCGTATGATTGCTGAGTTTGCCTATGGAACTGGGAGCTGCATGGAGCCCAGTGACTGTCCCACCATTATCTGTGGGGTACACTACTTGTATTTTGCCATTCTCCTCTTTGTCATTTCTATCATCGCCATGGTGGTCATCTCCCTCTTCACCAAGCCCATTCCAGATGTGCATGTGAGTATCCATTCAGAAGACCTCTTCTGTCCTTGTTTCACATTCATGTTGCAGCACTCTTGGTTGACCTCAACTCAACTAGACATCTCCCACCTGTGTGAATAAAATAGTTTATACTTGCCATTGGTTTTGGGTAGTAGGACACAGGAGAGGAAACTTGGTATGTCAGCTGGGCAGTTTCAAGAGTACATTTTCAATGGGAGTCCTGACAGGGGGGTATTCTCTGGATCCTGCTCCCTAAGTGGTAGTTCATGTGCAAGGGAAATGAGATCACGTGAGCAGGTGCAGGGCTACCATGGCTCAGAAGCCAATGTTCAAAATAGGAACTGGTGTTTCTTGTAACAGTTCCATACTTGAAGCTTCTGAGTCCTGGTTATAAAAAACTCTACACTTAAGAAAATCTGTAGTATGATTTATCTTTTGATATTTTCCAATTAAGCCAACAAACAGTTGCCATAAAATTCAAGATATTTCTAACAATATCAATATGTCTTAGTCTGTTTACTGATGCTATAACAGAATGCCACAGACTGGGTAGGTTTTAAGTAATAAAAATTTATTTGGTTCTCTGTTCTTGAGGCTGATAAGTCTAAGATTGAGTGGTGCATTTGGTGAGGACCTTCTTGCTACATCATAACCTTGTGGAAGGCATTATATGGCAAGAATGAATGAGGGGGAAGGGGGGGGAGAGAGAGAGAGAGAGAGAGAATATGAATTAATAGAAGCCGAACTCATTCATTTTATCAGAAAAGTGCTCCCACAATAGTGAATTTAATGCCCTCTTAAATACAGAGCCCTAAAGATCTAATTATTGCATTTTAAAATGTTTTTATTAGTGCATGATATTTATAAATAATAGTGGAGTTCATTTTGACATATTCATACATACATGGGATATAATTTGCTCCATTTCAATCCCCAGTACTTCCATTTTTCCTTCTTTCCTTCCCACCCCTGTTCTCTTCCTCTGCTCTACTGATCTTATTCCTATTTATTCTCTGTTTTTTAATTTAATTTTTATTTGTTCTAATTAGTTATATATGACATTAGAATGCATTTTGATAAATCATACATAGAGTACAACTTATTTTTCTGATTGTACATATTCACATCAGTCATGCAGTCATATATGTGCATGAGGTAATAATGTCTGTTTTACTCTACTATCATTCCTACCCCATATCACCTCCCTTCATTCCCCTCTACCTAATGCCTAGTGCCCCCACACCTCTATTGTGAATTAGCATTTGCATATCAGAGAAAATATTCAGCCTTTGGTTTTTTGCGTTTGGCTTATTTTGCTTAGCATGATATTCTCCATCTCCATCCACTTACTAGCAAATACCATAATTTCATTCTTCTTTAAGGTTGAGTAATGTACCACATTTTATTTATCCATTCATCTGTTGAAGGGCTTTGGTTTCATTAGGTTAGCTATTGTGAATTGAGCTGCTATAACCATTGACATGACTATGTCACTGTAGTATGCTGATTTTAAATCCTTTGAGTATACATCAAGGAGTGGGATAGCTGGGTCAAATGGTAGTTGCATTCCAAGTTTTCTGAGGAATTTCCATACTGCTTTCCATAATGGTTGTACCAATTTGCATTCCCACTAGCAGTGTATGAGTGTATCTTTTCCCCCACATCCTCACCAACTTTGATTGTTGCTTGTATTCTTGATAATTGCCATTCTGATCAAAGTGAGATGAAATCTTAGAGTAGTTTTGATTTGCATTTCTCTCATTGCTAAAGATGTTGAACATTTTTTCAAATGTTTGTTGACTGACTGTATATCTTCTTCTGTGAAGTGTCTCCTCAGTTCCTTCGCCCATTTATTGATTGGGTTATTTGGGGTTTTTTTGGTGTTAAGTTTTTTGAGTTATTTATATATCCCAGAGATTAATGCCTTATCTGAGGTGCATGTGGTAAAGATTTTCTCCCAATTTATAGGCTTTCTCTTTACATTATTGTTTCTTTTGCTGAGAAGAAACTTTTTAGTTTGAATCCTTCCCATTTATTGATTACTGATTTAACTTCTTGCAATTTAGGGGTCTTGTTAAGGAAGTCAGAACCTAGGCCAATATGGTGAAGATTTGGGCCTACTTTTTCTTCTAGTAGTCACAGGGTCTGTCTTCTAGTGCCTAAGTGCCCTAGAAGAGAGATTTGATTCACTTTGAGTTGAATTTTGTGCAGGATGAAAGATAAAGGTTTAATTTCATTTTGTTACATGTTACTTTCACCCTGATACCAAAACCAGAAAAAGACACATCAAAGAAGGAAAACTTCAGACAAATATCCCTGATGAACATAGAAGCAGAAATTCTTAATAAAATTCTGGTAAATCACATACAAAAACATATTAAAAAGATAGTGCACCATGATCAAATGGGGTTCATCCCAGGAATGCAAGGTTGGTTCAACATATGGAAATCAATAAACATAATTCATCCTATCAATAGACATAAAACCAAGAATCATATGATCATCTCAATAGGTGCAGAAAAAGCATTTGACAAAATACAGCACCCTTTCATGTTCAAAACACTAGAAAACTAGGGATAGTAGGAACATACCTCAACATCATTAAAGCCATATGTGCTAAATCCAAGGCCAACATAATTCTAAATGAAGAAAAATTGAATTCATTCCTTCTAAAAACTGGAACAAGGATGCCCTCTTTCACCACTTCTGTTCAACATTGTCCTTAAAACTCTAGCCAGACCAATCAGAAGAAAGACATTAAATGTATACAGATAGGTAAAGAAGAACTCAAACTTTCACTATTTGTGGGTGACATGATTCTATATTTAGAAGATCCAAAAAAATTCCACCAAAAATCTTCTAGAACTAGTAAATTAATTCAGAAAAGTTGCAGGATATGAAATCAATACCCATAAATCAAACACATTCCTATATATCAATAATGATTCCACTGAAAGAGAAAAAGAAAACTATCCCATTCATAGTAGCCTCAAAAAAAAATGCTTGGGAATCAATCTAATGAAAGAGGTGAAAGACCTGTACAATGAAAATTACAGGACACTAAAGAAAGAAATCAAAGAAGACCTTAGAAGATGGAAAGACCTCCCATGTTCCTGGATAGGCAGAATTAATATTGTCAAAATGACCATACTGCCAAAAGTGCTATACAAATTAATGCAATTCCTATTCAAATCCTAATGAAATTCTTCATAGAACTAGAAAAAGCAATCATGAAATTCATTTGGAAAAATAAGAGACCCAGAATATCCAAAGCAATCCTTAGCAAGAAAAGTGAAGCAGGAGGCATCACACCACCAGACCTCAAACTACACTACAGAGCTACAGTAATAGAAACAGCATGGTATTGGCACTGAACAGACACATAGACCAAGCGTACAGAATAGAAGACACAGAGACAAACCCACATAAATAAAGGTATCTCATACTAGACAAAGGCTCCAAAAACATTCACTGGAGAAAAGATAGCATATTCATTGTTTTTAATTGGTGTTTTATAGATGTACAGGAAGGTGGAATTCACTGTGGTATACTCATATGTACATAATATAACTTGATCAATATCATTCTGTGGTCCCTTCTTTTCCCCATCCCTTCTCTGTCACCCTTAATCTATTTCCTCTACTTCACTGATCTTCCTTTTATTTTCATGGGATTCCCCAACCCTGTTTTCCTCTTGTTTCTAATTTCCTCTTGTGGGAGAAAACTGTTGACCTTTGACTTTTTGAGTCTGGCTTATTTCACTTAGCATGATGTTCTCCAGTTATATCCATTCACCAGCAAATGATTTTATTGCCTTCTCCTTTATAGCTGAATAAAAATCCGTTGTGAATACATGCCACATTTTCTTTATCCATTCATCTATCAATCGGAACCTGGGGTTGTTCCATAACTTGACTCTTACGAATTGTGCTGCTATAAATAGTGATGTTCCTGAATCATTGTAGTATGCTTACATTTTTTAATACTGTTGCAATGGCAGTTACGTTTCAATATAAGTTTTGGATGGGGCATTCAAACCATACCACGATGTCAAAGTCCAATTGAGTTAAGACTTTATAAATTAAAAGTACTATGCTTTGGGGACTGGGGATATAGCTCAGTTAGTAGAGTACCTGCCTTGCAAGCACAAGGCCCTGGGTTCAATCCCCAGCACCAAAAAAAAAAAAAAAAAAAAAAGTAAATTACTTTTTTTTGAATCATGGTTCCTTCCATTGGTTAAGGTTTTTTTTCATGTCCCTCCCAATCTAGAAAAATGAGAAATTATGGGACTATAAGCAATCTGAGATGGCATTCCACCTTTTTCAGGTTTCCAAAGGAACAGAAGTAGAAATTTAACCCAGGGTCATATATACCCATAGAAAAAGACAAAAGGTTTTATTGATACTTTATTCATGCATACACGAATACAAGGACCTGTAGAACCATTTAAAAACCTTAAATCTCATTGCCAAATTTTCAAAAGCTGTGACAAAACTATATGTCAAATAAAAACTGATTTTGTAACTGCAGAATCACCATGTTTATTGACTGCATCTGTCACAGGCTTCCTTTGATAGAGCTATCACCTGCTTTCCCACGCCTCAATCTTGCAACCCCAAACACATTTACCTCTATGTTTCCTTTCAAAGTAGAGAAAGCAAGGTAGTCACCAATGACCACAAGAAAACATGCCATACTTGTTCTTTTTTTGACTGATTTCACTTAACATAATATCCTCCAGTTCCATCAGTTTTCCTGAAAATGACATGATTTCATTTTCTTTATGGCTGAATAATATCCATTGTATATATACCATTTTTAAAATCTATTCATCTGTTGATGAGCACCTAGGCTAATTCAATATCTTTATAATTATGACTAGTGCTATAATAAACATGGGTGTGCAGGTATCTCTGGCATGCCGACTTATTTTCTTTGGATATATATCCAGGAGTGATATAGCTGGATTGTAAGGTAGTTATATTTTTAGTTTTCTTGAGGAAACTGCAAACTGGGGTTCTATAGTGCCTGAACTAACTTCTATTCCCACCAAGATTGTATGAGGGTTCTTTTTTCTCTACATCCTTGCCTGCATTTGTTATTTATCTATTTATTTTTATAATAGCCATTCTGACTACATCACAGTCAGATGGAATCTCAGTATAGTTTTGATTTGCATTTGTCTGATGATTAAAGATATTTATCATTTAAAAATATATTTATTGGCCATTCATACTCTTCTTTTGAGAAGTGTCTGTTCAAATCATTTGCTCATTTCTTGATTGGATTTCTTGTTCTTTTGTTAACTTTTAAAAATTATTTACACATTCTGGATATTAATCCTTCTTCCAAGAATAGCTAGCAAGATTTTTTTTCTCCTATATTATAGCTTGTCTCTTCACTCTGATGATTGTTTTTCTTGCCATGCGGAAGCTTTTTAATGATGTGATCCTGTTTTTCAGTTATTTCTTTTGCTACCTGGACTGTTGGAATCCCATTAAGGACTTTGTTGCCTGTGTCAATATCTATGCTTTCTTGTAGTCATTTCAATGCTTCAGGTCTTACATTAATATCTTCGATTCATTTTGAGTTTTTAAAATTTATTTATTTGAGTTGATTATTGTACAGGATAAATTATAGGAGGGACCTAGTCTTCTCCATGGGGGGGTATTCAGTTTTCCCAACACCTCTTGTTAAAGAAGCTGTCTTTTCTCCAACATATGTTTTTGGGACTTTTGTTGAGAATCAGTTGGCTATAGATGCATGGGTTTATTTCTGGGTCCTCTATTCTATTTAATCAAACTGTCTGCAACCAGGGATAATCTGACTTCCTCATTTTTTCTTTATATCTGTTTTATTTGTTTTTCTTGGCTGATTACTCTGGATAAAATTTCAAATACTATATTGAATAAGACTGGTGAGAGTGGTAGTTTCCTGATTTTAGAGGAAATGGTTTTATTTTTCCCCATGATGATGAGCTTGTGATATATAGCTTTTACTGTGTTGACATATGATACATCTATACCTAATGTGGTCAGGGTTTTTATCATGAAGAGATATGCGATTTTATCAAACACTCTTTCTGAATCTGTTGAGATGTTCATGTGATGTTTGTCTTAAATTCTATTTGTGTGCTGTATTACATTTATTGATTTGTGTGTGTTGAACCATTCTTAAATCACTGGAATGATACTAACTTGCTCATCATGTTTGATCTTTTAAATGTGTTGTAGAATTCAGTTTGCAAGTATTTTATTGAGAATTTTTGCACTGTGACATCAGGGATATTGCCCTGTAGTTTCCTTGTGTGTATGTGTGTTGTGTCTTTATCATGTTATGATAGTAGGGTGATACTGGCTTTCTAGGATGGGTTTAAAAGGTTCCTTCCCTTTGTAATTTATGGACTATTTTGAGGAGCTTTGGTATTAGTTCTTCTTTAAAAGTCTTGTAAAGTTCAGCAGTGGATCTGTTCTGTTCTGGGCCTTTCTTTGTTGGAATTCTTTATGACTGTTTCAATCTCATTTCTAGTTATTTATCTATTTAGGCTTTTTATTTTAGTTTTATTTTTTATTTTCTATTTTGGTTCATTTTGGAAGGTCATATGTGTCCAGAAATTTGTTCATCTCTGTGATATTTCCAGTTTGTCTTGTAGTTTTTTAAAAATATTCCCAAATGGCCGGGCATGGTGGCGCACACCTGTAATTCCAGCACTTAGGAGGCTGAGACAGGAGGATCACAAGTTCAAAGCCAGCCTCAGCAACTTAGTGAGGCCCTAAGCAACTCAGTGAGACCCTGCCTCTAAATAAAATACAAAAAAAAAAAAAGCCAGGGCTGGGGATGTGATGTGGCTCAGTGGTGGAGTGCCCCTGGGTTTATTCCCCAGTACCAAAAAAAAAAAAATATTCCCAAATGATCCAGTGAATTTCAGTGGTATTTGTTGTATATACCTCTTCTTATCTCTGTATTTATTTGGGTCGTATTTCTCTTCCTTTGGGTAGATTTAGTCAAGGACTTGTGAATTTCATCTTTTCAAAGAACTGACTCTTTGTTTCATCAATCCTTTGTATTGTTCATTTAGTCCCTATTTTATTTAGTTTTGCCCTGATCTTTATTCTTTCTGTACTTCTACTGATTTGGGGTTTAGTTTGTTTTTGTGATCCTAAAGCCTTGCCATTCTTAGGTTTTTTTATTTATGATCTCTTGGTGTTTTTTGTTTGTTTGTTTGTTTGTTTGTTTTGGTTAATACAAATACTCAGGGCTCTAAATTTTCCTCTTCACACTGTTTCCATTGTATCCCACAAATTATGGTATTTTATACTTCCATTTTCATTTGATTCTAGGAATTTTTAAATTTCCTTTCAGATTTCTTCAGTGACCCACTATTCATTCAAAAGTGTATTGTCTTAAGGTGGTTTTGATTTGCATTTCTCTTATAACTAGGGATGTTGAACATTTTTCATAAATCTGTTGATTAGTTGTAGATCTTCTTCTGTAAAGTGTCTGTTCATTTCCTTGGCCCATTTATTGATTGGGTTATTAGTGTTCTTGGTGTAAAGATTTTTGAGTACTTGGTAGATTCTGGAGATTAGTGCTCTGTCTGAAGTGTGTGTGGCAAAGATTTTCTCCCACTCTGAAGGCTCTCTAGATAGCATAGAGGGAAGGGAGGGGTGGGGTCAGGGTTGGGGGGCAAGAATAATAACAGAATGAGACAGACATCATTGCCCTGTGTACATGTATGAATGCACAGATGGTGTGACTCTACTTTGTGTACAACCAGAGAAACAATAGCTGTACTCCATTTGTGTTCAATGGATCAAAATTAAATGAATAATAAAAAAAAGTGTATTGTCAGCTTGGTGTGGTGGTGGACACCTATAATACAGATACATGTGGGGAAGATCACAAGTTTGAGGTTAGCCTGGGCTCAAAGTAAAATTAAAGAAAGGGCTGGGGAAGTAGCTCAGTGGTAGAATGCCCCCATAACACCAAAAAAAAAAGTGTATTGTTGAATCTGCATATGTTTGTATAATTTCTGTAGTTTCTCTTCCTCTTAACTCGTTTCACTCCATTATGATACGATGAGGTGTAAGAAATCATTTCAATTTTTTTGGTATTTGTAAGACCTGATTTATAGCCTAATATATGATCTATTTTGGAAAATGTTTCACATACTTAGGAAAAAACGTGTTGTGTGTTTTGGGGTGGAATATTCTGTGGTTGTCTATTAAGTCCATCTGATCTAAAGTGTAATTAACTCTGATATTTCTTTGATGGTTTATTGTCTGGATGACCTATCTGTTGTTGAGGGTGTGGTATTTAAGTCACCTACTATTATTGTATTGGGATTTATCTCTCCATTTATGTGCAATACTCTTTGTTTTACAAAACTGGGTACACTGACATTTGGTGCATATACTTATCGTCATTATGTGTTCTTGAGGAATTGTTCTCTTTATCGTTCTATAGTGATGTTCCTTGTCTCTTCTGACAAATTTTGGCTAAAAGTCAGTTTTGTCAGATATGGGTATAGCTACTCCGATTTGCTTTCATATTTCATTTTCTTGAAATATCATTCTCTATCCTTTCACTTTCAGTCTGTTCATACCTTTGAGATGAAATGAATTTCTTGTATGCAGCAGATTGTAGCATTTTGTTTTTTAATCCAGTTGGTCATTATGTTTGTTTGTTTGTTTGTTTGTTTTTTGAGGTGCTGGGGATTGAACCCAGGGCCTTGTGCTTGTGAGGCAGGCACTCTACCAACTGAGCTATATCCCCAGCCCCATTATGTATTTTTTTATTGGAGAATTCAGACTATTTATACTCAGGATTATTATTGAAAGGTGTGTACAGGTTTCTATAATTTGTTCTTTATCTTCTAGTTGCTTTGGATATTGTTTTTCTTATTTCATTCATCTTAGAAGATTGATGGTTTTACATATTAAAAATGTTTGTTTTTTCCCTAATTCTCATTTGCTTATTAACTCTTTTTTAAAAAATTTGATTCATTGTACACAAATGGAGTACAACTATTATTTCTCTGGTTGTACACGAAGTAGAGTCATACCATTTGCGTATTCATACACATACACAGGATAATGATGTTTGTCTCATTCTATTATCTTTCCTTCTCCTGCCCCCTCCCCACCCCTCATTTCTGTCTACACAATCCATCCTTCTTCCATTCTTCCCTTATCTCCCCTCCACCCCCCATTATGTATCATCAACCACTTATCAGAGAAATCATTCGGCCTTTGGTTTTTTGGGATAGACTTATTTCACTTAGCATGATATTCTCCAACTCCATCCATTCACCTGCAAATGTCATAATTTTATTCTTTTCTATGGCTCAATAATATTCCATTGTGTATGTACACCCCTGTTTCTTTATCCATTCGTCTATTGAAGGGCATTCAGGTTGGTTCCATAATCTAGCTGTCATGAATTGAGCTGCTATAAACATTGGCATGGTTGTATCACTGTAGTATGCTGATTTTAAGTCCTTTGGGTATAGGCCAAGGAGTGGGACAGCTGGGTCAAATGGTGGTTCCATTCCAAGTTTTCTAAGGAATCTCCATACTGCTTTCCACAGTGGCTGCAACAATTTGTAACCCCACCAGCAATGTATGAGTATGCCTTCTCCCCCCACATCCTTGCCAACATCTGATATTGTTTGTATTCTTGATAATAGACATTCTAATTGGGGTGAGATGAAATCTTAGGGTAGTTTTTTTCTGTATTTTTTATTTCTAGCATTTCTACTTGAATCTACTTAGGGTAGTTTTGATTTGCATTTCTCTTATTACTAGAGATGTTGAACATTTTTTCATATACCTGTTGATTGCTTGTAGATCCTCTTATGTGAACTGTCTGCTCATTTCCTTAGCCCATTTATTGACTGGGTTATTTGTATTCTTGGGGTAAAGTTTTTTGAGTTCTTTATAGATTCTGGAGATGGTAGTATTTATTAGTGCTCTATCTGATGCAAAGATTTTCTCCCACTCTGTAGGCTCTCTTTTCACATTGTTGATTGCTTCCTTTGCTGAGAAAAAGCTTTTTAGTTTGAATCTATCCAATCATTGATTCCTGCTTTTATTTCTTATGCTTTGGGAGTCATGTTAAGGAAATCTGGTCCTAAGCCAACATGATAAAGACTTGGACCTACTTTTTCTTCTACTAGGTGCAGGGTCTCTGGTCTAATTCCTAGATCCTTCATCCATTTTGAGTTGAGTTTTGTGCAAGATGAGAGACAGGGTTTTAGTTTCATTTTGCTGCATGTGGATTTCCAGTTTTCCCAGCACCATTTATTGAAGAGGCTGTCTTTTCTCCATTATATTGTTTTTGACACCTTTGTCTAGTATGAGATAATTGTATTTATGTGGAATTGTCTCTGTGTCCTCTATTCTGTACCAGTGGTCTACCTGCCTATTTTGATGCCAATACCATGCCTTTTTTGTTCCTGTTGCTCTGTTTTATAGATGAAGATCTGGTATTGTGATACCCCATGCTTTGCTTTTCCTGCTAAGGATTGCTTTAGCTATTCAGGGTCTCTTGTTCCTCCAAGTTAATTTTATGATTGCTTTCTTTATTTCTATGAGGAATGTCATTGGGATTTTAATTGGAATTGCATTGAATTTGTGTAGTGCTTTTGGTAGTATGGCCATTTTGACAATATCAACTCTTCTAGTAAGATTTATTCTTTCCTGTGCTCTCATACTTGTGTTTATCATTATTCCTCTTCTAGGTATAGAATTCCCTAAGTATCTTCTGCAGTGCTGGCTTAGTAGCCATAATTTTCTTTGTTTATGTTTATCATGGAAGATCTTTATCTTCATGTGAAGAATAACTTTGTTGGGTATAGTAGTGTAGATTGGCTTTTACTTTCTTCAGTATTTGAAATGTCTTCCATATCCTCCTGGTGCTAATATTTTCCACTGGGAAATCTGCTTTTGTTCTAACAGGTTTGCCTCTTTATGTGAGAGAACTGACAACTCACATTTAAAATTTAAATTTCTCTATTCTGTGAGTTTTAAACTCACATTTAATATTTAAAATTTGTTGTTCTATACTTTAAAATTTGTTGTTCTGTACTTTTGATTGTGGGAACCGAACAATGTGCCAACCTCTGTCCTCATGACTTCAGACCATATACTGCTGATGTTGCTTCAAGTAACAGAAGGGAGAATTGCTGAACTACTGTCCTCTCCATTCTCCGATATGTTGCAGTATTTGATCCCTGCATAAGTAAATCATAAATAAATAAATCGTAAATAAACCCCTTCATAAATCTCTCAGCAAGCTTTTGTCAGGGATACTCCCCCAAGTCATACTGGCTCACTTGGCCACTGCCTACCCAGTCAGTGCATAAGAATGTTCATAGGAACACTGAAATGTGATTTTGCTGGGATTTATGACCCCAGAGCAGTTTAGTCTCTAACAATACGACCCTACTCAAGATGGATCCTGGTCATAGCACTCTGAAGGTTTGCTGAGAGGCTCAGTGAGTTCCTTCTCTAAAGCTAGCTTGCTATACAGAGTCCAGGTCACCTATTTATTTAAGCCATTAGTCTGCAAGGTGCAATCTTCTGTGCCGGGCTGTGCCTTGACTCTTTCTCTGTAGACTTTACCTTTTAGAGGATCAGTACCTTCCCATGATCAAGGCATCAGGCACTAGGATCTGAGGTTTTCCTACCTCTTTTGCTGTGCTAGTCTCCCTTGTCTCTAGAATTCACCAGTTTTAATTTTCTGTGCCATCAACTTCCAGTGTTCATTCATAGCCGCTCGCTTCCATGAGCAGTTACACACTGTTTTTCTTTATTTCCATCCCACAGAGGAGCAAATTAGTGTTCTGTCTCTATCCTACCGACTTGCTGTATCCCTTGACAGATTCTTCTCCCCATACTATGACATAGTATAACATTGTGATCTCACACTGCTGGTCTGAAAAATGGCTGTTTAGTCTAGTTTGCTTCCTAGTACCAGTGCTAGAAGGAACAAATTCATTTATCAAGTGTAAAAAAATATCACTGGACAAACATTTCTTTATTTGAGGCAGTCTCTTAACTTATGAATCTCCATATATCATGCATAATGTGTATGATTTATATTCCTTTTCCTGTCTTGATAGTTACCTCTTTGCTCTCCTACAACTTGGCTGAGGACACTGGATTTTTATGTTGACCTTTTCTCCTTTTCCCACAGCTCTATCGCCTGTGTTGGAGCCTGCGTAACAGCACAGAAGAGCGTATTGACCTGGATGCAGAAGAGGAGAACATCGAAGAACCCCCAAAGGATACCATTGAAATAGGTGATTTCTGAGTCAGAACTGATTTCCAAGCCATAAAAAGTTACTCTTGCCAGGTGCAGTTGTGCACACCTGTAATCCCAGTGGCTAGGGAGGCTAAGGCAGGAGGATTTCGAGTTCAAAGCCAGCCTCAGCAAAAGTGAAGTGCTAAGCAACTCAGTGAGACCCTGTCTCTAAATAAAATACAAACTAGGGCTTGGGATGTGGCTCAGTGGTCATGTGCCCCTGAGTTCAATCCCTGGTACCTGCTACCCCCTGCCAAAGTTACTCTTATAACAGCAAGACTGTCTAAAGTTTTCATAAAAGCTCAGATCTCTTCCCTAGGAGGAAAGAGGAGGGATGAGATGGATAAGCAGATTTTGGAAAGTTCACTAGGAAGCCTTTTTGAGGTCAGGAAGGGAGGTCCAGGGCCATGTCAGCTGCATCATCACTCAAATTTACAGTGATCAGTGAATCGGTGTATGAGAAATTTGCCCCTCTGACTTGGCCATGTTTTGGGGCATGGTCATAGGTAAGAGAAGGGTCCAGGCTATTCTGACATTGCTTAGAAACAGAACAGTTGGAATAAAAGCTTTGCTCAATTCTAGTAACATTAGGAGAATGAAATAAATAGAGGCTCTTGGGATCTTATGTCTTACCATATCAGACTTAGAAAATCAAATTTCTCTGGAAGCCTGAGATGATGCTTAGTTAGTGCCTAGAAGCTTACCCTTTAAATTAATGTGTTCGTTAGCTCCAGTGTTGGAACTTTTCCTTCCCATATGGGCAAGGAACACACTCTGAGAATGGATATGTGTAATATGCAGAAGTAGGGGAGCTCAAGATCATATGCTTTTGCTGGTACTGTACTGGAGAGCTCATCAGTTCATCTGAAGTACAGCACCAAATGAAGCAGAACAAGTTTTGAATCTGGCCATCAGGAATGTCAGAATTCTAGCTCTGGAAAGGTCCATAAAGGTCATTTATTCTTACAGACACAAATTGAGGCACTGCAAGGGAGAGACTGTTAATGGTCTGGAGGAACATGGAGTCATAGACAGCTGACCATGATGCTGACAACAGGCAGCTCCCTCCTGCTTTCCTGGAGTAGGCAGGCATGACCATGGCCCCATTTTCTTTTTCTTTTCCATTTTGTGGTCCTGGGAATTAAAACAAGGACTTGCACCTACTAGGCCAGTACTCTATCACAAAACTACACCTTAGTCCTGTGAATATGCCCCCTTCCTCTTCTACTTTAAAAAATGTTTCCACGCTGAGTGAGAGTATCAGATTTTAGAGGGACATGGATGAGGAGTCTTGAGTATCAAGAAGTGTTAATATGGAAGATGAAATTATTTTTGCACCAGAAAAAGATTTAAAATGGATGAACCAGAGGATCCATCCAACTTAACTCAGAGTAAGAAAGTGGAATAGTGCACAGCTAGGTTATGGAGCTGGGTGTGGCGATGCACACATGTAATCACAGTGATTCAAGATGCTGAGGCAGGAGTGTTGCAAGTATGAGACCAGCCTGGGCAATTGAATGAGATCCTGTCTCAAAATAGAAAAGAAAAAGGATTGGGCATATGGCTGAGCTATAGAATGCCCCTGGATTCAATCCCTACTGAGAGAGAATGAGGGGGAGGTTTTGGAATGAGGTGGAACTGAGATTGAATCCTGAATTCTTTTTTCACTACCTTGGGCAAGTGAATTCATTTTTGTAAAGCTCCTGTTCCTCATCTTTGAGTATTCTGTGTGATACCCTGCACCTCAAAGCGTTGTTGGAAACTTTGGATACTTTGTCAGAATTGAGTATAGTTATCACCATCATGATTGATTTTAGGAAGAGTTTTCTAATTGAGTTGGTCTGGAAAGGGATGAGATTCAGATATTTGTCTATCAGGGATATTATAGAGGGGACTGTCTTAATGGGAGAAGAATTAGCTTGGTGACCTCTGAGGTTCAGGCAGTACTTGAATTGTTTTTCTTTGATGAACTTATGATGAAATAATACCAAACACTTTATCATACTAAAGCATAATAAATTAAGCTCTCTTGGTGGACCATGGGTGTCACAAGCACCATTCTCTGAGAAACAACACAATGAGGAAGCCTGGTGATGGTATCATCATCCCTTATTATCACCATCACCACCACCATCATTATATGACTGATAATGATGTGATCATAACATTTTAATAATAAATAACTTACTCATTGAATGATTCATTTTGTACCACATCATAATTTAAGGAAGATAACGCAAATATGATTCTTCCAATTTTATAGATAAAAAAATTAAAAATAGAGACTTTCCCAAGACCACTCAACTTTATATTGACTCAGATAGCCATGTATTTATTTGTCACATAAGCTAGTCAATAAGCCTATCTCACTAGCACGAAACAGATGGGAGAGGCACAAAAAGGCATGTCTTGTGTCTATGAGAGAGAAAGAGAGAGAGAGTGGAAGAAGGTTTTTACTTATTAATATGTACTATGTGCTGGGTTCCATCTTATTAAATCATTAGATTAAATATCTCATTAAATTTTCATTAATACAAAAAGAAGCTAGCATTTATCCACTTTTACAGATTCCCAAAAGATAAGAGGAATGAAATTACAAGGCCACGAGACTAGACTTGGTACGAATTCTGATACATGTATGCCCTGGATCACTAAGGACTTTTCCAGTTCTAAAATTCTGTAACTCTTGAAAAAGTCTGTGACTTGTAAAAATGGGAAAGTGCAGAAGAGTATTCTCTAAAGAGGATGCCAAAAATATAGTGTGTGTGATTTCATATCTAGTGAATGGAAGAGATGGATTGGAAACTGGGTCTGTCTACTTCTGGTGCCACACCTGAGCTCAAAGGAGGGAACCAGTTCCCTTGGTAGCCATCCACTTTGAGTGTAAGGGCGATTTGGATGGTTTGATTCGGCAGTATTGATACGCAACATCTTAAGGCCAAGAAGTGTTGATTCTGCTACGTTGCATCAGGAACAGTTCAGAACTTTCCTTGCCATCTAGATGGATCTGATGTGGAGGCTTACAATTCACAGATGTAGCCAATTCACTCCTGTTATGCAGGCCTTGTTGCTTTCCAATAACACAGCAAACAGCTATGAGTTTATGGGTTTCAGAGGTGGGTTTTCCCTTGTCCTTCATGTCACAGTTTCTCTGTGACATTTCTCTCACATAAACTCTTACTTACTATAAAGTTTCTAAATCAAAATACATTTCATTGGTCCTGATAGAAATGACATTCAGGCTAGTTGATCATGAGGATGTAGAACTCATCTAGTAACATTGTCTTGTACATAAGTCCATTTAAAAATTGTATACTATTCCCATTCCTGAAAACAAGAAAATTGGGAAATTTCTTTGGAATGGAGATGCTTCATGGTACAGCATCTTCCTGGAAGCCTCTTCTCATCTCTCCTACTTCTGTATCCAATAATTCTTTTATGCTGTTCCCTAGACACAGAAGTTCCTGAGGAGAGAAAAGGGTGCTTCAGGCGGGCCTATGACATGTTTTGTGGGCTGGAGCAGAAGGGACCCAAGATGACCAAGGAGGAGGAGGCAGCTATGAAGATGAAGCTGACAGACACCTCCGAGAAGCCTTTGTGGAGGACAGTAGTGAACATCAATGGCATCATCCTACTAGCAGTGGCTGTCTTTTGTCATGCATACTTTGCCTGAGTCCTACCTTCTGCTGTAGCCTCAACAGGGCTGGAATCTTCATATCCCTTTAGTCCCATTCTATGGCATTGAAGGGAAACTAGGTAGTTGTAAATTTTGCCCAGTTGGATAAACATGTATATGTGTAATTATAGGCTAGCCGAAGGAAAATTATTTTGCCATTAACTTATGTATTGAAGCCAGTGGAATACATTCATCTGTACACAGTAGATCCACAGAGGGAAAGTTTGTTCAGTCATATCCAGAAAAATCAGACTAAGTAACAGAAGTTCTGTGGTGTCTGTTGCAAGTTTATTTCAGGTAGATTCAGTGTGTCAATATTGTTTGTAATCTTTGAATATCAGGTTTAGAGTTTGGACCTCTCTGTTTCTCACCATATCTGAACTACTCTTTTTTTTTTTTTTAAGAAAATTTTATCCCATCATCATATCCTTCTCAAATTTTTCCTAGTACAAGAAATATCAATCTGACAAACTAATGAATACACAGAAGCTGGGGATGGGAAATTGATGGGATCCCTGTCCTGGGCATTTGCTCTTTGAAGCAAGACCTCAGAAAAGGGAGGGACCCAGGTCCAAGGTTCAAGCCAGTAGGGGATAACAGATAATCTTGAGTCCAGGGAATTTCCTTGTCTTCTTAAAGATTCCCCTTGTGTTCATCATGCTTGGGATTTCACTCATTTCGACATTCAATGTTGCTAGAATGTCTTAGCCACTTGGTAATTTTATTTATTTATTTTTGTCTAAATGAATGATAGCATCTTTTCTTTACAGACACTTTGTCTGGTTCTTGGTTAACCATTTTTTTGTGTGTGTGTGACTGTACAAACTATGCCCTCTGGTGATTATAATAAACTTGAATGCATTTGTCAGAGGCTACTCTGCCTCATGGTGCTGATATGGACATATGTGGGCTTAGAAGCTGACACTCTGTCACTTGACAGAGAAAATGCACCTGTTGGTTATCTGTCATCTCAATACAGCTGCACATTCTCCAAAGAAACATTGAAATCATTAGCCTGGGATTCTTCATGAATTCATGTGACCACAGCTGTTCCTTTATCAGGTGTCTTTATTGCAAATCATCTATTGACAAATGTTAAAGTGCATGGTCTCTGTTCCAGGTGGTGGTGCTCAATCAAGGCTTCTAGGTGAAAACAATGTACTTTTCATTGAATTGTTTTGCGAGTAGAAAATCATTTTTATTTAATTTAAATTTAATTAGTTTTTTAAATTCTACCTGTGAGATCTTAATGTTCCCATTGAAGTTAAATTCAACTTGTTAGGATTGACTGATTTCAGGATAGCTTGGAAAAGAGCTGAGAGCAGGTCTTGAGTATAGAAGAAGTAGCTTGACACTAACAGATGGCTTACTCTGGTGGAACAAAGGAAACCCAGTGAGCAGTGCTTTAAGTGCATTCTTAATCTAAGCAAAGAAGAGGGGAAAGTGGAGACTTTCATATTACTCAGAGGACTGTCTTGTGTGGAGTTTGTGGTAAGTTTTGAGCTTGGAGAGGATAAAGGGAGAAGATTGAAAGCTACTGGATAACGTGGACAGTGCCTTGGATTTGGTTTCTGACTTAACCAATGATTTATTGTACATATTATGGTAAATTTTTTTGTCTCAACTGTATATTTTTCTGTTTAAAAGATGGATAACTTGGTGTTTATAGCATCTCCCTGCCTCCTTTGGTAAAAAGAAGGCACTTTGAAAAGGGGATGGAGGAGATCATACATGAAAGATGTCATACAGATGCTGTATTAAGCTGCATTACATTCTCATCAATCAAATGTATTTGGCAATAATAAAAACATTGAAACCTCTAATAAGCAGAGATTATAGATAAATCCATAACTGGTTAGCATGAGATATGGATTAGGAGCAGGAGGCCATGAGAGTTGAGGATAAAATCTGGCAAAATGAACAATTTCTTTTCAATGTAGCTAAAGTTGAGCATGGTGGTACACTCATGTAGTCCAAGCTACTACAGAGCCAAAGGAAGGAGGATCATTTGAGCCCAGAAGTTTAAGACCAGCCTGGCAACATAGTGAGACCCATCTAAAAAATGTAGCTAAGAATGAAAATGATTTTCAAATGCAAGCCTTTAGTAAACATGAGGTGAGTAGCTCTGCCTGCATAATGTTCTGCTAAAGTAAACTGCTACTTGGGGAACCAGAAACCAGGAACTGATCAATTATACTTGAATTATTTCAGGAGAGCATGAAGAGCTATTCTTTTTGTCAAATTGAAGATGGTGTTATATGTGGGGTAGAAAGACTGCTTATTAAAGCTCAGTTTATAAAACTGAAAAATCACAATTTACTGGGTCCAAAAGCTTCTTTAAATACAGATGATAGTTTTGAAAGGATTATCTCATAATGAAAAGGCAGGTCGCCTTCCCTGCAGAGTTAAGTGGGTTCTGAACCTACTGGGGAGCACTGCTTACTTCTCTGCAGCTGAGTCAGACACTAATGTTCACTTAGGGACTGTTTTGCAGGAATCCACTCTGAAATCACCATCTCCTAAATTACATGTGGCTGCTTCACCAAAGCAAACCTTGGGAGAAAATCATGTGTGCTTGGTTGAAGGAGAGGGGTTTATTAACGTTTCCTCTCATCCCATTCCAAGAAAATGGTGCCTAACCTCCAGATTGTGATTTGGTGCATGAACTTGTGTGAGTGAGGTGTCATGCATTGTTTGACAATGTTGGTGGGAATGGATTTAGGGAGGTATGAATGAAGTCAACGGGGCTGGCATTATTTGGCTCTTTATGATGGTTGCTGGTGAGTGTCCTTTTTGTACCAGAGCCTCACATTGCCTCCCTAAATCAGCTGAACATTTCAGTCCTAAGGCAACTCATACTAAAAAGCTATGTTCATGTATGAATACACTACCAGTGAAATTCCACATCATGCTCAACCACAAGAATGGGATTCTAGTTAGAATAAGTTATACTCATGTATGTATAATATGTCTTAATACACTCTGCAGCCATGTATATCTAAAAAGAACAAATAAAATTTGTTTAATACAATTTATTTAATACAATTCATCTCTTGCTTGGAAAACTGGAAGCAAATGCTCATCTGTTAAAGGGGCCTTCTCTACACATGAGTGCTCACAGCACTTACACGTTTATTTCAGAATCAAAGAGCTTAGAGAGTCGTGGTTCTGAAACTATAGATTGCATCAGAATTCCCTGGAGGATTTGTGTAAACATGGATTGATGGGACCTACCCTATTCTTGGTCCCAAGAATAGGGGAGGTCCCTATTTATACTTCATAATTCTGGGAATAGAGACTGAAGTGCATTTCTCACAAGTTTCCAAATGATTTTGATGCTGATCACCTGAAGAAATCACCCTGAAAACAACTACTTAGAGTGACCTTCCAAAGTGGTCTCATTTCATAACCAAGGCAGGAAGTGCTAGTGGAACTTTTCCTCCAAGTCCTCCTTTGATATTTTTAGTGATACCTTAGGATCAAAAGTCTTTTCTGAAGGTGTAAGTATGTCTGAGGCACATAATAATACCAAGGTACAATAGAATCCCACCCCATTAACTTGGAGGGATCTTCTGTTTAATTTTGGCCTCCTCTTTAGATGAACAGGGACTGACACTATTTTTAAAAGTTCTTCATGAGTTTTTTAAATTGACTAAAAAAATAGTATATATTTATGGTGTGCAACATGATGTGTTCATATATGTATACATTATGGGATAATTAAATCAAGACACTTAATATATCCATTACCTCACATACTTATTTGTGGTGCTGAGAACATTTATAATCTACTATCATCAATTTTAAGTATACAATATACTGCTATTAGGTATAATCAACATATTGTACAATAGCTCTCCTAAACTGATTCTACCCAGACAACTGAAAATTTCCATTCTTTGACCAACATCTCCCAAATCCCTTTGTCTTCTAGCCCCTGGTAACCCCCATTCTACTCTTTGCTTCTGTGAGTTTGAGAACAGAAAGCATGGCATTTATTGAGCATCTTCTATGGCCCCACTCTTTAAACAATATCAAATGATTTCAGCTAATCTGTACAATTTTGTGAAGTCTGCATTATACTTGGAGGAAACTGAAGTTCAGAGAGATCCAAAGACTTGCTAAAGGTGAGGATCTTAGTTGTCATGGCTTAGGAGTTGACAGTCTCTTTTCCCTGAAACAGAATTTCCCAGGGAAGCCTTCCAACAATGATATGACATCTCTTTTTCATGTCCAATGCCCCTGGAGTGGAAGTGGGGTGAGAACAACTGAGGAGACCCACATATATTGAGCACTATTTATTTATATTAATAAATCATATGAATAAGTGCTGTTAACTTATTTAAATCTGTGAAACAGGCCCTCCTATCCCTGTTTTCAGATGAAAAATGAAGATGCATGGGAGATGATTGCTTTGTTCCAAGTGAGTCTCTATCTAGAGATTGTACTCCTAGTACTGGTCTTGGTGGCTATTCTCTTCTGACCAAACAGGAATAGGAAGACTTCTTCTTTGTCAAAGCAGCTTCTGCTCTCTCAGAAGAGCCAAGAAGGCTCTTCAGGGTCTCTTGGTATGTGGATGGTAGTGCATTTTGGTTTCACTTCACCCCCAGCATAAGGGCTGATGGTCCTCGAATGAACCTGCGCTTTGCATCAGACTCAAACTAAACTCCAGATATTTCAGATGAGTAAAAATGTGTCACAGTGCTGGGTCTCTGCAACTGTTTTCTGATATGCTGTAGTCTGGGAGTCAAGGTGCCTGGGTACTGGGTACAACAAATGATTTTCCATTGATTGATTATTGAAAAGCCCTGTGGTTCAGCCCACCCTAAGGCCTTGCCTTATCTATAGCTTAATAGGTCCACCTTGTGATTCTCTTTCCTTCTGCTGCATAGCATCCACTTTGGATTATCTTTCCCACAGAAACTCTGGTTTAGGAATGCACAGGGTGCAACTCTGCATTGTGGGCTTCATTGGCCTCAAAATTCATTAACCTCAATACTTCATAATGTGACTAGATAGGGAGATAGGGAGTTTAGAGGTGATTAAGTTAAATGAAGTCATTAGGGTTGGTCCTATATTACTGGTGTCCTTATAAGAGGAGATTTAGGACACAGACAGAAGGAAAATCATGTGAAGACACAAGGAGAGATGGACATCTACAAGAGAAGAGGAGAGTCTTAAGGAGGAACCAGGCCTGTGGACACCTTGATCTCAGACTTTTGCCTGTAGAACACTGAATAGATAATTGTTATTTTTTAAGCCTACCAGTACTTGTGCTTTGTTATGGCAGCTCTAGAAAGTATATACAGTCGATAAAGGAGCTGTTAGACTCTCTTCCGTGTTTTCTAGATTCTGTATTTGTCTACTTGGTATCCATTCATCACAGGGCCAATCATAATATTTCTTATTTTCTGATTCTTATGATTTGTGTATCTGTGCATGTGTGTGTGTGTATGTTCCCAGTGAAGGAACCCACAATCTCATGCATGCTAAGCAAGTGCTCTACCACTGAGCTATGCCCCCAGATTATTTTATGTATTCTGATGCTTTTGTATTTGGGGGTTCTTAAAGACTTGGGGAAAGGCTGCACATCCAAGGGTTAGCTCTTTCTTAAAGACAGGAAAGGAATTGGTTGGGGAATATGTCTTTCACATACAAATAAACTGATTCCATGCCTGTAGGCACAATCACCCCTTTATCTAACTTCTATACATCAAGACAATATTTAACTTTCCCCAAGCATCCCAGGGCCAGGTTCCAGGCAACTGGAAACCACTATGATAGTCCACATCTCATTGGTATTAGTAAAGCTTGTCAGTCCTAATCCATGTTGTCTTCTCTGCCTTAGTTTCCTATGGAAACCCCAATAAACACTGTAGATTGTGCCTTCCCCTCCCTCTTTTCTGCATCCTATGGCGATTCCCCTATGACTCACTCTGTGTGACACGTGATGATTCCCTCTCTAGAACCTGTAAGTATAACAAACTTTATCCTTTCAGGACCATTCTTTCCTCTTATGGATACCCTGAATTTACCATACCTTATCCAAAATTTACATTCTTAGATAAAAATCCCTTCCACTTTTCATAGGTCTACAGAATACCATCAGACAGCCAGCTGAACCAGAATTGCACTATCACTTCCTTAAAGACCACCTGTCTCTTTCTCAACCTTGCTTCTGGGCCCTTTTGCTCTCTTTTCATTTTGTCCTATTCTTCTCTCCTCAGTACTCATTTTCAGGGTCCAGTTACCTTATGGACCACAGTAAACCAATATCACCAGTCTCTGCCTTCACTTTTCAATTATTTTGAAATCCACCATCAACTAGACCCCACTAGGAACACACTGATGGTTACATAAAGCTAGGTTGATTCATTAACTACTGTGGGTGAGAAATTCAAACAAAATTCCAGTTTCTCATCAAATAAGAGAAGAGACAGAATTATGTGATTTTTAAGAAGGGCAGAGTTTAGGGAAATTTTACACGAAGCCACATATTTTTAGGCTCAAAGGAAAGCAGAGACTGTATGTAAAGAGTTCAATAATCAGCCTGTCTAAGAATCAGGCTCATGAGTCCTATTATTTTGGGAATTCAAGATTTAGATCAACATAAGAATATTATATTTGAAAATCTTATATCTGAAGTTTTGAATCTGAGTTGGAAATTGAGGCTATTTTTCCATCAGTGACCTATGTGACTCAGACCATTTGGGAAATAGTGAGATTTTTCATTCTCACAGATAAAATTTCAAAATAGAGAAGTTTTTCATTCTCACAGATAAAATTTCAAAATAGAGAAGATTCTGAACCCAGCTCTGTCAGAATTTTATTTTTATTAAACAATGTATGCCAAACAATACAGCCCAACATACATGAAGCAAGGATTGATAGAATCAATGATAAAGATACATAATTCTACAAAAATAGTTGGAGACTTCAATACACCACTTTCCATAATGGATAGAGCAACTTGACAGAAGATCAGTTAGAAACAGAGGACTTCTAACAACACTATGACTAAACTAGACAAACAAACTAGCACAGTCCACTCAACAACAGCCAAATATACAATATTCTCAAGTGCACATATGACATTTTCCAGGATTGAATATGTGTTAGGCCTAAAAACAAGTCTCAATAAATTTAGAAAGATTGAAATTATATTGGGTATTTGTTCCAACCACAATGGAATGAAACTGTGGATCAATGACAGAAGAAAACCTGGAAAACTCATAAATAGGTGCAAATGCAGCAATATGCTCTTATACAACCATAGGGGAAAGCAGAAAATAGGTAGAAATGAGAAAAAAATAAAATGAAACACCAAATCTTATGGTACAATAAATATTCAGGGGGATATTTATGACTATAAGTACCTGCCCAAATTGAAGTGAAATAAAGAAATTTTTACAAAATAAAGACTTTGAGAATTTTTAAAAATAAAAACCATAGGGTATAGAGAAGATGGCAGAAGTAAACTAGGCTGTGATGACCTATCTCCTCACAACACAGAAAGGAGCCTGCAAAGGAAAAGCAAATGTGTGAGAACTTTACTCCAAGTTCATTCCTGATTTGAGGAACTATGGAGGACAATATCAACAAGTTTTTGGTTCTCATAGGTTGAATGGTATGAGGCTTTGTTCTGAAGTGATTGTATTAAATAGGGCTAAGTGGCATCTCTCAAATTGGTGCTGATATTGGGATCAACAGAGGTCACCCATTGACTTATTGTATCAATATCTGGATATCTGTCCAACCCAGGGCTCTTAAGAGAACTAAGATCATAAAGTAGTTCTTTACTTAAAGGAAGTGTTAACTGTCCCATTAGATGGTAGACGTACAAATAATATGCAAAAACAAGGGAACAAACTGCCCCAAACAGCCTATAATACTTCAGCAAGGGACTTCATTGACAACACAGTGGAGAAAATGTCAGAGGATAAAAATTAGGAAGTTCATAGTTAAAATGTTCTATGAGATAAAAGAAGGTGTAAGGAGTGGAATTAGAGAGGAAATACAGGGAGTGAAAAAACACCTTAATAAAGAATTAGAGATTCTGAAAAAGAATCAAATGGAAATCCTGGAAATAAAAGTAAAAATAAACCAAATTAAAATTTCAATAGAAAGCATCACCAATGAATTGGATCACTTTGAAGATAGAGTTTCAGGTCTTGAAGGCAAAGGATATAATCTTGATAATAAAGTTAACCATAATAAAAGATGTTAAGTGATCATGAACAGAGTATTTGAAAAATCTTGGATTTCATCAAGAAGCCAAATATAAAAGTCATTGTGGTAGGTGAAGTATCAGAAATATAAGCTAAAGGGTTGCACAATGTTTTCCATGAAATAATAATAGAAAAATTTCCAACCTTAAGAATAACATGAAAATTCAAATACAAGAGGCATATATTACTCCAAATATACAAAATCACAGCAGATTCACTCCAAGACACATTATAATGAAAATACCTAACATACAGAACAGGTATAGAATTTTAAAGCTGCAAGAGAAAAATGACTGGTCACATTTAGAGGTAAAGCAATCTGGATTTCAGCTGATTTCTCAGCCCAGCCCCTAAAAACCAAGAGGACTTGGAATACTATATATCAAGATGTGAAAGAAAATGTGTGCCAACAAAGAATACTAGACCCAGCAAAATTACACTTCAGAATTGAAGATGAAATAAAAACCTTCCATGACAAAAAGAAGCTGAGCTAGTTCATAAACAGAAAGCCTACACTACAAAACATACTCATATTTAATAAAGAAGAAATGAAAAATAAAAAGAAAACCTGCACATGGGGAAATTACACCAGAAATATAATGAATTAAAAGACAAGCAAATCTAGTGTAAACATTAGAAATAAATCAAAATAGCTTGAAATAAAAACCATCTCTCCATAACAGCATTGAATTAAATGGTATAAACTCTTCAATCAAAAGACATAGGTTAGCAGATTGTATTAAAAAATAAGACCCAACAATATGCTGTCTACAAGAGACCTCACAGGCAGACATCTACAGACTTAATATGGAGGATGGGGAAAGACATGCCATTTAAATGGGACTTGTAAACAAACGGAGGCAGCTATTTTCATATCAGATAACATGAACTTTGAGCCAAGATTAATTAGAAGAGACAAAGAAAGTCACTTCGTACTGACCAGGAGAATGATTCAATGACAAGATTGTAAATATTTTTGTCCCAAACAGTGGTACATTTATGTACATAAATCAAGCCCTTCTCAATATTAAGGATCAAATGGATCATAAGATAATACTGGGTGACATTAACACAACTCTCTCACCACTAGATGGATCATCCAGATATAAACTAAGAAAAGATTCTACAGAACTAAAAAAAATATGCTTAATAATATGGACCTAACAGACATCTATAGAATATTTCATCCATCAAATATTGATTTGACTTTCTTCTCAGAAGTATGTGAAACATTTTCTAAAACAGAGCATATTTTAGATTGAAGTGTAACTCTTAGCAAATACAAAAATAGAGATAATTCCTTGAATTCTATCAGATCATAATGGAGTGAAATTAGAAATCAGTGACAAGATAAAAAGCAGAAATCACTCTAACACCTGACAATTAAATAATATGCTTTTGAATGGTGAATGGATAGCAGAAGAAATCAGAGTGAATATAAAAAATTCATAGAAGTAAATGAGAAGTGATACAACATATTAAAATCTTTGCATAATATGAAAGCAGTTCTAAGACAAAATTTTATAGCATTGAGTTCATACAGCAAAGGAATAGAAAGATACTAAATAAATAATCTAGCATTACATCTCAATACAGTATAAAAAGAAAAAGAAAAACACCAAAAGTCAGTAGAATACAAAAAGTAATTAAAATCAGAACTGAAAATAAAATTGAGAATAAGAAAATGCAAAATACCAATGAAACAAAGTGTTGGGGTTTTTTTGAATGAATAAAGAATATTGATAAACACTTAACCAAATTAATCAAAAGAAAAAACCCAAATTAACAAAATTCAACAAGAAAAAGGACATATCTCCACACACAATACTGAAATCCAGAGGGTCACCAGAAAATATTTTGAAAACTTACCCTCCAATAAGATAGAAAATCTTGAAGATATTGACAAATTCCTAAAGATAGAGACTTACCCAAATAGAACCATGAAAGTATAGAAAATTTAAACAGATCCATATCAAGTAATGAAATTTAAGAAGCTATCAAAAGTTTTCAACAAAACAAAACAAAACACCAGGACTGGATGAACTCTGTCAAATTCTACCAGTCCTTTAAGGAAGAAATAATGCATATCATCCTCAAATTATTCCATAGAACAGAAAATGAGGGAACACTGCCAAACTCATTCCATAAATCCAGTATCACCCTGATACCAAAATCAGACAAAGACACATTAAGGACAGAAAATTTCAGGCCAAGATCCTTGATGAATATAAGTGCAACAATTCTGAATGAAATGCTGACAAATCATACACAAAAACACATTAAAAGATACTGCATGATGATCAAGTCAGTTTCATTTCAAGGAAGCAAGTGTGGCTCAATATATGGAAATCAAGAAATGTAATTTGCTACATCATAGACTTAAAGACAAAAATCAGATGATCATGTCCATAGTTGCAGAAAAAGCATTTGACAAAATACAGCATCCATTCAAGTTTAAAAAACTAGAAAATTAGTGTTAGAGGGAATATATCTCAGCCATGTAAAAGCTATATTTAACAAACCCAAGGCCAAAATCATTCTGAACAGAGAAGCATTGAAAGCATTCCCTCTAAGAAGAGGAACAAGACAGGAATGCCCACTTTCACCACTCTATTCAACATAGTCCTTGAAACTAATCAGAGCAATTAGGCAAGAGAAAGACATTAAAGGGATATGCATAGGAGAAGAAAGAGGTCAGACTATTTGTTTGTTGATGACATGATCCTATATTTAGAAGATTTGAAAAATTCAAAATGGAAAACTTTTAGAACTCATAAATGAGTTCAGCAAAGTAGCAGGATACAAAATTAATCAACTCATAAATCAACCACATTCCTATAATGATGAATCTGCTGAAGAAGAAATTAGGAAATTATCCCCTTCAAAATAGCCTCAAAAAATGAAATATTTGGAAATCAATCTAACAAAAGAGGTAAAGAAACTCTACAGTATTACTTTATGGCATTTGCTGGTACATGGATACAGTTGGAGAATCTCACGCTAAGTGAAATAAGCCAATCCCAAAAAACCAAACGCAGAATGTTTTCTCTGATAGATGGATGCTAATTCACAACAAGGGAGCAGGGAATAGGGAAGAATATAGGAACTTTAGATTAGGTAGAGGAGAGTGAAGGGAGGGGAAAGGGCATGGGGGTAGGAAGGATAGTAGAGTGAAATAGGCAGTATTACCTTATGTGCACATATGAGTGCATGACCAATGTGATCCTACAACATGTACAATCAGAAACATGAGAAATTAAACTCCAGTTATGTGGGGGTCTCTCAGTCATGTCCCGCGTGGATGAGGAAAAGGTTAACTGCCAGAGGATGATGTTGGCTAGAAATCAACCAATAAAAACACAAGAGTCAAAATACTCCTTTTAAATTCGAGGGAGTGTGACAGGTCTGGCCATTCCAACTCTGGCCTCTAACAACATGGAGTAGCCCAACTCTCCTTTATTTTATAGTCACACAGGTAAAGGGGCCTGGAAAGGCTTCTTCTGTGATGAACAGGATATGGTGGAGTTAGGGGAGCCATTTTCTTAGGGGGACTATCACAGAAGCAGACAGGGAACCACTCCTAGACAGTCCCACATGCTTCCCAGCAGTCTGGGACATTCCTATGTGGTAGCCAGTTCCTAGAAGCCAGACATCTGTGTCATGCCTCAACCTAGTCTGATTCTGCTAAATAAGAATGGCCCCCCACATCTCCCCCTTATTTATTTTTAAATGCAAATTATGGGCAATTATTTTGAGGTTTTGGACCTTGGTTCTGAGAGCTGCTCTGAGCTCCCAGATGTTGGTTCTGAGGGTATGGCAACCTATAATCATGGTACAAAAAGAATGAGTAGCAAACATATTCCAATATTATACCATTTAATTTAGGAAATATTTGATCAACCAGAAATGCAGAGTCCATGAGATCAATTCTACCTTTTGAATATCCTGGATGTAGTGAAGCAATTTTATAAGATCCAGGATATTATTACCACTATGTCAAATGTCCATTAAATGATTCTTAATTATCTTAGCCCCATTGGGAAGTATGATATTTAGTTGTAACAACATACATGCTTACAATCATTATGGCATTTAAGCCTTTGTTTAAATTGTAGAGCAAAAGGCTCATTACTGATATTTGTAATAGTAGCTATTGAAGCATTTAATTTGATCTCATTCTATTAATATGTAAATTTCAAGGGCCATAGCATCTTAACAGAAGGAACTATGCTCCTAGATATAATGAATGTGGGAACAGATAGAAACCTAAAAGAAAATATTAAAATATATAGGACACAAATTGTCATCAAATACTAACAGAATATAAATATGAATTATTCATCTTTCTAGTGCAATATCAGTTTGTTGGATTCTAATTTGGTCATTATTATGTGGTTACCAGCAGTGCAAGGTTAATATCCAAACAATAGGGAATAGTCCAAATTACATGGAGTTTCAAAAATCAGAATGATTGTATATCTAATTTTATTTTGTATTCTGAAAACAGTTTTAAACAACTAAATTATTTGCCTAGTTTCTTAGATCTTATATTGTATTAAAAATTTAGATTAAACATGGTTGCTTGTAAATTCTTTTCAAGAAGCAAAAGCAAAATATTTAGTGGCAATGTTGCCACATTAGGCCTTTCTGACTTTGAATCTTCTAGAGGAAGATATTTCAATGTAATTGTCTTTCATCAATTTTTGAAGATCAATCCAAAAACATATCTACCACCTTGAGAGTTATTATGTAGTGTTGGCAAGACATTTGCATATTTTATCCATTTAGGAAAGGTGCCAGATTCTATTGCAGAACAATTAAGGCAGTAAGATATTGGTGAATATTTTATAGAAATGTCTGGCTTTTTATGAGAAAGTCCCTTTCTAACAACTGAACATACAATCTTAAGTTCCAAGGGCCAGTATAATTAGCTGACCTAGGTATTTCTGTATGCTGTCTTTTCCTGAAAGGTTACCTCTAAATAACCAGAGTCTATCATGGGACCAACATATAGATAAGTTTCCTTTGCAGCCAGTATAGTTAAATCCAGTCACATGGATGAGTGTAATGTGAGTATCTGTAAAACCTCCCATCATATGAATATCATCAGTAAATACTGGATTGATTCTCCGGTCCACATCATTGGGTGTATTAAAGGTGGATCTGGAAACTGAGCCCAACAGATATCCCATATAAATTACTTACCTGAGAGCCCAATAGAGCTAGCATATAAATATTGTGGTTGGAGTTTTAAGATTTCCTTATTGTAAAATCTGGTGCATTCTATTGCTCTATGTGTCACTTAGCAGTTGTAAGACTCCTAACATCATAATTTTTAGAAAATATTTTTTGAAAGTAAGTGGGTTTACATAGGAATCTGCTTTCCCCTTTTTATTCTATGTTTTTGAATTGTAGAAAAAGATTGCTGCAGGTGGGATGTGGAAGAAGGAAATGAAGGCTTCCTGCTGTGCACTTAGCACTTACGGATCCCTCATGGCAAGGCTTGCAATCTTGGGTCACCACTACCAAGTGACTAGTTTAATTGCCTGACCCACAAGGACTCCAGACTGGCACATCAATCTTCGCTTGCATGATGAAGGCTAAGCAACTACTGTACTTATTAATGAGAGGAAATGCCTTAAATAATCAAGATACATAAATAAGCATTGAGTCAAGAGACTACTCCAGAAAAGACTTAAAAACAGATCTTTACAAGCTGAGAATAAAGGTAAAGTACTTTATTGTCCCCTTGTGGACAGAGCCAGTACTGCATATAGAACTGAATTAACCCATGTCCAGAAATGAATAAAATGCTTGCTCTAATTTATGAAAGATTTAGAACTCATCAATTTTCTGAGGTCACATATATACCCTTGGAAATGCAACTGGAGAAGTAAACATCAAAACTATGCCACATTTTTTTTTTCTTTTCAACCTAATGAGGTGAATAATCAAGCATGAAAGATGTTTTTAGGAGGGTTAGGAGGTCAAGGATAAAATACTTCCCTCCAACTTTCAACTGCAGGGAAACAGTCGCAAGTCCTATGCAGGATGTGTCCTTCTGACCACATGGCCCCTTTTCACCTGTAAAAGGCAGGGAGGAGATTGTGTTCATTCACAGGAGCCAGATATTCAGAAACAACTTGGTTCTTTGGCACATCCAGTACAGAGACAGACTCTGTTGATCAAAACTACCCAATGCAAGTATTAGATTGCCTTCTGAAGTAAGCAAAATCCAGCCTCCATCCCTTTTTGCCCCATTTCCATTGCCTACATGTCCTGTGAAAAATCATTTTCAAGTAATTTCTAACATCCCTGATCTCGCCAGAGAAGCTAAAATAATATGAAAGCAACCTGGAGTCAGAGCTGTAAGGAGACTTCTCAGGGGCAAGAACTCCTTTTGATACTTGCAACAAATGTTTCCTACTGAAGGTAAAAAACAAGCCAAGTCAAAAGATGTGGCTACTCCAAATGACAGGCAAATATGACTTTCCACTGTTTTATTGCCTGGGACTCTGAAAAGCAACACATTTTAAAGCAGGTGCTTTAGACAGCCAGTCATACTCAAGTGGCAAAATTCTAGGATAAAAGTGAGCAACAGCAAGGCAAACTGAAAAGAATTGAAAACAAGAAGAAGAAACTCGTTACTGGTTTCTGTAACATAGAAATCTACCACTTGTATTTTGAAAACTTGTCTTTCCATTCCAAACAGCCAGTGAAAGCTTTTGGTAGCTTGAATTTACTCATTATCAAACATAACCAATTTTCACAACCAATTTTTGCCAATAACATATTGTTTACCACCAGACAACAGGGACTAAGAAATCTATTAACACCTACCTTTTTAGACTCCTAACATGTGGTTATTAGTCTTGAAAACCTGAGTATAATAACTTTAAGGGAAGGGGCATGAGATTTTTAAGTCAGAAAGCAAAGATTTTGACCAAGGCCAAAATATTTGATAGTTTTTATTTGCCAACAAAAATGGAATCCAGCAACAGCAGCTTGGGACCACCTTGTCTCCAGGTGGGGTAGGGGAGGCTTTCTGCAGTAGGCATTCCTTCAGTTTAGAATTCTGTGTTAAGGCTTCTCCCCCCTCATCAACTCTCAGACCTGGAGTTGTGGTTGTGTTCATTGCAGCAGCATCTTCAGTGAACACATCAGTCATCAATTAAAGGAAAACACCAAGGTTTGAATGTTTACCCTGAGGAACCAGGAGGCATTTACACCCAGGAAGACCCTTCCTAACTGATTTCTGTCTGACCCCTTTTTCCAGCCCAAGTCTGAACTTGAGAAATATCAGACACACAGAGTGGTGTCCACTTATAACTCTGATGCTTGACAAAAAACAAAACTGAAGCTGATGCTTGACAAAAAACAAAACTGAAGCTGTGACCAGTTTAGGTAGCAGGTGGCCAGGTGCAACTTATTTGTTTTCCCCAGCAGTACTGAAATCACTTGCACTTTTCCTCCTTTCTTAAAGAAAAGAAAATCCAGTTTGCTTGCCAGGAATTGTTTAGTGTTAGGTTTACAAAGCTTGTTGTTGAATGTTGACTATTGTCCAAAGGAGTTTCACAAAATAGAAGCTGCTTGGTCCCTGTTCTGCCTGCTAGGTCATAAGGATTAAGGCCATGTGACTGGGGTATTTTAGTCAAGTCCAGAATGGGGCAGTGTCCCTCTCCTACCTCTCTGTGGAATGCAGTTGAAGATCAAGTTGGACTCAGTGTAGGGAAAGTATTTGTCATACTGCAAAGTTTAGAGGAGTCTCAACTGGGGAGGTGACAGGTAGGTAGGACAGGATCTCTTAAGATGGGAAAGACCAGGGAGAGGAGGGCTGCTTGGCCTGGGGAGCTGCAGTGAGGTGGAACTGAGCCCAGGTGGGCTCCTGGTTCGGCCCGCAATGCCTAGCTTCCCTGAGTCATCTATTTTCCAGCATCCTGTCAGATCCCTCTGTGTACTGATTTCCCCCATGTGTTAACTGAAAGCTTGCAGGTGGCGGGTGGCCAAAGAAGTAAGCTCCCCAGGCAGGTTCACCAGAGACAGACAAAAGCAGTGGATTGAGATTTATTAGAGTCTGTCCCAGGCGAAATCTCCAGCTCCGCCGGGGTGAAAGTCGGGGTGGGAAAGCCAGAAGAAATCACATGTGGCTTTGGCTGCTCAGGGTTTATATACAGGGGAAGGGGCTAGGGATCCTGCCCAGGAAAAGGTGGACCCAAGGGGGACATCAGGGTCAGTAGGTCTGCCACATTGATCACTTTTGGTGCAGTGTGTTGCTAGGTGTCCTTGCTCCCTCCCCCTGCATCCGCCCAAATTCGACCTGATGTTAACTATACCAATATTATTTTTTTAGCAATTGAAATGCACTTTTTATTTCAACTCAATCATGATTTTAAGTATAAACAATTTATAGATTGTTAAAACTACTTTGTGTGTATTTTTAACCACTCAATATAACATTGTATATTTTATTCTTGTGAGACTCTGATACAAGGTGTGTCGCTTAATGATTTTTTTTTTCCGAGATGCTGGGCCTTTGGATGTGTACCATAACCAACTTAATGCTAATGTTCAAAGTAAAAAAAAAGAAAGAAAAAGATTGCTATAAACAGGAACATTAGTAACCTTAAATTGTAGACAATGGCCTAACATTGTACAAATATTTAAACCATAAGAAGCGACTTAATAAATATTTCTATTTGGCCTGAAATTAATAAAAGTTACCATTATTAAGGTCAATGTTATTGAGTTGAAAAGGGCATTACAATAAAAGAAGGCCCAGTTCCCACCAAACATGTGATTTGATTTTGTCTGTAGAAGTGGGCTGAGTTACAAAGCTCTAAAATGGAGTCAGTACAGACATTGAAAATTAATCTTATGACCTGTTTGTTCTACAGGTAATGGTTTTATTAATTTAAATTAAGCTCTTATATTAGAATTGGTAGTATCTTTCAGGATAGTGATTCAATAAATTATTTTAAAAGTCTTAGAATTTATGTCATTGATCTAGCAATGTATTTTAAGGGATCAATGTAAAGATAATATTTATGTATAAAGATATAGTTGTATGAATATCTTTAATAACCTTGTTTTTAAAGTAGTAAAAATAATCCAAATGTCCAATGTAGGGTTTTGGATAAATGAACTATATGACAAAAAATGTGGCATTAAAAGTAATGTTGTAAAAGAATACTAATTGTGTGTAATCTAAAACAATGTTATATGCTTGAAAATTAAAATATAATTGTATATGTACAAAATATGTATATCTCAGAGCTTATGTATGGAAAGCAGATTAAAAGATTATTTAGTAAATGTTAATAAAAGTTGTCAGGACCCCCCAAAAAATTTTTATGTGTACTTAATTTTTTCTAAGTGGTTCTCTTGGCAAAATCTAGGGAAAGTACCCTAATCTTGAAACCATCTTTATCCAATTTATCTGAATATTATTTCATAAAACCTCCATATATAATTGTTTGGATTAATACAAATTAAGTAGCATAATCTAATATCACATCTGAAACTTGAAACAGAGAAGCCAAGAGCTTCCATCCCCTCTTGGGGGAAGGTGTCAAAATACTTCCATATCCCATATTGTTAGCCTTCAAATAAAGCCAGTATCTCCTGAATGTCCTCTAAAAATATAGCTAAGTTTACTTCTTAGTGTAGAGAGTAACATAAAAAATGTATAAATTATATTTAATTTTAAAATGTTAAATGATATAATAAATTTTTAAATTAATATGTTATTATTACACGAGTTTGTAAGAGACCATTATTGAAAAAGCTTTAGTTTGGAGAGCATCAGCGTAGTAAAATATCCCTTTAAATCTTATATTTTAAAGACTAGTTTAACTGGAAAACAAGAATAAAATTAACACAATAAGTCAGTATTAATAATCATGGTTAATTAAAATATAGTCAATGATGTTTTTATATTAATCAATTGTGTCTTTTAAAGAGAAATTTAAAATTTGGAATGCAAGGTGGTATTTTAAAATAAGTTTTTTTTTTTTTTTTTGGAACCAGGGATTGAACTCAGGGACACTCGGCCACTGAGCCACATCCCCAGCCCTATTTTGTATTTTATTTAGAGACCGGGTCTTACTTTAGGGCCTCGGTAAGTTGCTGAGGATGGCTTTGAATTCTCGATCCTCCTGACTCAGCCTCCCAAGTCATTTGGATTACAGGTGTGCACCACCGCGCCCGGCTAAAATAAGTTATTTTTTAACCAAATTATATAAACGATAATGTCTTTGAAATTGGCTTTTTTTAAAAAAAATAATAGAAATTCAACAGGCATAAGAAATTATTTTATTAGAAGGAGAAATCACCATTTTAAGTATTTAATTTTTATTCTGACCTTTAGTTAGGTTCAATTAATAGGGATTTGTGAAAAGATCTTACCTATATTTGTAACTACTCCTTATGATGGAAACAGTAGAATTTAAAGAATAAAAACTTTTAATAATCTTAGCTGATTGTGTAAAAGATCAATCCATTAAAAAGCACAATTAGAACATATTTTATTAACTTCAGAACTTTTTTTTCCCCTTTGGGTCTGAGAGTAATCTTCTAGTGAACCTGCAGGCTTCTTCCATTTACATTTCAATATAAGCCTTCACTGATCTGATCTGAAAGGAGCTGAGGGAAAATTACTGGTTTGAGCAGGAATTCAAGGGAGTAGATAAGTGGAAGACTATAGCTAAGATTTTAATTTTCCTTTTCTTCTCGTGCTGTAGAATTAAGAAGAGTTAGTTTTTAAATGTAGGGGAGCAGTGGGGAGGGGCTAGAAATTGACCTACAAAAACCATGCAGTTCTGCCGTGTGTAGGTAGTCTCCGAATTCCTTACAGTTGGGACAAGGTGAGTCACTGGAGAAGAACAGTTCAAATGCAAATTACAGAGGTCCCCTGCTAACTCATCCTCTTTTGACTTTCAGTGGTCTCCAGTCTTCTAAATAGAGATTTTGCACCCACCCTTCAGTATCTCTTTGTCTATGGGGAACTTATTAACTACTAAAACCTTTTTAAATATGTTTCCAGATGACAAAGAACTCTTGAAGGATGAATATTTTGACTCATATTTAAAGTTCTTAATAGCATTTCTAAGTCCCATGATTAAATCTCTCAAAGTTCATAAATCAACAACTTGGTCCAAATAAAAGCAAGTTTCTATTACAGTCCAAACTCTCTCTACATTTTCAACTGCGCTCCTAGGCATGTTTTTTAATATATATATATATATATATATATATATATATATATATATATATCCCATTTTCTTTATCCATTCATCTGTTGAAGGGCACCTAGGTTGGTTCCATAGTTTAGTTATTGTGAATTGAGATGCTATAAACATTGATGTGGCTGTGTCACTGTACTATGTTGATTTTAAGGCCCCTGGGTAGAAAACTTGGAATGAAAACACCATTGTGTTTCTTCTTTAGAGGTTGTTTAGTTATTTTGCATATTTATTGATAGGGCAGATTTTCTTTTTTTGCACTGAGGTTTTTTTGAGTTCTTTATGTATTCTGGATATTAATTCCCTGTCAGAGGAGTATTTGGAAAATATTTTCTCCCATTCCACCAATTCTTACTTTAACATCTGGTTTCCTTTGCTGGGCAGAAGCATTTCAATTTGATGGCATTCCGTTTATTGATCTTGTTTTTGTTTTTTTTTTAATTTTAGGTCATTGTACACAAATGGAGTACAACTATCATTTTTCTGGTTGTACACAAAGTAGAATCATACAATTTGCATATTTATACATATACATAGGGTATAGAGGCTTGTCTCATTCTATATCTTTCCTTCCCTACCCCCTCCCCACCTCTCATTTTCCTCTATGCAATCCATCCCTTCTCCATTCTTCCCATGCCTCCCTCCACCCCCGCTATGTGCCATCAACCAATTATAAGAGAGATCTTTTGGTCTTTGGTTTTTTGGGGTTGGCTTATTTCACTTAACATGATCTTCTCCAATTCCATTTACCTGTGAATGTTATAATTTTATTATTCTTTATGGCTGAATAATATTCCATTTTGTATATATACCACGGTCTCTTTATCCATTCCTATATTGAAGGGCATCTAGGTTGGTTTCCACAATCTACCTATAGTGAATTGCTATAAACTTTGATGTGGCTACATCACTGTAGTATGCTGATTTTCGGTATAGGCCAAGAAGTGGGACAGCTGGGTCAAATGGTGGGTCCATTCCAAGTTTTTGAAAGGATCTCCATATGGCTTTCCAGAGTGGCTGCACCAATTTGCAACCCCACCAGCAATGTGTGAGTGTACCTTTTTCCCCACATCCTCGCCAACACCTATTATTGCTTGTATTCTTGATAACAGCCATTCTAATTAGGGTGAGATGATATCTTAGGGTAGTTTTGGTTTGCATTTCTCTTATTACTAGAGATGTTGAACATTTTTTCATATATCTGTTGATTGCTTGTAGGTCCTCTTCTGTGAAGTGTCTGCTCATTTCCTTAGCCCATTTATTGACTGGGTTATTTGTATTCTTGGGGTAAAGTTTTTTGAGTTCTTTATAGATTCTGGAGATTAGTGCTCTATCTGATGCAAAGATTTTCTCCCACTCTGTAGGCTCTCTCTTCACATTGCTGATTGTTTCCTTTGCTGAGAAGAAGCTTTTTAATTTGAATCTATCCCAATAATTGATTCCTGCTTTTATTTCTTGTGCTTTGGGAATCATGTTAAGGAAGTCTGGTCCTAGGCTGATATGATGAAGATTTGGACCTACTTTTTCTTCTATTAGGTGCAGGGTTTCTGGTCTAATTCCTAGGTCCTTGATCCATTTTGAGTTGAGTTTTGTGCAGGGTGAGAGATAGGGTTTTAGTTTTATTTTGCTGCATATGGATTTCCAGTTTTGCCAGCACCATTTGTTGAAGAGTCTATCTTTTCTCTATTGTGTGTTTTTGGAGCCATTGTCTAGTATAAGAAAACTGTATTTATGTGAGTTTGTCTCTGTGTCCTCTATTCTGTAGCATGTACCTACCTGCCTATTTTGGTGCCAATACCATGCTGTTTTTGTTACTATTGCTCTGTAGTATAGTTGAAGATCTGGCATTGTGATACCTCCTGTTTCACTCTTCTTGCTAAGAATTGCTTTAGCAATTCTGGGTCTCTTATTCCTCCAAATGAATTTCATGATTGCTTTCTCCTTTTCTATGAGGTCCATTATTGGGATTTTAATTGGAATTGCATTAAATTTGTATAGTGCTTTTGGTAGTATAGACATTTTGATGCTATTAATTCTGCCTTACCAAGAACATGAGAGATCTTTCCATCTTCTAAGATTTTCTTTAATTTCTTTCTTTAATGTTCAGTAGTTCTCATTGTAGAGGTCTTTCACCTCTTTTGTTACATTGATCCCCAAATATTTTATTTTTTTGAGGCTATTGTGAATGGGGTAGTTTTCCTAATTTCTCTTTCAGAGGATTCATCACTTATGAATAAAAATGCATTAGATTTATGAGCATTAATTTTATATCATGTTACTTTACTGAATTCATTTATGAGTTCCAGAAGTTTTCTGGTGGAATTTTTCGGCTCCTCTAAATAGAGAATCATGTCATCAGCAAATAGGGATAGTTTGAGCTATTTTTTTCCTATTCATATTCCTTTAATTTCCTTGGTCTGTCTAATTGCTCTGGCTAGAGTTTCAAGAACAATGTTGAATAGAAGTGGTGAAAGAGGGCATCCCTGCCTAGTTCCAGTTTTCAGGGGGGAATTCTTTCATTTTTTCTCCATTTAGAATGATGTTGGTTATAGGCTTAGCATAGATAGCCTTTACAATGTTTAGGAACGTTCCTACTATCCCTATTTTTTCTAGTGTTTTGAGCATGAAGGGGTGCTGTATTTTATCAAATGCTTTCTCTTCATCTATTGAAATAATCATGTGGTTCTTAACTTTAAGTCTGTTGATGTGATGAATTACATTTATTAATTTCCAGATGTTGAACCAACCTTGCATCCCTGGGATGAAACCCACTTGATCATGGTGCACTATCTTTTTAATATGCTTTTGTATGGGATTTGCTAAAATTTTGTTAAGAACTTTTGCATCTATGTTCACTAGAGATATTGGTCTGAAATTTTCTTTCCATGATGTGTCTTTGTCTGGTTTTGGTATCAGGGTGATATTGGCTTCATCGAATGAGTTTGGAAGGGTTCCCTCCTCCTCTATTTCATGGAATACTTTGAGGAGTATTGGAATGAACTCTTCTTTGTAGATCTTGTAGAACTCAGCTGTGAATCCATCTGGTCCTGGACTTTTCTGTTGGTTGACTTTTGATGACTTCTATTTCATTGCTTGAAATTGATCTATTTAAATTATGTATATCCTCTAGATTCAGCTTGGGTGACTCATATGCCTCTAGGAGCCTGTTGATGTCTTCAAGATTTTCTATTTTGTTGGAGTATAAGTTTTCAAAATAGCTTGTAATTATGTTTTGTATTTCAGTAGTGTCTGTTGTGATATTTCCTTTTTCATCACGAATTTTAGTAATTTGGAGTTTCTCTCTCCTCTTCGTTAGCGTGGCTAAGGGTTTATCAATTTTGTTTATTTTTTCAAAGAACCAACTTTTTGTTTTGTCAATTTTATGAATTGTTTCGTTTTTTTCAATTCATTGATATTTGCTCTGATTTTAATTATTTCCAGGCTTCTACTACTTTTGGTGATGATATGTTCTTCTTCTAGGGCTTTGAGCTGTAATGTGAGGTCATGTATTTGTTCACTTTTCATTCTTTAATTGAATATGCTCCATGTAATGATTTTTCCTCTTAGTACTGCTTTCATAGTGTCCCAGAGAGTTTGATATGTTTTATCTTTGCTCTCATTGATGTCTCCCCTGATGTCCTCTGTTGTCCATGCACCATTCAATAGCATATTATTTAATCTCCAGGTGTTGGAGTAGTTTCTGTTTTTTATTTTATCATTGATTTCTAATTGCATTCCATTATGGTCTGATAGAATACAAGGTAATATCTCTATCTTTTTGTATTTGCTAAGTAACTTTGTGGCATAACATATGGTCTATTTTAGAGAAGGATTCATGAGCTGCTGAGAAATAAGTGTATTTGCTTATTGATGGATGGAATATTCTACATATGTCTGTTAAGTCTAAGTTAGTGATCGTGTTATTGAGTTCTAAACTTTCTTTGTTCAATTTCTGCTTGGAAGATCTGTCCAATGGTGAGAGAGGTGTGTTAAAGTCACTCAGTACTATTGTGTTTTGGTCTATTTGATTCCGGGAATTAAGAAGGATTTGATTGACGTACATGGATGGGCCATTGTTTGGGGCATAAATATTTGTGATTGTTATGTCTTGTTGATTTATGCTTCCCTTAAGCAGTATGAAATACCCTTCTTTATCCCTTCTAACTAATTTTGGCTTGAAGTCCATTTTATCTGATATGAGGATGGAAACCCCTGCTTTTTTACTGAGTCCATGTGCATGGTATGTTTTTCCCATCCTTTCCCCTTTAGTCTGTGGGTATCTTTTTCTATGAGATGCATCTCTTGTAGGCAGCATATTGTCAGGTCTTTCTTTTTAATCCAATCTGCCAGTCTGTGTCTTTTTATTGATGAGTTCAGATCATTAACACTCAGAGTTATTATTGAGATATGATTTGTGTTCCCAGTCATTCTGACTTATTTTGGGTTTTTAACTTGACTTGGTTTCTCCTTTATTTGGCTATTCCTTTAGGATAATTCCTCCCTAAGCTGACTTGGATTGTTTTCTTCATTTCTTCTTCATAGAATATTTTGTTTAAAGTATTCTGTAGTGCTGGCTTTCTATTTGTAAATTCTTTTAGCTTTTGTTTACCATGGAAGGATTTTATTTCATCTTCAAATTTGAAGGTAAATTGTGCTGGGTATAAAATTCTTGGTTGGCATCCATTTCCTTTCAGAGCTTGAAATATGTTGTTCCAGGCCCTTCTTGCTTTTAGGGTCCAGGTTGAGAAATCTGCTGATAACCATATTGGTTTTCCTGTGAATGTAATCTAATTTTTTTCTCTCGCAGTCTTTAAAATTCTATCTTTATTTTGTATATTCGATACTTTCATTATAATGTGCCTTGGTGTTGAACTGTTGTAGTTTTGTACATTTGGTGTCCTGTAAGCCTCTTGTATTTGATTTTCCATTTCATTCTTCAGATGTTCGAAATTTTCTGATATTATTTCATTGAATAGATTTTTCATTCCTTTGGTTTGTATCTCTGTGCCTTTCTCAATCCCAATAACTCTCAAATTTGGTCTTTTCATGATATCCCATAGTTCTTATAGGCTTTGTTCATGACTTCTTACCCTCTTCTCCATTTGGTCAACTTTATTTTCAAGATTAAATATTTTATCTTGAATGTCTGAGGTTCTGTCTTCCAGGTGATCTAGCCTGTTGCTTATGCTGTCTATTGAGTTTTTAATTTGGTTTATTGTTTCCTTCATTTTTAGGAGTTCTGTTTGGTTTTTTTTTCAGAATCTCTATCTCTTTATTGAAATAATCTTTAGCTTCCTGTAACTGTCCTTTTAACTGTTGATTGGTGTGATCATTCATTGCCTGCATTTGCTCTCTCATCACATTGTTTGCTTCTCTGATCATTTTAATATGTACACGCTGAACTCCCATTCTGACATTTCTTCTGCCCTGCTCTCATTGGATTCTGTTGATGTAGCATCTAGGCTTGTCTGAGACACTTTCTTCCCATTTTCTCATGTTGCTCATGTATCTTCTCCTCTATCCATGAGAATCTGAGGTATTACAGCTTCCTCCCTATAGACTTGTGGTGTCCCAACAGGTTTCCAATACGTCACCTTCTAGTCTTCAGTAACACTAGATCATGGGCTGGGGCCAGGCTAGGGTATGTCTGGACTTCTGGGCTGGTCCTTCTTGCAGCTGCCCCTGTGCAGAAGTCCCACAGGAACACTAAGGCTGATACTAGGTGCAGAGGTCTCAGGCCTCTGCACTGGGCTGAGCCTGATGTCTGTCTCTGTGCCTGCCTCCCGGACACGGAAGTCTCACGGGACTTGGCTTGGTGGAACCCAAACCTCTGAGCTGAGCCTCCCCAAGTGGGAAACTCCAGTGTCCACTGTGCCCGCTCACCACACGCTGAGGTCTCCCCCTTCTGGGCTGTGCCAGCTGACCCTGCGTGGAAATTGCATGGGAGCACTTAGGGCCGACGTACCAGGTGCAGAGGTCTCAGTCCTCTGTGCTGGAATGAGCCTGATGTCTTGATTCTTGGTTTTATTTCTTGAACTTCACGGGTCTTGTTGAGGAAGTCAGCACTTGATAGGGTGTTAGGGTGTTGACACTATGTCATCTTCTATCAGCTGCAAATTTTCTGGTCCAATTTCTAAGTTTTTGATCCATTTTGATTTGACTTGTCTGTAGGGTGAAAGATAGTGATCTAATTTTATTCTTTTCTATATGGATATATATGGATGTGGTATATGCCTATGCCCATTTATTAAAAAGACTGTCTTTTCTCCAACATATTTTTCTTTTTTATTATATATTTTTTATTTGTTCTTATTAGCTATACATGATAGAAGAATTTATTTTGACATACTTTGCATATATAGAGTATATCTGCCAATTCTTGTGGTTGTACATGATGTAGAATTATATTGCTCATGTAATCATATATGCACATAGGATAGTAATGCTCAATTCATGTTTTTTGTTGTTGTTTTATTTAGTCACACATGACAGCAGAATGCATTTCAATTCATTGTATACAAATGGAGGACAATTTTCATATCTCTGGTTATACATGATATAGAGTCACACCATTTGTGCAATCATACATGTACATAGGGTAATTATGTCCATCTCATTCCACAATCTATCCCACTTTTCTCTCCCCTCCCCTCCCCTCATTCCCCACTACCCAATCCAAAGTTCCTAAATTCTTCCCTCACCCACTCCCCATTATGTATCAGCATCCACTTATCAGAGAAAACATTTAGCATTTGGGTTTTTTGGGATGGGCCTTTCTTGCTTAGCATGATATTCTCCAAATCCACCCATTTACCTTCAAGTTATATATTTTATTCTTCTTTAAGGATGAGTAATATTCCACTGTGTATATATACATCACAGTTTTTTTGATCCATTCATCTATTGAAGGGCATCTATGTTGTTTCTACAATTGAGCTATTGCAAATTTAGCTGCTACAAATATTAATGTGGCTACAACACTGTAGTATGCTGATTTTAAGTCTTTTGGGTATAAATGGAGGAGTGGGATAGCTGGGTCAAATGGTGGTTCCATTCCAAGTTTTTTCAGGAACCTCCATTCTGCTTTCCAGAGTGGCTGCACCAATTTGCAACCCCACCAGCAATGTAAGAGTGTGCCTTTTTCCTCACAGCCATGCCAATACTTATTATTGCTTGTATTCTTGATAATAGCCATTTTAATTGTAGTTAGATGAAATCTTAGGGTGGTTTTAATTTGCATTTCTCTAATTACTAGAGACAAAGAGCACTTTTTCATATATTTGTTAATCACCTGTATATCTTCTCTGAAGTGTCTGCCAAGTTCCTTAGCCCGTTTATTGATTGGATTCTTTGTATTTTTGGAGTAAAGTTTTTTTAAGTTCTTTATAAATTTTTTAGATCAGGGTTCTGTCTGAAATGTGTGTGCAAAAGATTTTTTCCCACTCTGTAGACTCTCTTTTCACATTATTGATTCCTTTGCTGAGAAAAAGCTTTTTAGTTTGAGTCCATTCCATTCATTAATTCTTGCTTCTATTTCTCATGCTCTGGGTGTCTTGTTAAAGAAGTATGGTCCTAAGCCAACATGATGAAGATTGAGCCCTACTTTTTCCTCTCTTTGGTGAAGGATCTCAGGTCTAATTACTAGATCCTTGATTCATTCTGAGTTGAGTTTTGTACAGGGTGAGAGATAGAGTTTAATTTCATTTTACTGCATATGGATTTCCAATTTTGCCAGCGCCATTTGTTGAAGAAGCTATCTTTTCTCCATTGTGTGTTTTTGGCACCTTTGTCTAGTATGAGATAACTGTACTTATGTGGGTTTGTTTCTGTGTCTTCAGTGTTAAGTTTTTTGAGGTTAGTCCTCTATCTGAAGTGCCTGTGGTAAAGATTTTCTCCCACTCTGTAGGTACTCTCTTCACATTGTTGATTGTTTTCTCAGAAAAAACTTTTCCATTTGAATTCATCCCATTTATTGATTCTTGATTTTATTTCTTGCACTTTAGGAGTCTTGTTAAGGAAGTCAGATCCTAGACCAACATGATGAAGATTTGGGCCTACTTTTTCTTCTCTTTGGTGCAGGGTCTCTGGTTTAATTCCGAGGTCTTTGATCCCTTCTGAGTTGAGTTTTGTGCAGGGTGAGAGGGGTTTAATTTCATTTTGCTACACATTTATGGATTTCCATTTTCCCTGCACCATTTGTTGAAGAGGCTATCTCTTCTCCATTGCATGGTTTTGGCACCTTTGTCTAGTATGAGATAACTGCATTTATGTGAGTTTGTCTCTGTGTCCTCTATTATGTATCATTAGTCTACCTGCTGCTTTTATTACTCTAGCTCTGTTGCATAGTTTGAGGTCTTGTATTTTGATGCCTCCTGCTTCACTCTTCTTGCTAAGGATTGCTTTGGCCATTCAGGGTCTCTTATTTTTCCAAATAAATTTCATCATTGCTTTCTCTGTTTCTATGATGTATGTCATTGGAATTGTAGTTGGAATTGCATTGAACCTGTATAGCACTTTTGGTAGTATGGCCATTTTGACAATATTAATTCTGCCTGTGCAAGAGGATGGGAGATCTTTCCATCTTCTAAGGTTTCCTTTAATTTCTTTCTTTAGTGTTCTGTAGTTTTAATTGCAAAGTCTTTCACCTCTTTTGTTAAACTGATTACCAAGTATTTTATTTTTTTGAGGTTATTGTGAATGGGGCAGTTTTCCTAATTTCTCTCTCAGAGGATTCATCAATTATGAATAGAACTGCATTAGATTTATGAGTGTTGATTTTATATCCTGCTACTTTGCTGAATTCATTTATGAGTTCTAGAAGTTTTCTGGTGAAATTTTTTGGATCCTCTAAATATAGAATCATGTCAAGGCAAATAGTGATAGTTTGAGTTCTTATTTTCATCCCTTTAACTTATTTCATCTGTCTACTTGCTCTGGCTAGAGTTTCCAGGACTATATTGAATAGAAGTGGTGAAAGAGGCCATCCCTGTCTTGTTCAAGTTTTTAGAGGAAAGGCTTTCAATTTCTCTCCATTTAGAAAGATATTGGCCTTAGGCTTAGCATAGATAACCTTTACAATGTTGAGGTATGCTCCTATTTCTATTTTTTTCTAGTGTTTTGAACATGAAGGGATGCTGCATTTTGTCAAATGCTTTTTCTTCATCTATTGAGATGGTCATGTGATTTTTCTTTAAGTATATTTATGTGATGAATTTTATTTATTGATTTCTGTATATTGAAACAACCTTGCATCCCTGGGCTGAACCCCACTTCATCATGTTGTACTATCTTTAGAATATGTTTTTGTACATGATTTACCACAACTTTCTTACGAATTTTTGTATCTATGTTCATCAGGGATATTGGTCTGAAGTTTTCTTTCTTTAATGTGTGTTTTTCTGGTTTTGGTATCAGGGTGATAATAGCTTCATAGAATGGTTTGGATGGGTTCCATCCTTTTCTATTTCATAGAATACTATGAGAAGTATTAGCATTAGTTCTTCTTGAAGGTCATGTAGAACTCAGCTGAAAATCCATCTGGTCCCAGACTTTTCTTTGTTGGTAGGCTTTTGATGGCATCTTCTATTTCATTGCTTGGTATTGATCTGTTAAATTGTGTATGTCCTTCTGATTCAGTTTGGGTAGATCATTTGTCTCTAGAAATTTGTTGATGTCTTCAAGATTTTGTCATTTGTTGAAGTATAAATTTTCAAAACATTTTCTGTTTATCTTCTGTATTTTAATAGTGTCCATCATGATATTTCCTTTCTCATCATGAATTTTAGTAATTTGAGTTTTCTCTCTCCTTCTCTTCATTAGTGTGGCTATGTATTTATCAATTTCATTTATATTTTTCAAAGAATCAACTTTTTGTTTTGTCAATTTTTTCAATTATTTCTTTTGTTTCAATTTCATTGATTTCAGCTCTGATTTTAATTATTCCCTATCTACTACTTTTGGTGTTGGTCTGTTCTTCTTTTTCTAGGGCTTTGAGATGTAATGTTAGTTTATTTATTTAGTTTATTTTTCTTTTGTACACTGAGAAGAAAGTGTATCCAATCATTGATGGATGAAATACTCTACATATGTCTGTTAAGTCTAAATTATTGATTTATTACTTAGTTCTATAGTTCATTTGTTTAGGTTTTTTTTTTTTTTTTTTTAGGATTATTTATCCACTGGTGAGAGTATGTTAAAGTCATCCAATATTATTATGTTGTGGTTTATTTGATTCCTGAAATTGAGAAGAATTTATTTGGTGTATATGCTCCATTGTTTGGGGCATAATACTTATGATTGCTATGTCTTCTTGATGTATATTTCATTTAAGCAGTATGAAATGTCCTTTTTTTCCATTCTGATTAATTTTTGCTTGAAATCCACTTTATCTTATATGAGCTTAGAAATCCCTGCTTATTTACAATATCCACATGAGTGACATGGTTTTTCCTCAACCTTTCACCTTCAGTCTGTGGATGTCTTTGCCTCTGAGGTGAGTGTCTTAGAGATAACATATATCTTGTTTTTTAATCCAATCTCCCAGTCTATATCTTTTGATTGATGAGTTTAGGCCATTTATTTTCAAAGTTATTATTGAGACATGATTTGTATTCCCAGTCATTTTGTTTTATTTCTTGTTTTTTAATTTGAATTAGTTTCTCCTTGGATTCATTGTTCCTTTAGTGTAGTTCCTTCCTTTTCTGGTTTTCAATTTTATTTTTCATTTCATCTTCATAGAATATTTTGCTGAGAATGTTCTGTAGTTCAGGCTTTCTAGTTGTGAATCATTTTAACTTTTGTTTATCATGGAAGGTTTTTATTTTATCTTCAAATCTAAACTTGTGTATAGGGGAGGTGGAGATGCCAATACCACAGAAGGTGAGGGCAGGAATACCTTGGCCATGGCTAAGGGTGGGGACTCAACAATTTCAACAACTCTGGCAAAATAACCTCATCAGAATGTAGGAGTTTTATGTCTCCAGTCCCTTCAGGGTCCTCTAATATGTCACCATCCATATTTACAGGATCTTATTATTTTCCAAGTTGCACCCTTTCTTTAATGACCATCTTTCAAGGCTGAGAACTAAACTTGTGTCTTAATTTATCCAATTGCAGGATGAAGATTTGTGTTTGGTTTCCTCAGCCCTATGATGACAAGAACACACTGAGCAGTTTTCAGATCATTTATGCACGTCTGCAGCTGAGAAACTGAATTTCCAAGCTCATCCTTCTTCTTTGTCCAGTGAAGCCAGAAAAAAATCAATCAACATCATCATATTTCCTGGTTTTCCAGAAATGTTTAAAAATGTAGAGTCACTTAACTCCTTGCTTCTTAGAAGTGGTGAATTGGGAGCACTGAGTGCATTTACTATACTAACGTCTTTAAAGAGCTCACACCATGGATTATCAGTGCTCTCCATAGTACTAGCAGGAGAGACTTTAGCAACTTTAGTCCTAACCAATTTAGACAGCCAACTCCAGAAACCACAAAACTAAGGAAAATTATTCTTACAATTCTGTTTCTCTAGAACCACTCCCCCTACTAATAACCCTGTATTAGTCAGGGTTCTCTAGAGGAACAGAATCAACAGGAGGTATGATTATAAAAAGGGGATTTTTTAGATTGGTTTACATAACCAGAAGTTGGAGAGCACACAATGGCCATCTGCAGGCTGGAGAGCTGAGGGAACCAGTAGCTGTGCAGTCTAATATAGTAAAGCCTCAGAACAAGAGGAATCAATGTTGCTACCTCAGTCCCAAGACTGGAAACTTGGAGAAACTCACTGGAGAATCCCTGGTAGAGTCCACCTTGGAAGAGTGAAGGAGTGAGAATCTGATGTCCTCAGGTGATCTCAGCAGTGATCAAGAACCCATTCAAGAAAAATCGAGCTTGCATCTGCTGTTGCTTCCTTGTTCTTCCAACTTTATCCATCCAAGCCTCCAATCTATTGACTGGTGCTGCCCACACTTAGGGAGGGTCTCCACTTCTGTTCACAATCCCACATGCCCATCATTTTTAGACACGACCTCACTGACACACCCAGAAGTCTCTTAATCTTCAGCATCCCTTACTCCAATCAAGTTGGCAATTCAAATTAACAATTACAGTTGGGATATCATAATTTGGATGCTGAAAAATTGTGCTTCTGTGATGGGATTGGCGTAGTGTTATAAACTGAAGATTGTAGTAGTTGGGGTTTAGTCTCAACTGAACTTTGGAACACTGTGGGTGGGAATTTGAGAATTGACACACGCCCCTTTTACTGGGAGAATGTGAGTCACTGCAGGGTGTCTGGATTTCTAGAGTCTGTAGTGGTATCTGCTTTAGGGCATAGGGACAACATGACCACAGGTTTCAGCTTCACCACCGTCCATGAAATACTGAGTATCTTCTTTTGAGTGCAGATACTTCTTTGTATCTAGTACAGTGCCAGCAATGAGGTAGGTTTCTCCCTTGTGGTCCAGAATCTACATGGTCCAAGTACAATATCCTTTGTGCCTATTTTACTCTCTCTGGTTCAGGTGTCTTCTGGGATTTTTTTTTTAAGTTGGCTGCAAGAGTTCCCAACTTCCTGCCACTGCTAACAGTTGCACTCAGTGCAACTCATTGCATTCATGAGCTGTGGGATGACAGAAGTGTTTCTTTCCCATGGGCAGTAGGGACACTGCTGTGACAGTGGCAGTGGCAATGGTAATGGCAGCAGCTTTTCCCACCAGTTGTGAACACAGACTTTCCCTGTTTGGTGCATGCATAGATCACAGCTGAGGTGGTTCTTCCTGTTGGGCATGCCTGTGAATCACAGCAGCAGTGCTGGGGTCCATGGCAGTTTTCCCTGTGGGGTGCATACACAGAGCATGGTTGTGTATGCTGTGGTGGGTGCTTTCCTCTCTGAGCACTGGGGTGGAGACCGGCTATAGCTGCATTGGCTTTTGATGCAGAGTGCTCAGATTGCTGCATCCTCTTTCCTAGCTAAGGCATATTTTTCTCACTTGGAGTTTTCCTATCCAGGGGAACTAATTTTGAATTTGCTTCCCCAACTGACTCTCTATGTGTCCATTAAAATCAGTTTTTATCTCTAATACACAGGTTTCTCAAGACAATTTTTCTATTTTTTATTTCTTTATCCACCAGCCACAGCCTTTGTTTGTCTGTGCTGTTCCACTCCTTCACTGTTGTCAGGGTTAGAACTTGAGCTGGCATTTCGCTAACTTATTACTTTTTACATTCAAGTTTCTGACTTTATGCATCTGTATAATTTCAATTTTTTAAAGAGTTCAGGATTGAGTTTCAGTGAGTTCTCTTTGGTTACCCACTTTGTGGAGAAGCTGTCTTCTCTCTTTATGAATCTGATGCTGAGGAGCTTCTATGAGGTGCTTCTTTCCTCTCTTCGGCCATATTCTCTCTCTCCAATTTGATTACTTTTGTAAGCGATATATTCAATTTCTTTCAATAAATGTCCCCACATTTCTTTTAATCAGAACCACTAATTTTGAAAAGACTGAGTATGATATATATGTACACATGCAATCTAACTGATAAAAATATATGCCCATGTGCACCAAGAGATAGACAAAGCAGTATGGCCATGAACAACAGAGCAGATAAATTTATTTGTGACTACAATGGTATGTCATATGTCAAGAAAGCAATTTAAACTAAAAAACTTTCTCTCAGCAAAGGAAACAATCAGCAATGTGAAGAGAGAGCCTACAGAGTGGGAGAAAATCTTTGCCACATGCACCTCGGATAGAGCACTAATCTCCAGAATCTATAAAGAACTCAAAAAACTACACCAAGAAAACAAATAACCCAATCAATAAATGGGCTAAGAAAATGAGCAGACACTTCACAGAAGAGGATCTACAAACAGTCAACAGATACATGAAAAAAAGTGTTCAACATCTCTAGTAATAGGAGAAATGCAAATCAAAACTACCCTAAGATTTCATCTAACTCCAATTAGAATGGCTGTTATCAAGAATACAAGCAACAATAGGTGTTGGCGAGGATTGGGGAAAAAGGTACACTCATACATTGCTGGTGGGGTTGCAAATTGGTGCAGCTACTCTGGAAAGCAGTATGGAGATTCCTTAGAAAGCTTAGAATGGAACCACCATTTGATCCAGCTATCCCACTCCTTGGCCTATACCCAAAGGACTTAAAATCAGCATACTACAGTGATGCAGCCACATTAATGTTCATAGCTGCTCAATTCACAATAGCTAGATTGTGGAACCAACCTAGATGCCCTTCAGTAGATGAATGGATAAAGAAACTGTGGTATATATATACACAATGGAATATTATTCAGCCATAATGAAGAATAAAATTATGGTATTTGCAGGTAAATGGATGGAGTTGGAGAATATCATGTTAAATGAAATAAGCCAATCCCAAAACACCAAAAGCCGAATGACTTCTCTGATAAGTGGTTGATGATACATAATGGGAGGCAGGGGGAGATCGTGGAAGAATGGAAGTAGGATGGATTGTGTAGATGGAAATGAGGGTTGGGGAGGGGTCAAGGGAAGGAAAGATAATAGAATGAGACAAACATCATTACCCTATATCCATGTATGAAAGTGCAAATGGTATGGCTCTACTTCGTGTGCAACCAGAGAAGTGATAGTTGTAGTCCATTTGTGTACAATGAATCAAAATAAAAAGGAGAACGAATAAACTAAGCTTACACATAGCAACCTGACAGAATGTCACAAAAATAATGAGCAAAAGAAGCCATATATCAAGGAATACACATTGAGTTGCTTTATTTTTAATAGCCTGAAACTGGAAGACTAAACAAATAGCCTTAGAAATTATAGTGATAGGTTGGCAAAGATGGGGACTAAGTGAGACTCTGAGTGCTGTTAATTTCCAATTTTTGGAATGATGTGACCATCGATTTGGTTGAAGTGGCCAGTGGTTACTATGTGCTCATTTTTCAATACATCACTGAGATATGCATTTATGTTTTATTTGTTCTGCATGTGTATACTATACTTAAACTTTAAAACATTCTACAAAAGGCTTCTACAATATAGGATCTACTTGAAAATTAATAAGATGAAAAAATGAGTGCCTTATAAATCAATCTTTCTGTTAATTTATTTCCACTTTACTATCTTGAAGGCCCCCAGGCAATTCAGGGTCCCCTTGGGTGACTTAACTCTAAGCAATCTCATAAATTAGCCCTTTCCCTGAATATTTCCTTTCTTTTACAAGGAACAATCCTTAAGGAATTTAGAAGATAAACTCTTTTGTGTTAGTGTGTGAATGAATTAATTACCTCCTTTATGTGTTAAACATGGAAATTTCCAAAAATAATACGTGGGAATTGTATAACTTGTGGAGATGTGATTGAAGGGCTTGTGTAAGGAGAGGATTAAATAAGAAAAAATTGGAGGTATATTTAAAGTCTGAGAAACAATTATTTGATTTAAAAGTATTGTCCAAGTTTTTGTATGAAGAGATAAGTTGAATTAAATGTCATCTAATTTGTTCCTTTTTCCATTGTATAACAATGATTACTTTCCCTGAAGCCAAAGCATGCCAGCTCTGGTTCACTTCCTCATCTGCCCTTCTCCAGAGAAATTCTAGTTATAAATTTGGATTCCCTTAGCATCCAGCTATCAGGAGCTCTTTCTAAGATGTACTTGGTGTCGAAGCCCATGGTGAACAGGGTGTTGAAGCTGTTAAATTTGGAGGTCAGGAACTCATGACAGAGGCCAACATAACTAACAACATCAGGCCTCACAGTCCCTGGGCCAGAAGCATTTGCAAGTACTGGTTATGGTCAGTGTTGTGATCTATGAAGCCTGGGATAAATCAGAGAGCCATTCAAAATGTATAATATGGAACATTAATGAACTAATATGTCTATCTATGTACAATGGTATGTATTATTTTCTGCATATTTCCCGGTGATCTAAGAATAATATATTGAGAGATTTTTTATCCTAAATAGAAACAGAGACCCTTTTGGGGCCTAGTTTTTGAAGAAAGAAAATAATGTTATATCTTTTTTTGTGAAGGAACTCTTGGCATCCTAAAGACTTAGATAACAACCCATTTGTCCTGCCGCTGTTCAAGTGACATCATCATGTAGCTCAGAGCTAACGACTTGCAAAGTCTCTCTATGCTCACAGGTGATCCATTCATTACATCCCAAGTCTCCACAGGAGTTCATGATAATAGGACCATGGTAACTGAGTGCTACATGCTGCTTGGGGGACACAGGTCCCCTCCATCTGCCAAGGTTGAGGCATCTTTCACCTGCATGGGATCTCGTCAACTATACCAACTGTCCTGCAGGGGCTCAGACCTTGGAAAACAGATTCAAGAATTCCAGCAGGTGAAAGAAGACACATGGTACAGTTGAGACTATAGACATGCTTGATTCAGAGGCAGTAGCAGTCCCCTGAGTCTTTCCATAGGCCTTTTTTTAGTGTGCAAAGCAGGCTAAACACAGTGCCAATAGGTTACATAAATGAGTGCATGCTCACAAGCTGATATTTCTGACCTTGAGTATGTATGCTGAATCAGAGTGTATATGACCTTGACTAAATACTGAAACATAGCTAGACTGAAGTCTTAGTGAAAGATCCCATCTATAGCCATCTTTTTTTTTTCTTTTTAAATGTTTTTATTAATACACTATAATTTTACATAATAGTGGGGTTCATTTTGACATAATCTTACATGCCTGGAATTTAATTTACTCCTTTTCAGTCCCTGGTGCCCAACTTTATCTTTCCCTCCTCCCTCCCCTTGTTCCCCTTCCTTTACTCAACTGGTCTTCCTTCTGCCTATGTATTCATTTATTTTTTTTTATTTTTATTTTTTTTTAATTTATTTTTTTTTATTGAACACAAATGGAGTACAGCTATTGTTTCACTGGTTGTACACAAAGTAGAGTCACACCATCTGTGCGCTCATGCATTTACACAGGGCAATGGTATCTGTCACACA